>JADWQK010002450.1:600000-1100411 GCA_017933935.1 Sesamia nonagrioides | reverse complement strand
ATATAAAAAAAAAAACTGGCGGGAACTTGAAATAAGCGCGGTTCAGAAAAAAATTTCAAATCCTTTTTTTCATTAAATATTTACTATTTTTCGTGTAAAAGTTAATTTAAATAACAGTGCTAGGTGTGCAAACCCGTGAAAATGGTGGGAAACGAGGGGGGCGGGGATAACCCGCCCACCTCACTTAAACGTCCTCGGCCTGAGGATGTACAGGAAGGGACTCAAATGGACAGTTGTGGTGATGGCGGCGGCGGTGAGCGTTTGGACTATTCACCATACATTAAACCAAATTATAAAAGATTATATCCGGAAAATGCTACATACATAGACTTTAAAGTATTTATTGAAGCTACCAACAGTAAGGACAGGATAGGAAATAAGAGCCCTATCTACCTTAACCACATATTTTCCAACCAGATAAAAGGGGTGACGGCTATACAGAGAGTTAATGCAAATAAAATAGCAGTTATATTTAAGCAGTATAATACTGCAAATAATTTTATTAATAATATTTCTTTCCTTAACAAACATGGTCTTAAAGCGTTCATTCCGGCGGCGCAAATTGAAAAAACAGGTATAATTAGATATGTACCAGCTAACATTTCCAATAAAGAATTATACACAAAACTTTCATCAGTCTATGAAATTATTGCAGTACGAAGATTTACAAAGAAAGTTGGGCAAGAACGTGTACCACTTCAAACAGTTAGCATTACCTTTTTATCAAATATTCTTCCTAATAATGTACAATATGACTTATTTTCTTATCGAGTATTTGAATATGTTCCCCCATTACAGCAATGTTTCCGTTGCTTCAAATTCAACCATTCTGCCAAAATATGTAATGGCAAACAAAGATGTTCCATCTGTGGAGGTGAGCATTTATATAAAGAGTGTGACAAACCAACAGAGATCTGCTGTGTCAATTGCAGTGGGCCTCATCTAGCAATTTCTAGATTATGCCCAATTAAAGTAAACAAAATTTTAGAAAAGAAAAATAAGATAACTTACGCAAGTGCTACAATGACAAAAGAACAAATGAACGAAAATACTCAATTTCCACCTCTGTCACCTCCAAAAATGAAACCAATTAACAATGTAAATAAATCTGTAAATAAGCCTGTACATAGACCTGTAAATAAGCCTGTATCTGTAAATAATCCTGTACATAATGTAAATAAACCAAATGATGTTCCCCCTAGGGACATTAAAGCCCAAATTGTTGCCAACAACGATGTACTTATGGCCCTAGTACAGACGTTGGTGGAACTAGGCAATAAGGGAGATAATACTCCTACCACTATAGATAGTATTAAAGAAACTTTACTTAAAAATCTAAAGTAATGGATCCAAGTCCCACATTGTCTAAGCTACGTATTGCTCAGTATAACATTCAAAGTGCTAAAAGTAAGAAACCCTTATTGATTCAATTCTTAGAAAAACAAAATATTGACATCTGCTTACTTAACGAAACATGGTTTAAGGACAATAGTTTTAGAATACCTGGATTTAATATTTACAATAAAAATTCTAATAATGCTCATAATGGTGTAGCAATACTGATTAAGCCATACTTAAAATACAAAGTCTTAAACACTAGATTTTATGAAGACATACAAACTGTTGCTCTATCTTTGTCTACTGTGCATGGTAGCTTAACTATTCTTTGTGTATACTGTCCTCCTTCTAGTGGACACATACGAATCAACAGACTACATAATATAATTAATGATCTTCCAAAGCCTATCTTTGTCAGTGGTGATTTTAATGCACATCACATTGCATTTGGTTGTCTATCTACTAAAGGTAGAGGACAGGAATTATTTAATATCATTGATGACTTGGATTTATGTATTTTGAACGATGGTAGTTTTACAACTGTTAACAACCCAAGACGAAATCCATCAGCAATCGACGTTAGCTTTGTTAGTGCTAACCTCGCATCAATATGCGAGTGGTCTGTCCATGATGACGCCATGGGTAGCTATCACTATCCAACAATAACAGAGATTACACTACTTATAGATAAATATCATATAAATCCCCCTGTAGATAGGTTTATATATAAAAAAGCAGATTGGAAGAAGTATAAAACTACTTCCAAAACAATATTCAATGATTTAGTCCTAAAATTGTATGACCCTATTTCAACCTATAATGAGTTTTGTTCTCGATTAGATTCTTTAAAGGAAATGACAATTCCTAAACTCACTAAACCAAATAATTTTAAAAGCAGACCTCCAGTTCCTTGGTGGAATGACATTTGTGAGAAAAGTGTAATTGCCTCTTATAGTGCACTGAAACTATATAGAAGTGACCCTACTATGGAGAACTATGTAGAATACAAAAGAAAAGATGCACTTAAAAAAAGAACTATATCGGAACAAAAAGCAATAGGTTGGGATAACTTATGTAACACTTTCAATAGAACTACACCTATTAGTAAGATTTGGAATCTTCTAAAAATGTTTAAAGGTATAAGAGCTGGCAATAAATCATATAGAGATGAGTTTATTTCTCCATTTCTAAATAAATTATCCGATAATAGCAATTTAAATAATACTGATAATTTAGGCAATATTTTTGAATTAAATAATGACAACCTAAATTCAACATTTTTACTAGTTCCTTTTACATGGTCAGAGTTTAACATGAGTTTGATATCTCGGAGAGACACTTCACCTGGTTTAGATGATTACCCATATTCTATCATTAAAAATTTAGATGAATCTGTGCAAAAACTATTTCTTAATATTCTCAATTTACTTTGGCATTGTAAATGTATTCCACAATCATGGAAAACACAATGTGTCATTCCGATACTCAAGCCAGATAAACCTGCAGAGCTTGCCAGCTCTTATAGACCAATATCATTGTCATCATGTCTAGGTAAAATATTTGAAAACATGATTAAAAATCGTCTAGATTGGTATATGGAATCTAACAGCATCATTCCACATGTACAATACGGATTTCGTCGAGGGCGAAGTTGTGCAGACAGCTTCACTTCCTTAATTTCGGATCTGAAACATGCAAAGGATAAAAAGTTACACACTGTTTGTGTATTTTTAGACGTGCAAGGTGCATTTGACAGTCTAGATCCAGCCATACTAGTAGAAGTTATGTCTAGGTTAGGCGTACCTGGCCAACTATGTAAATGGATTTTTAATTTCTTAAATAATAGAACACTCTATATAAGGCACAATAATACACTGTATGGTCCAAAATCTACATCTAAAGGTACAATGCAGGGTGCTACACTGTCTCCTTTGCTATATAATATATACACAAGTGAAATATGTAAATTTGTAAATAGCAATGTAGATATTTTGCAGTTTGCAGATGATATTGTCTTGTACAGTAGTAATTATAATGTAGAAATTGCAATTGACAATATTAACAAAGCCCTGTCTGAACTATTCCACTATTACAATGATGTATTACATTTAAAAATTAACCCCTACAAAAGTAGTGTCATGATATTTGGAAATGAGAATACAAATTCAAAGGTAATTTATAATGGTGAAATTATAAACACAACAAATACAAAGAAATTTTTAGGCATAGTAATTGACAGAAAATTAACTTTTGAGGGACATATTAAATACATATCAAAGAATGCCCTAAAAGGTTTAAATATAATCAAATGTCTTGCAGGTGTTTCATGGGGAGCAGACCCAAAAATATTGTCAATTTTATATAAGAGTATAGTTAGGAGTCATTTTGACTACAGTTCACTAGTGTATATAAATAGTACTCATGTAAATAAATTAGATCTTTTGCAGAACAGAGCTTTGAGAACAATATCTGGTGCAATGTGCTCTACTCCCATAAGGGCCATGGAAGTGGAGACTAAATTGATGCCGTTAATTTTGAGACGTGTTCTACTTGCAGAGAGATTCTGTCTTAAATTGATTGCTGCAAATAACAGGAAGATAATAAACAAAATTATACCTTTTGTAAATAGTCCTTCTGGTCAACTGACTACAGGAGAGAATCTCTTGGGTGGTAAATCCCCAACATTATCCAAAATATTGCTGGAAACAGAGAATAGTTTTACTGGTATTAGGAAACAGTGCCCATGGCCATGTTACTCCTTCTCCTATCAGTGTATTACACAACCTATTAATGTATTTCAAAATCCAATTAAGAATAATTCAGATATGTTACAGTTTTTGGCAGAAAATAAGAATTACTATATTATTTACACTGATGGCAGTAAGGGAAGTGGTTATGTTCATGCTGCTTTATATGATTCATGTACAAAATTCTCTCAAAGCTTTGTCCTTCACAATACATGTACCATATTCACTGCAGAGACATATGCAGTTTATCGCGCATTATTGTATATTCGGCAGATTAATCATTGTAAATACTTTTTGATTGTTTCTGATTCACTGAGTTTGATAACAGCCTTAACTAACCTTTCAATTTCATTCAAGTCAAATTATATTTTATATTTTATTAAAGAAATAATTCATCAGTATCACCTTCAGCATATCAAAATTGCGTTCCTGTGGGTACCTTCTCACCGTGGTATATCTGGCAATGAAATAGTTGATAAAACCGCATATGTTGGTAATAATGCTGTTGATGTCAGAAATGCGATGGACATTCCTATGACTGACTTCCTGCAATGTATTAATGAAAATATAGATAAGTTATGGTTAGAAATGTGGAGGAAAGATCAAGACATCAAAGGGAAGTGGTACGGAAGTATTCAAGAAAGATTACCTGTTAGACCCTGGTACAATAGATTGAAAGAAGCCAGCCGGGACTTTATCACAACGATAAATAGATTGCGCTTTGGCCATAATACTGCACCGTCACACCTTGCTAGACTTGGCATTATTACAAGCAATATGTGCCCACATTGTGAATCACAAGAAGGAACCATGGAACATCTGATTTTTGACTGTCAAAACTTCTTGCTTGACAGATTACTGTTGGCTAGTGAACTCAGTGATGTAAAAATTAAGTGTGATGCTTCCTCCCGCCCGCCGCCACTTGAACAGTTATTAAAAGACAAAAACACTTACAAACCTATTTATAAATACATTAAAAATACTATTAAAACAATTTAAAAGTGAAGTGAGAAACTTTCAGTTCAATTAAATAAGACTTGACCTAAAGGTCTTTGTTACCAGGTCATAAAATTCCAAAAAAAAACACTACATATGGGCCATCTGGTAAATGCTAGTTGGTAAATACTAAATAAATATTATACTTACAGTACGTCTCCATTACATACATATCTGTTTTATGCCATAAATTCATGCTAAGCACTAGTGATTGAGTGTGTAAAGGCATAAGTATTAGTACAAATAATATTATTGATAGTTTCACCATGGCAAGTGAAGAACACAAGTTACTTGCCAAATACATCAAGAATGTTCATTTGTCATTAAGAAAATCAACCTTGAAACTTGGAGCTGATACAGCATGGCAGAATCATTGTAAGAATGCAGATATATTGTCAAAATATGCACAATACATGCAGAAATTAGCAACTACACACTGGGAAAGCAATTGTAAAAGTAAAACAAGCGAAGCCACATCAAGAATTAAATGGGTATTTGAATTCTGCTGTGATTATTTTATAAATAGTAGATCTTACATGAAGTACGAAGAAAAAGAACTACTTATTTCTCAGAAAATAGATGTACAGGTGGATGGTAAACAATCATTTTCTGTACCCTTAAAGCTCTTAGACGTTGGAAGCTGTTATAATCCTTTCAAAGTTTATGGCATGTTTGATGTATTAGCAATAGATCTATGTCCAGCCAACACCACTGTCTTACAGTGTGACTTTCTAAATGTAAATATTGGTTGCTGCAATGTTATGAAAGAATCAAAGATATATGAACTGCAGAAAGAATCATTTGATGTTGTTACATTTTGTTTTCTTCTAGAATATATACCTTCTTCTAAGTTAAGAATCTTAGCTTGTGAGAAAGCTTACAGTATTCTGAAACCAGGCGGACTACTTATAATCAACACACCTGATTCCAAACATGTGGGTGCAAATAGAAAGATCATTAAATGTTGGAGATATACATTGGCACATATAGGCTTTAATAGAATTAAGTATGAAAAAGCCAAGTACATGCATTGCATGGCATTTAGAAAGTCTTTAAGCAAACAAATAGCCCAACGTTGGGCATTATTGTATAAAGAACCATATATGGAATATGCTATTCACATCCCTCAAGATTCCAACATTTCTGAAGAAGAAGAAGTGCTTACAACACCTATTGACAAGGAATCCATGGCTAGTGACTTTCAAGAACTACCCTTTAATGTCAATAAAGAGATTTTTTCACATTAAATTAATAATACGTACCTCAAATTTGAACATGTTTTATTGAGTACCCTTAAATACACATACATACTAAAGGTTAACCTTAAATATTATCTTAATTGACTTATTACTGATGTCACAACTGATTGAAAACATTCTTAGTATTTTTAGTTTTAAAAACTTCTTTTAGGTTATTGTTTGTCAATCCAAAAAATTCATCTATAATTTGAATTTGCATACCTATATTTGTTTTTTTAGCTAGGCTTAAGGTGAATTCTCAGACATGTTTATGTAAATCTACCTTCAGGTGGCTTTTTGGAGGGATATCTGAATAACCTCTTGTTAATAGACTCCAGTCACCTCATGTCATCTTAGTACTTTTTGCTTACAATCAAATGTGAAATCATTATTAATTAAACTGCAGAACAATTTGTTTTTACTTATTGTGCTTCTAAACAGACCCACCAAATTTTGCTTTGCGTCTTTCCAGCTTTTCTTTCTTTTCAATATCGATCATTATCTTTGAGACTGACTGACCAAATCTTTCAGCTCGCTTCTTTAGCTTCTCCATATTCTCAGATAGAGTAGCAGTAGGAATAGCAGAGATGGTTGAACTTTTTTGTGACACAGTCTGACCAAATCTTTGTTTCCTAGCTTCTTTCCGCTCATCATCACTCATTTTTACAGGCAAACCAAATCTCTTGGCTCTTAACTCCAATCTAGTTTTTTTATCCATATCAGGAGTTATTTTAATTACTTTCCTTGAAGAGAGGTTTGTGTCGGTTGGTACAATATCTTCTTCTTTTTCTTCAGTGGTAACTGAAGGAGCAGAGGTTATAGATATAGCCCTGTTTAGTACAACTTTCTTAGAAGCGACTTCCTTGTTATCTGTTGCTTTAGTGTGTTCCGATTTGTCTTTAGATGTTTCTACCGATGTTATTCTACGTTTGAGTGTTCGCGGCGGCTTAGACTCGGTGGTGGGTTTAACCGGAGATACCTGTCCCTTAGACTCAGTGGTGGGTTTAACCGGAGATACCTGTCCAGACAGAGCCAATTCTTCGTTCAGAGTATCGACTGCAGCATCATCAAGTATGTCAGCTTGGCTTTTATCATCTTCTTCTTCCAAAACGCCGTCAGAGTCGATTTCATCGGAATCCAAGTTGATGTCACCGTGGTCGTCTTGAGACATAGCCGCCTGAAGTCGAGCCACTAAATCAGCTTTATCCCCTGTATATGTCAGTCCACGTACTTTTAATTCTTTGCGTAAGTCAACTACCTTCATTTTGCTCACATCGGTCACGGTCGAATCTGCCATTGCGATGAAGAATCTAACAGAAAATACCAAAATGTTTGTATGTGTCCGGCACGGCGGCAAACCACAGACAGACTAGCGGCACAGACCAAAAAGTCTGATAGTTTAACCACAGTAGTGTGACCAACCTTAAATTAGAGATCCTGCCCTACATAAACAAGAAAACTGACAAATCCTGCCAAAAACAAAAGCACAAAATGCCAAAATAATGCCAATATAATCTGAAAGCTTAAAATAAATAAACACATTAGTTTTTGAAGTTTTGTTTAAAATAATTGATCTGAAAGTCTAAAAGTGTTAAATTAATTCGTATTAGCATCGTATTCTTCTTGATCACTTACTTTATACATCGCCTTTGTCATTTGTCTAATCATTTCTTTAGTTGGCTGGAATGAGACGCAGTCACCATATTCACTAATGCCCTGTTTAACATGTACGGACGACAGCAGGCCAAGCTACCCCTAACTGTCACATATTCCCAATCAACCTTGAGCCTTAACGATTTACAGATAAAGTTGAAAATCTAAGAAGGAAATTTGACAGATTGTAGTAGCTTGATGTGCTGTCGTCTGTACATTAAACAACATTCCAGATTATTATTATTTATTTTATTTGACATAAGAATTTTGTTCTAAATACATTCTAGATTATTTTCTTTTTTTTTTCTTTTGACATTACTTTTTAGGTATTTTATTGTTTTATTTATTTGTATTGTTCCTAACAATAAATTGCTCTGTTCTGTTCTGGTTGTAACTGACGATTCGAAAGTGCTTGTATACAGAGTGGTGCTGACAATACGACAATAAATGAGAACACAGACCATGCTGGTTCATAGGAATAATCCTGAACAATAGAAAAAACCTAGCATCAAAAATAAAAAAATGAAAATTTCAAACAAACTAAATCGCATAAAATTGCAAACAGAATAGAACATCCTTTAAAAAATTGGTTCATTGACCTCCGATCAGCGGGCGATAGCCCGTTCCTGTATCGACTTGTTTTTTCGCGCCATTAGTATTCATATAGTAATCAACATGTACATCATGTAGAAAATGAGAAAAATGAAAAAAAAATTCCTGTGACTAAACTAATGGATATATTTTTATAATTTTTTTTTTTGGGTAGACTGAGAATGTGTTGAGGTACACGATGTTTAATTTAATGTCGTATTGTCAGCACCACTCTGTATAAGCCTACTTGAATAAAGTATTATTTGAATTGGATACTGAATCCTACTCTTTTTGTGGGCTGTAGCGGCTAGCGGCTATACTGCCAAATTTGTCAGCTTATATTGTCAATACTGCCAAATCCTGCCAGATTTCTAAAACGTCAAACAAAAGTGCCAGAGACTAAAATAAAGGGCTAAACCTGCCAAAAAGGCAGGATCCTGCCACATTTGGTCACACTGAACCACAGGGCACAGACAGACAATGAGTTGTGTGTGGCTGATTGTAATGAGATAGTCTATAGTTGGCTTTTTTTTGGCGGGAATGTCAAGATGAGTGTCACGCTCATATTTCATTGGACTTTTAAAATTATTTATAGTATGTTTACTAAATAAAAGCGCGTGATTTATGTATTAAAAAGTTCATTCAGTGAATAATTCATAAAGAACAGTGAAATATTGTAGCATAGTGGCCACATCATGTCTTGACCACTCCTAATCGGCCACACGCGGGAAACGAAAAGAGTTAGATTAGTTAGGATAAGCTAGGATAAGTTAGGAATTTAGGATTAATTAGGATAAGTTAGGATAGAAGTTTACTCAAGAGAATATTTACTGAAGACTAGGCTGTATGGCGTACTATGCCTTTGCCTTTTCCGTTCAGAAAAACGGAAAGAATTGAACCAAAAAAAAAGCAAGTCTATGGTTGGAGGTTTGGCGGGAATATCAAGATGAGTGTCACGCTCATTTTTCATTGGACTTTTAAAATTATTTATAGTGTCGTTTACTAAATAAAAATGCGTGATTTATGTAGTAAAAAGTGCATTCAGTGAATAATTCAAAAAGAACAGTGAAATGTTGTAGCATAGTGGCCGCATCATGTCTTTACGCTAAACCGCTCCTTATCGTCCAAACGCGGGAAACGAAAGGGGTTAGGTTAAGTTAAGCTTCCGTGCGCAGTTTCTGGCCTGCCATCGGACGCGTCTCCAGGTGGCGGATAGGGGAACGACCCCCAGATATGGGGGTTACCGATTTATCGGCGCGGACCAGAACCAGAAGTGGGGACCGCTTCGACGGTCACATGTGCGGCGGGTCGGCCACGTAGGTTGTTTTGTTGGACATTGTCGATGTCATCTGTCGGTGTCTTCTGGGGTGACGTTGACGGTTGTCATCTATCACTGTCGGCTGGGGTGCTGCCGGCCTTGGCTGGGTGATTCGTAGGTGATTCGGAGGTGTAAACACCTCGAATTTAATATTTATTTTAGTAGGTACATAGGATTAAGTTAGAAGTCGGTTTGGTAGGATTCTGTAGTGGGTTTAGTTATTTTAGTTAGTAGTTATCTAGTAGGTTTAGTGGGAGAAATGCCGAAACCAAAGCGGAATGCCTCCGGGCGTTTCCCCCCAAAAGGCCCTTCTCAGGGCCAACCGAAATGCCCTTCTCAGGGCCTTCACGACGAGTGTTCGGCGTCGGAGGCCAGTCGTGCACCTTCTGCGACGGGCTTCTGCGGTGAGGATGAGTGCTCCGACTCGGACATGGGGTCCGTAGCTGGGGACTCGTCGTCTGTCTGTGGAGTGGCTGCGGACCGCAGCCTGAAGAGGGCCCACCTGAGGCTCGGGTCCGAGGGTTCCTCGGGCTCGGCCAAGGGTAAGCCCAAACAGAAGAAGCCGAGGGCGAAGACTGCTTCGTCTTCGACTTCTTCTCAGGCCAGCACCCATGACGTGGGTTTGGCAGACGCCCAGCGCGAGCTCGGCTTGGCCAGAAGGGCCGAGGTCGAGCTGGACCTGGAGGAGTTGGTTGCAGCGAAAGAGAGGCAGGCGCGCGCAGCCATGTCGAGGGCCGGATATGGTTCGGCCCTCCCCAGTTTCGAGGGATTGTCCATGGCGGAGCTGGCCCGACTAGCAGAGGAGAACAAGGAGGAGATCGCCGTGGTCGCCTCCAAGTCCTCAAACCTGAAGGGTACATTCCAAAAGGCCCTGAAATGCCGAGCTACTAGCTTGCTCGGCATTGTGAAGGAGCTGACGCAGCGTACGGCGTCAGAGGAGACGCGGCAGCTGCAGGCGAGGGTGGACCGCCTGCAAGCGGATGCTACGGCCCCGCCCTCTAAGGCCCCGTCGGCAGCGGTTCCCTCCCCCTCCTCCTCCAACCTTGAGGAAGTAATCCGTAAGGTGGTCATGGAGGAGAGGGCGTTCACCCGGGCCTGCTTTGCAGGCATCGAGACCGCCTGCTGCCGGAAAAGCGTCTTCGTCCGCCACTAGCGGCGGATAAGGCGCCGACAGCGGTTCCCCAGGCCCCGAAGCCCTCAAAGGGAAAGGGGAAAAAGTCGCAGGGGGCTCTGCCTCTCCCCAGTGCGAGTTCGGGCGCCGAACCGGGGCCGGTTGCCATCGCGGCACCCGCCCCCCAGGTTCAGGAGGGAGACGCCCTCCTCCCCTCCGCCGCCCCGTCCAACCAGCCGTGGTCAGGGGTGGTGAAAAGGGGCAAGAAGAAGGCGACCCAGGCCCCGGCTGCCTCGGCGGCTGCCCCGGCAGCAGCCCCGGCGGCTGCCTCGGTAGCCAAAAAGGCCCCGAAGCTGGTGCCTCCCAAAACTGCGGCGGTGACGGTGACGATCGTCCCCGAGGCCACCGAGAGGGGCGTCACCTAAGAGTCCGTCCTGAGACGGGCTCGTGCCGTCATTGATCCCGCCGAGTTGGGGCTCGGTACCTGCCGTCGGACCCAAACCGGAGCTCGACTCTTCGAGTTTCCGGGGAAGGACGGCAGCAGGAACGCTGACTTGTTCGCCGGCAAGTTGAGGGAGGTACTTGCCGACGTGGCGAAGGTCGCCAGGCCGACCAAAACCACAGCCATTGAAGTGACCGGTTTAGATGACTCGGTCGCCAAGGAGGAGGTGGTGGAGGCAGTCGCGAAGGCCGGTGGCTGCGAACCCGCAGCGGTACGGGCTCTAGACATTAGGCCCGGCCGCGGTGGACTGGGCTCTATCCGGCTGCGGTGCCCAGTCGCCGCAGTGTTGCCCGTCCAGGCAAAATGCCAGGGACGGCTACTAGTGGGCTTCAGCCGGGCTGTGATCCGGGTGCTTGAGGCAGCGCCGAAGCGCTGCTTCAAGTGCTTGGGAATCGGTCACACCCGAGCCATGTATCCGTCCACAGTAGATAGGGCGGACACGTGCTTCCGCTGCGGGCAACAGGGGCATAAGGCGGCCTCGTGCGAGGCCGCCAAGCCGCACTGCGTGGCGTGCGCCGACAGTGGTCGCCCTACGGACCACGTGATGGGGGGGAGCTCATGCCGACCCCCCTCTAAGAAGGGCAAGCCGCAGGCGGCTATAAGCCGTTCTGCCGCTGCTGCCACCAACCCCGCTGATATCCCATCAGCGGCGGCGGCCGAGGGTGATGCGATGGTCGAATAATGGGTACCGACCATCGCATCCTGCAGGCAAACACCAACCACTGCCGGGCAGCCCAGGACTTACTGGTGCAGTTAATGGCCGAGTGGTTGGTGGATGTGGCAGTGGTGGCCGAGCCGTACTTCACGGCTGGAAGACAGTGACGGCTCGGTGGCAATCGTGGCGCGGTCTTCCTCGGACTCCCCTCCTCTCTCTCTCTTAGAGAGGGGACCGGGATACGTGGCCGCCGCGTGGGGAGGGTTGGCCCTTGTGGGGGTCCACTTCTCCCCAAACCGCCCTCTCCAGGACTTCGATAATTTCCTCGGGGTCCTGACGGCGGTCATCGGGAGGACGGCGCCACGTCAGGTTTCCGTGCTGGGAGACCTGAATGCCAAGTCGGTGGTCTGGGGAAACCCGGCCACCGACGCTCGCGGACGGGCGGTCGAATTGTGGGCGGTCGCGTCTGGTCTCTCCCTCTTGAATAGGGGGAGCGTCCAGACGTGCGTGCGGCGGCAGGGCGGGTCCAAAGTGGACCTCACCTTCGCCACGCCCGCACTGGCCGCCCGTATTCAGAACTGGAGGGTGGAACTGGGGGAGACGATCTCGGATCACCGCTACGTGCGATTCGAGATCTCCCCCCAGAATCCACGGGGGCGCCGCAGCACCCCCTCATCGTCGGGCAGATCCCTGTTTCCAAGGTGGGCTCTGACCCACCTGGATCGGGAGGCGGCAAGGGAGGCCGCGTTTGTCCAGAACTGGCTTTGGCCAGGTCCCGGTGTGGACGTCCTAGACGTGGACGCGGCGGCGGCTCAATTGAGGGGGTCATTGACCGAGGTATGCAACGCCAGCATGCCTCAGTCGAGACGTCCGCCTCCCCGACGCGCCGTTTATTGGTGGTCGGAGGAGTTGGCGGGGCTGCGGGTCACCTGCGTGGCGGCACGGCGGGCCTTTACACGATCGCGTCGGCGGCGCCGACGGGACCAGGCCGACTAGGACCGCCTCTCACGCGAGGTACGTAGAGGCGAGGGCGGCCTTCAAGTCGGCCATCGGCACCGCCAAGGACGCGGCAAGGGCCGAGCTGCTGGAGGGTCTCGACAACGACCCATTCGGGAGGCCTTATAAGGCGGCGCGTAACAAACTGCGCCGCGTTAGTCCCCCGGTTGTCGAGACCCTCGAACCAGCGCTCCTGGATGGGGTGGTGCGGTCCCTCTTTCCGCGCAGGGATCCGCACTTCGCCCCACCAATGATGGGCCCGCCAAGGGGAGCGGCTCTACTGGAGGAGGAAGCTCCTCCTCCTCCGGTCTCATAGGAGGAATTTGGCGTGGCGACTCTTCGTCTCCGCGCCAAAAAGACGGCTCCCGGCCCAGACGGGGTCCCCGCACGGGTGGTGGCCATCGCGGCCACCGAAATGGAGGGCAGGTTTCGGGACCTCTTCAGCGCGTGCTTCGCGTCGGGGAGGTTCCCGAAACCATGGCGGGAAGGCCAACTGTGCCTCCTCCGGAAGGAAGGGCGGCCGGCGGACTCCCCCTCGGCTTGCCGGCCCATCGTTTTGCTCGATGAGGTCGGAAAAATGTTCGAGGGGATTATCGCCGGCCGTCTCAAGCGGCATCTGCGGAGCGTGGGACCGGACCTGTCGGACGCCCAGTTCAGATTTCGAGCTGGTCGTTCGACAGTGGACGCCCTAGCCCGTCTAAAGGGCCAGGTGACAGGGGCGGTGCGAGTGGGGGATGGAGTGTTGGCTGTGTCATTCGACATTGCCAACGCCTTCAATTCCGTCCCCCACTCCACCATCCTGGAAGCGCTCCGGTTCCACGGAGTGCCCCTATACTTGCGGGGCCTCCTGGCCAGCTATTTGGAGGACCGTGCTGTCCTTCTTGTAGATGGGGCTGGCCAGCTCCGGCGATACGCTGTGGGAGCCGGCGTTCCGCAGGGGTCCGTTCTAGGGCCTCTTCTGTGGAACGTCGGTTATGACTGGCGGGGAACCCTTCTTCGAGGCACGAGTGTGATCTGCTAAGCAGATGACACTCACCTCACTTCCCGCGGGAGCACCTTCCGGGAGGCGGCCAGTTTGGCGTCGGCAGGCGGATCCTTAGGGAAGGATCCGCCGCCTGGGCTTGAGGGTGGCGCTGCACAAAACGGAGGGCGTGTTCTTTCATGGCCCCCGGCAGCGCCCCCCGCCTGACGCCCACATTTATGTGGAGGGGGTGAGGGTCGGGGTTGAGGCCCAGATTAAATATCTGGGCCTCATCTTAGACAGCAGGTGGCGCTTCGGCCCGCACTTTAGCGGACTGTCGTCGCGCCTGCTGAAGGCTGCGGGAGCCCTCTCGTGGCTGATGCCAAATATGGGAGGGCCAAGCATGCGGTGCCGGCGTCTATACGCCGGAATACTGCGGAGTATGGCCCTTTATGGGGCCCCGATTTGGGAGGACTCCCTCCATAGGAGGGAGAACCTCACCGCCCTTGGGACGCCCCAAAGGGCCATCGCCCTGCGGGCATCGCGGGCCTACCGCACGGTGGGCTTTGCAGCGTGCGCTCTGGCGGGCACCCCGCCTTGGGAGCTCGAGGCGTGGGTGCTCGCCAGAGTGTACTAGTGGACGGCGGGGCGCAGGGCGCTGGGTGAGCGTCCGGCCCCAGAGGTGAGGGAGGCCGTCCGGCGGGAGGCGAGGGTCGCTCTTGTCCAGCATTGGACGCAGGTTGCGGCGCGGCGGAACACACCCTCGCGGTGTGCCCGTCGTGGGCCGTGCCGCGCCGCGAACTTGTCGCTGCGGTAGGAGGGGACCTCTTGCTGCCCGCCATCGTCAGAGCGATGGTGGGGAGCGAGGAGGCTTGGGTAGCGATGGCCTCCTTCTGCGAGGTCGTTATGCCGCAGAAGGAGGCCGCGGAGCGCGAGCGGAAGGAGGATCTACTCGCTCCGGCGCTCCGCAGGCGGCGTAGGGGGAAGAGAAGGCGGGATTTCGGGCGTGAGGCACGGGAGTGCCGACGCCCGCCTTACATCGCTCACCACGTGGGTGGCTAAGCCACCAAATGAGGGCCCGCCGTACTAGGCGGGTTTCGCCGGCGGGGGAGAGGTATTTCAGGCTGCGCTAGTTTCCCACTCCCCCGCCACTATGGCGATGCCGGAGTGCCGCTGTGGGTTTAGTGGGTATTCCCAGCTTCGGCTGGGCGAGTCCCACACACGCTCTTCTGGGTACGGTGCGTAAAGGCATTCCCACAGCGTCAAAAAAAAAAACGCTAGGATGAATTAGGATAGATAATTACTGAAGACTAGGCTGTATGGCGTACTATGCCTTTGCCTTTTCCGTTCGCCCGAACGGAAAGAAATGAACCAAAAAAAAAAGAAAGTCTATGGTTGGTCTGTCAGAGGGTTTTGGGCGGGAAGCCAAGATGAGTCCCACGCTCGTTTTTCATTGGACTTTTAAATTATTTATAGTGTCGTTTACTCCGCGCTCGCCCCGCCTTCGCTCTAGGTCGACTCCACCCCGTCCTCAACCCGCGTAGCAAGCTATCGCTCAGGTGCAAAATGCGCTTGTACAAAGCTTGCATACGCCCGATTATGACCCGATTATGACCTACGCTTGTCCAGTCTTCGCACATGCCAAGCCACGTCATATCCATAGGATGCAAGTAGTCCAAAACCGATTCCTCCGTAAAGCCACAAACGCCCCTTGGTTCGTCCGAAATGAGATCCTCCATCTTGATCTCAAAATCCGCACCATCCAGCAGTTCATGAAACGCCTTTCCAAGCGTTTCTTTGACACTGCTGCCAAGCTCCGCAATCCTCTTATAGCAGCGGCCGCCAATTACACTCCCTCCACCATCTCCCGACTTCGCCGCCCTCGGCATGCTCTTTCAGACCCCGATGACCCCATAACCCTCCTACAAGAGGCCAATAGGGCCACCAACACATTACGCAAACACAGACCGACCTACCGACCTCGCCGCTGAGGTCCACCGCGACGCGCTCCACGTAGTAATCCCTGTCGCGACTTAGCGCGAAATCACTCATAATAATACATAAGAAGACATTCTCGCGAGATCACTGACACTTTTGCACAAGGTAAGCGAGAATATCATAACTATGGTACTTTATAGTCTGTGGACTTTCACCTAACCACGCCATGCTAAGTGAAAAGCCCTTTTGAAATACCGCCGCCATCGAGTACAGTCTTATAAGAATATTTTAAAGTCTAGTGTGAATTGAGTGAGTTCCGGAACAAGCGAGAAGCCTCCAGTTAATGAAAGCTAAGTGCCTAGGGTTTATCTAATTACTTGTTGTTAATGCAATCGTATATGTATTACGGTAGTTTGAACTAAAGGAAGTTACTGAAGTCGAGTAACGCTAATTGAATCAAAGGTTGTATGTCCTGTCGATCTGTGCAAGTTCTGAATAAGGGGGCCGTAGAATTGCTATAGCCTTATAAGAAAATCCCATACTGCAGGGTATGGGTCACATGTGCAAGAATCTGCATGGGCGGTAGAGTTGCTATCGCCTTGAAAGAGAAATCCTATGCCGTAGGGTGTAGGTCACATGTGCAAGTTCTAAAGGGGTCGTAGAGTTACTCTAGCCTAACAAAGAAAATTCCAAGCCGCAGGGCGAGGGTCACAGACAAGGGACATCCAATATAATCGCTGAGTAGCACAAAGTACTTAAGCCAGAGTACAAGGCTTTGGAACACACAAACCTCATTTCGAGGTTAAGAGTAAATATGAGTAAACAATCTAACACTATAAATGTAACCCATGTTATAAAAGTATGGTTGACCCTGCGCACTTAGTTCCAAAACAAGCAAATGATGATTGCTTAATCCCTACAGATCGAGGTCTGCAGAGGTTAGCAAAGAGCATGGGATAATCATAGTAGGCACACATCTCATAACAAGGCGAAGCAGATCATTACATCATCTACGTACCGGTTGAGACAACTACAAGCTCGGTAAGTCAATGCAAGTTATCATCAGACAATTAAGTACTTTCGCGGAGTCGTAGTTTAGGGCCAGGATCCTCGCTAATAAGTTCAAAGTGAGGCCTGAAAGGCGACTCATGCTTGCGATCTATCATGGTTCTCCATGTCCTTTGATGGTTCTCTCAAATCATTATTATCCTCATTGTCATAATCATTTCCGTCAGCGGTTTCATTTTCAACATCTATTTTGTTACTAGTATCACTCGTATTTTCTGTCAAATTTTCATCTATTTGTTTCGTTTCAACATCAATTAATGTTTTATTTTGAACAGCTTTCATTTCTGTATCATTAGTAGGATTTATATCTATTGCCTTTTCATGAGTTTTTACCGGCAATCGAAAGGGTTGAGAATCTTTTCTAGTTTCTTGAATAGTTTCATCATGACCTTCGTCATCTTCAACTTCTAAAGGGTATAAATATGCAATAGAGCGAGTGAAAATTGCATTTCCAACTTTGACTTGTGCTACTCGAACTAGACCATCAGAGCTTTTTACTAAGGACACTAATTTTCCCACCTTCCAGCCTTCTCTGTTCTTATCTCCCTTTATCTGTACTATTTGACCTACTATTGGATTAAGCTTTGAAGTAACTCGTGATTGTTTAGGAGAATGACTATGTCTGTCTCTTAAGCTATGTAAGTAGCGGTTTTGAAACATTTCTTTGAATTCCTCTAGTATTATTCTAGACTTCTTCCAGCCTTTAATTAAATTTGTTTTTGTGGAAGATCCTTGTATTATTACGTCAGTTTTTGCACTCTCAAGAATGGCACATCTGCCCCAACGAAGAAAATCGGATGGTTTCAAAATATGTTCAAGTTCGGTATCAACACAAGTTAGTGGTCTACAATTGACCACCGCTTCTATTTCCTTTATCATTGTTACCAAGTGACTATCTCTTAAAAGGTGTTTGTGAAATGTTCTTCTCATACAATGTTTTATCAGTCCAACTAAGCGTTCATAAAAACCTCCGTGCCAACCATGGCACGGAGGTTATACCCGAACTGGCACCAGCCAGTTCGGGTATAAAACGCCATCTTATTTTATTCTCAACACAGTATGCTTTTGCTACTATGTCGGAAATCAATTTAAAATGCAAAGCATTATCGGAGGTTATCCATGTAGGTACTCCTCTAATTGAAATCATTCGTCTTAAAGCAAGTAGTCCTTGTTCAGCTGAAAGATATAGATTCAACTACTTCGAGATGTACAGCTCTAACAGCAAGACACGTGAATAAGCATATCCATCTCTTACTTGTGCCGCTATCTGTTTTGAATAATATTGGACCTAAATAATCAACACCAGTAAAAG
The DNA here is from genome assembly GCA_017933935.1 of Sesamia nonagrioides. Classification (NCBI taxonomy): domain Eukaryota; kingdom Metazoa; phylum Arthropoda; class Insecta; order Lepidoptera; family Noctuidae; genus Sesamia; species Sesamia nonagrioides. The sequence goes on along the minus strand of JADWQK010002450.1, from coordinate 1,081,987 downwards.
TAAATGGTTGGCTATAGTTCACTCTTTCAGGAGGTAGTGCCGGTGTAGATGGTAATTTGTATGGTCCACCACCATGTTTCATACAACGGGAACATTTACCCAATATTTTCTTAACCTGGCTTTTGCCTTGAGGTATCCAGTACGTTTCACGAATTATACTCAATGTGTGGTTGACACCTACATGATAATTTCTTTCATGTATGTCTCTGATTACTTTAGTGGTAAATTCACAATCTTTCGGTATGATTATTGGATATCTTTTATCGAAAGCCCAACCGGCATGAATGATGTAATCAAATATTTGTAACAATAGCTTGAAAATTTAAAAGAGTGTCCATGGAGTTTCTTGCCCGTTCTTCTCCATAGGTACCTACTCTTTGGAATGGGCGACTAGCTTCATCTTATTGACTGACCGACCTTCTGACAATTCAAAAGTGCCTGTAACTGGTTTATTTGAAATAAATGCTTTGATTTTGATTTTTGATTTTGGCATATTTCAGTCTGCCTCTGCAGCGAAGTATACCGTCAATATCTTTAAAGAGCCTTAGATTTCGACTTAGATTAGTTTCTTTTCCTTTTAATTCATCTTCAAAATGTTCAGATTGTAAGTTCTTAATTTCTTTTAATATACTGCTTTCAGGATGCGTTTCTTCTGACAAATTATTTAATGATTTTTGTAACTGAGGTTCTTCAGCTATATTTTCAGCCATATCTTCATCTTGAGCAATATTTAACTGTAGACTTTCTGCATTCGGCAGATCCTCCCCCGCCAAAAAAGTAACGGCATTTACTGGGACGAGTGGCCGTTTTGATTGGTCCAATTTTAAGAATTCTGGTCCCAGTAACCAACGTGACCTTTCCTCTTCCGAAGCGTATGGTCTCGTTGCTGCATCCGCAGGGTTATGTTGTGATGGAATATGTCTAAGTATCAAATCCTTATTCAGTTTTATTTCCTCTAATCTTCGTGTCACAAATGGTGTAAGTAGTTTGTTGGAATTATACCAGTCTATCACAATCTGGCTGTCTGTCCACAAGGTTTGCTTAGTGACCGGCTTTGTTAAGAATTTCAGAACATATTTAATCAGTCTACTTCCAATAAGTACACCGAGTGACTCTAGTTTGGGTATACTTAAGTTTTGTTGATCTTTGATCGGCACGAGTCGTGATTTTCCTATTATGAAATGTATATTAATTCCTTGCACCAAGTAGACCACCGCAGCGTAGGCCTGCAATGAAGAATCGGAGAAACAATGTAGCTCAATTATCCCATCGATGGAGGTAATAGTTCTACGAGGTATGCAAATATTTTCTATGTACTTTATATCTTTTAGAATAGTTATCCAACGTTCTTTAGCATCAGTATCTAGTGGACTATCCCACTTTACCTTTTTCTTCCATAGGTCTTGTAAGAAAATCTTTGCGAACAGCATACTAGGTACGCTAAATCCACAAGGATCGTATACAGCAGCTATAGTTTTCAAGACTCCTCTTTTTGTGTGTTTATTATCTTCATTTACTTTTGCTCTCAAGCTTAATGTATCTTGCTCTAATTTCCATTCTATACCGAGTATTTTTATCGTTTTGTCAGGACATATATCTTCGCCTGGAATATGTTTTATAAATTCTTTAGAGTTAGAACTCCACTGTCTTAGATTCATGGAAATTTCATCAAATGTATTTTTCAAATTATGGTACAGCATTACTGCTTCATTAACAGTGTTTGATCCAGTCAAAAGGTTATCTACATAAATATCATTGGCTATTTTCTTTATGTAATTCGAATTTTGAACATTTCAGATGATGTTTGACTGTGGCATTTAGAATAAATGGTGACGCTGTAAGACCGAATGGAACACGGGTGAATCTGAGATGGATGATGTTGTCCTCGGTTACTGGTTTATGAGGGTTCTTCAGCCAAAAGAATCTTGTCACATCTCTATCTATGTCTTTAAGTCCAATTTGAAGAAAAGCCTTTTCGACATCCGCTACTATTCCAATAGCGTGACATCTGAATTTAATTAACAGCCCTGTTAAGTCTTCCAATAACAAAGGTCCGCAATAAAGATGCTGATTCTAACTTTTACTGTCCCCAACATGTGCTGATCCATCATAGACTATACGTAGTACCTTTCCTGGTGCCGTGATGCCGTGATGCGGAAGGTAATGTACTATATGGTTAACTTGTCTCTTAGGAACTTCCTCAATTATTCCATTACTCCACTGATCTTTGATTATGTCATCATACGACGTTATTGTAGCTGCATCTAATCTTTTAAGTAAGCCTCTGAATCGACCAAATGCCAGCCCAAAATTGGATTGCAATCCTGATGGACTATCACTCCATGGCCAGCTGATATAATATCTGTGATCTTTATACTCAGTGGTTTCGTTAAAATGCTTAATAGCTTCCTCATCCCTATTTGCTTTAGGTGAGTCTGTTATACCTATGGACTCCAAATCCCACAAACATTTCAAACTTTCTCTGTGTAGTGGTGGATCTAGTTGATTAAAACTATCGTTACCAGAATTTTCAAAATATGTGAGTACTGTTAATCGTTGCACGTGTTATATAAATATAACGAGTCATAATTCTAATAAAAGTATTGTATTGTGGATTGCTTAAGTTTAGTTGATTCCGAGGGTAGAATAACTTTTATAAAATTATAAAAACGGCTCGATGGTACTCTGAGAGTGGCATTTCCTATAAATACGGTGACTCGTCCCTTAGTAGTCAGTCTCCATCGAGCCGTCGGACCGAGCACACTACCAGTTAAGTATTCTGAATATTCGTTATAGGCACATAATTCTTATGTGCCTAATTGCATAATTGTTATGTAATTTATATTGCTGATATTGCTGATGATTCTAAATATGTCCAGTGTGTAATGTTATAAGTAACTATGTACATAATGTTTCTCCTATAATGTTTGCTTTAATATTATTTAATTACCCCCACACTCTGCTATCCTAACACACGCATTTGGTAGTGTTTATTCTACCAGAAACTATTCATCCAAATTCAGAATGTATCAAATACAAATCCTGTCCTATCTGTATTTTATCAGTTGCCATTATAGAGTAATAATGATCATTACCTATCAATATATCAACCCGGTCAAGCAGTGACCCATCATCAGTTAACTGATATTTGCCAGAATTCTTCCACCCCAGTAAATTTTCCTCTGGATATGGTACCCCTGGAGATTTTGATGGTATGACGTTAGCAAATATTGACCTGATTGTATTATTATTTGTCATAAGATCTATCCTTACTAATGAGCTTGTTATCTTTCTAGGTTGTTGAGATCCGAACGTAAATATTGCAAGGTTATTTCGTCCTTCCTCTTGAAGATTCAATTCTTTAGCCATAGCTTCTGTAATATAGCTTCTCTCGCTTCCTGTGTCTAACAGTATCCTACAGTTTCTTCTGCTATCACTGTGGCCTAGTACTGCAACAACGGCTGTTTGCAATATTGTGGACTTTTTTCTGCTTACGTGCATTACATTTGTCGATTCCCTTTCATCTCGACTCTTGGGTTGCACTTTAGTAGGACATAATGCTGAGTTATGTATTCCATACTTGCCACAGAAGTGACATTTCCTTTTATTATTGTACCGAGAATGGTGATGTCCCTGCCTAAAACATATAAAACATCTATCTTGAAGTTTTGCTTTTCTTTTCTCTAGAGTCTTAACCTTTTCACAATCGTTATTGTAGTGGTTACCATTACAGAAGATACAATTGTAGAGCTTCTTTCTTTTACCAAAATTCTTGTATTTCTTTTCTTTAGTTATGTTTGGATCAAATCTTCTCTTAATTCTGTCATTATTAGGTTTGATATTGTGTTGAGGTCTTCCCATCGGTATTTTAATGTGAGTGAAAATTTTCTTTGACGTTCCAGGTCTCCTTCTTTCTAGATTTGTAGCATCCTTTATATGCAGGGTTTCTGTAGTGTACGGGGTTTCAACAGCACTACTCGTACAAGGTTGTTGTGTTATCCTCATAGCGCCCTCTTTAGTGGATATTATCAAGGATAGATGCTTTAGAATACATTCCACAGTAAAAGTACCTTCAGATCCAAGTCTCATCTTGGTATCATAGATTAGGTCTGTAGGGAATTTTTCCATTATTAAAAATCTCATCTGATTCGTATCAGTGTTCTCTCCTATGGATTGAAGTATTCTTAAATGACGTTGAATTTCATCCAATGTGATTCGGCATTCATCAAGTTCTATTGCTTGTTTTATATTATTAATAGCTCTATGATGTGCATGAATTATTTCATGTTCTTTGCCATATCTGGCCTTTAGTGTATCCACAGCGATATGATAATTTTTGTTTGTTGTGTTTAAGCCTTCTATTAGTTTAAGAGCATTGCCCTTTACTGAACTTTTAAGATATAATAGTTTATCTACATCAGTGAGTGATCTTTGATTAGTGCTAGAGTTGAATTGATCCCAAAAGGAGCACCGTCCTAGTAGATCGCCCTCAAATTGAGGTAGATTAAGGTCTGGGAGTTTACTATATGTGGTTGAGTGTACCTTAGGTGGAAGGTTGATTTCACATTTAAATTTAATCTTCGTGTCTAGTTCGGCTACAATCTCTTCCCCATTTAGTTGGTATGTTGTTAGGTTGGAGATCTCATCAGGGTCCGGATTCTTAGAAATGTTGAAAAAATTATACAATTCCGATGAGAATCTCGATAATAATGATTAGAGTTTAGCTAGTTGTATTTTTGCTTCCTCTAAATTATCATCATTTAAATTATTGGAGAGACCATAGGCTTGTGCAGATATAGTTTGGATTTCTTCAGCGACCTTAGTCAAACGGTTCATTAATATGTCTTCCATTTCAGGTTCATCTGCAAAGTTATCTTTACTATAAACTTATGTATCATTATGTATATTATAAATTTAAATTTTATCCATTTCTTTTGATAATGAAAAATTAATTAATCAATTAATTCTTTAACTAATTTGAAAAAAGAATGTAACTTTGGCTTAACTATTACCTAGTTTTATTTAAAATTTACTTGGCCTTAAATTTCAATTAATAATTTATTAAAGAATGGATTAGAAAAAAGAAAGAAAATAAAAATTGTTTATAAGTAAGTACTCTGTAAGTACCTATTAATAGTCCGTCAATTACTAATTATCATTTGCCAATATCTTCATAAATTAAGCATCTTAATTGTCATTGTTCTTTGACATGCCTTCTAATATAATTCTTATCATCTTGAAATAACGATGGCTTCCCAATGTTATTTCAAAATTAATATTAAGGCATAATTGTCTTACTCTAGACTTTACTCACATATAATCATATCTCTAGCAAGTGTAAATGGTATTTATGAAAGTAACAATACTTTCATACTTTAATTTTGCTTTTAATTCAACAAGAAATTTAAAAATTTTCCTTGAAATTACTTTGTCATATGTAGGCATGTATTTGTTTATTGTTTTATCCGTTGATTAATTTAGCTTATTAAAAAATAAGCAGTACCCCAAGTATATAGCTGTTAATGACTGAATTATAATGAAAATTATGGCCAAGTAAGTAGTGAAGAATTGAAGGATTTTAAGACAAGTTAATTGACCATTTTAAAGTTTCTTAGGAGAATCCAAAGTAATATAAGAGTACATAATGAATTTTCTCTTGGGTACTCAGTCCAGGAATGACTATTGTCCTACTATACCTAGGAACTTATAATGCCTTAACATGGTTTAAATTTTAACTATAAGCATTTGTTCACTTAGGGTACTTATGACACAATGGAACATTCTCTTCCATTTTCTTAGTAGCCTAACCTGTTTATCAACTTAACATATGAGTAAAGGAATTAAATTATCTTTTCTTGTATGTAAATGGGTACATTTGCATATTGAAGGATATTATTAATTAATAGTAGTTTCTCAATTTGGATTCCCTCCTTTTTGTAATTTGTTCACTGTGGGTATCAATTAAAACTGTTTCAAGCCACGTGAGCCACATGACCGCACAAAAAATTTCAATTTTCTGTGGAACGTGAATTTCTGTACTCCAGACGTAAAATATAGAATAATCACTTTTCATACCTTAAATCACAGCCTCAAACACTAAATGAGCGCTTCTGATGTTTATTTCACAGGTTACACAACTTTGCGGCAAATATTAACAACTTTCTTGAGTAATTGAAAAAGTTTTCAAATCGACGGCGTCTGGTAGCGTCGGCTTACGAACTTTGAACGGTAACTTGAATGAATGAACGAGACGTCATTCTTAATAAGGCAGTATACACGCGATCACAGCTTTCTTCCAAGCATCAACTTTGATACGTATTAACTATGTCGTAGGTAACATGACAATTGTCTTGAAAGAGAAGAAAAAAATTATGACAATTTTGCCGATGGCAATTAGGCATGTTATTTGTTTGTTTCACAAAACAAAACGAATGTCTGCCTTCTCCACACACTTGTTTGCCTCCAAGCTTCTGTTAAGCTCCAGCAATTAACAGACATTAACACTGAATCACCGTTTCATGATTATAACAACTATCACAAAGCCGTGGTAAATTTATACCATTGTCCCGCCATTGAGTACAAATACCATCAAGCAACAACACACGTTATGTCCTTTATAACCTTTTTATGACAAAACGACTTTCAACGTTATTGCTAATAACATTCATATAGTTTAATTATGAATATAAAATAAAACTTCATATGTATGTTGCTTTACCGGCAAAATGAGTGAATGAGCGAGTGAGTTGCGAACAAGTTTCTAGAATGAACACGAATGGCATCACATATTTTAAATAAACTGAAACCTCTCAGCTTTAAAGAATTTACATCCCTTATAAGTCAAAGCAAGCATCACCAGACCTTAGGATTCATCAAAATATATCCCAGCATCTCCACCATGTCGTGAAGTCGCCTTGCAGGCCTCACTTTGAACTTATTAGCGAGGATCCTGGCCCTAAACTACGACTCCGGCGAAAGTAGTTATTTGTCTGATGATAACTTGCATTGACTTACCGAGCTTGTAGTTGTCTCAGCCGGTACGTAGATGATGTAATGATCTGCTTCGCCTTGTTGTGAGATGTGTGCCAACTATGATTATCCCATGCTCTTTGCTAACCTCTGCAGACCTCGATCTGTAGGGATTAAGCAATCATTTGCTTGTTTTGGAACTAAGTGGGCAGGGTAAACCATACTTTTCTAACATGGGTTACATTTATAGTGTTAGATTGTTTACTCATATTTACTCTTAACCTCCAAATGAGGTTTGTGTGTTCCAGAGACTTGTACTCTGGCTTAAGTACTTTGTGCTACTCAGCGATTATATTGGATGTCCCTTGTCTGTGACCCTCGCCCTGCGGCTTGGGATTTTCTTTGTTAGGCTAGAGTAACTCTACGACCCCTTTAGAACTTGCACATGTGACCTACGCCACATGTGACCTACACCCTACGGCATAGGATTTCTCTTTCAAGGCGATAGCAACTCTACCGCCCTTGCAGATTCTTGCACGTGTGACCCATACCCTGCAGTATGGGATTTTCTTATAAGGCTATAGCAATTCTACGGCCCCCTTATTCAGAACTTTCACAGACAGGACATACAACCTTTAATTCAATTAGCGTTACTCGACTTCAGTAACTTCCTATAGTTCAAACTACCGTAATACATATACGATTGGATTAACAACAAGTAATTAGATAAACCCTAGGCACTTAGCTTTCATTAACTGGAGGCTTCTCGCTTGTTCCGGAACTCACTCAATTCACACTAGACTTTAAAATATTCTTATAAGACTGTACACGATGGCGGCGGTATTTCAAAAGGGCTTTTCACTTCGCATAGCGTGGTTAGGTGAAAGTCCACAGACTATAAAGTACCATAGTTATGATATTCTCGCTTACCTTGTGCAAAAGTGTCAGTGTGTCAGTCTTCTTATGTATTATTATGAGTGATTTCGCACTAAGTCGCGACAGTGCTCTTGGATGTAACAACATAAGACAAGTTTAAAAGTAATAAATAAATATTTTGTTATTATATTTTATTAAGTGGTTTTATTTCTATTATATTCATTACATTAATGTTACTTCCGCTAAAAGCTATTTTGTTTCAATGATTTATAATCTCTGTAACTCGCTGAAACAAAATAGCTTTTAAGGAAGCAACATTAATAACCTCTAATCAATAGGACTATACAATATACCTGTCTATAGCTATGGTATGCGTAGGTATATCCGGGCGTATGATAACTCAACTCAGAGTCTTCTGTCAAAACTCTCGCGTCCGTTACTCAGCTCCTAGAGTTGTCGTGGATTGGGTCGGATTAAATGACAAATATTGCCTGTGTAGAGTATACCTTTCTTACTCTAACTTACATAGACTAAATACAGAAAGAATAAGAAAGGTATAAAACATCACATGCTAAACATTTAAAAAAGATTTTTATCGAAATTTTTTTTCAAAAAAAGCGGGTATGTCAACGGACGCGGCAGATGTCCAGTTTCACTATTTTTATTCAGCTTGCAGATGCAAAATATGTATAGAAATGTTTGTTATTTTACTTTATTATTGTACAATTATCTGTTATTATGTAAATATAACAATAACTTTGGTAAAAAAAAAATGCATTTATTTTTTTAAAATGACTATACCTTCAATTTCGAATCGAAAATAGATTCCACGATAAAAGTGTACAAAACTATAGAAAATCATAGCATAATTATTTCATAACGATTTCAGTGACATACGGTGTGTCGAGCTGATTGACGTTAATGTACGTTCAGAAAACCAGGGGGTGCTTTCAAACGATATGCATAAAACTCCCTCGAGAGGGCTTTATAGAGGTGTAATCTTTGTGCGCTATGGTTGCACACGGTTTTTTGGCAAATTACACCGTATACTTTGTCAATGACTACTGCGTGGTTTATTTGAAATTTACGAGAAAAGTCCTCGTTTATACTTTGCTTAGTAACTACTGTAACTTAGTTCATACATGTTCTGCGAGATTTCCCAGGGTAGGGCACTTCGAGCAACACAGGGTCCCTGTGTTGCTCGAAGGTAGGGCAGCTTCGTTTTTTCGAAAAATAATATAAAAAGTCTCCCCAAATACGGCTGTGGCCATTGGCACTACGTCTGATAGCACAGCAATAATCCCCGATAGTCTCTCTACATAATAGACTCTTTGCCTGATAGACTCGCAGTCTCGCACAGACTCGCACATGGCATAAAAATAGGTCAATTTGACATTGACAAAAAACGGAACAAGCAGGAATCAAATCCGCGTCGCGCGCTCGCCCTGTGCGGACGTGTATACCTCCGCTCCGCCGCTCTAGCTCGCCGCGCTTTTCGTTTTCGCCTCGCCGTGCTATCGCAGATCGCTCGTGCCGCCCACGTACGCTTCCTGTCTAGCTCGCCGCGCTTTTTCGACCCGCTGCGCTATCGCAGATTGCTCTGCCCGCGTGCATTGAGAGTCTCGGGAGTGTCAGTGTCAGTGCACTGTGAAGTGTCTCGTTGCTGCACCTGCCGAGCTGTATCGAAAGCTGCAGCAACGCCCTAACTTATTCCTGCAGAGTGGTCAAACGTTCTACATATCCCTCTGGCAGAATAACGGTCAAACGTCCTTCATATTCCTTTGGCAGAATAACGGTCAAACGTACTACCGGGCGATTAATCAATCCCCGACTCAACGCGCCCTAGGCGTCGGTACTCCTGCCCGTTCCCCCCGGGTGTGTGTGGTGTGTGTGTCGTGCAGTGTAGTGTCGTGTTGTGCACCGAAGCTGCTCGGCGCCGGACGAACCAGGTTAGTGAGGTACACACCTCCCTGTCACTAGGACAGGGAGGGTCACACACCCTCCGGGCCCACAACCCGGAGGACTAGGTACCCCCCTTACTTCATAATGGACGCATGTCCTAGCCCCGCCCCTCATTACCAGGCCCTTCTGGCCCTGGTGAACGAGGTCCTCTTAAAGGACCCCGAAGTCCGCGCCAAATATGGCCAGAAATTAGCTGCCCTTCTGCAGCCAACCCCCGCCCCCCAACCCGCCCCTGCCGAAACCGAGGTGTCCATGGACACCGAGGTATTCTCGGCAAAGCGCCCCATCCCCGTCTCCTCGGATTCCTCCGAGGGGTCTCCATCCTCGTCCCCGGACGATGAAGCCGACGGCTTCATCGTTGCCACGGGAAAGAGGAGGAGGAAGAAATCTTCCTCCAATCCCGCCCCCAAACTGGCAGCCGCTGCATCCGCCAGCGGCTCACCCACCCCCGCCCCAGCCCCCGCAAACGCTACCGCCGCCCCGCGCGCAGCGACTCTTAACCCCGCTCGCTCAGCCCCCCGAGCCGCCACCAAAATCCCTCCTCCTCCGCCTGTCTTCATTCAGGACAAGGCCAAATGGACCAATGTGTCCAGCTGGTGTTCTGAGTTGAAAATTCAATTCACCAATGCCAGGTCTACACAGACCGGCATAAAGGTAACCCTTCCGTCCTCCAAGGACTACAGGGAACTGACCAAACTCCTCCGCAACAGAGGTGTGGCCTTCCACACCTACTCCCTCCCGGAAGAACGCCTCATTCGAGTCGTCATTCGCCGAGTGCCAAAGGAGTTAACCTCCGATGACATCAAGGTGGACCTCACCTCTCAGGGAATCCCTGTAAAGGAGGTCCACCGCATGCACAAGGCACGCGGTAAAATCCCCTACGACATGGTTCTCGTCGTCTGCAACCCAGCAGAGGGAACTACCCACCACCCCATCTTCCTAGTGAAGAGCGTCTGCTCTCTCACAGGAATCTCCATAGAGAAGCCTCACAAGAGCGGCATCGTCGGCCAATGCCACAGATGCCAGCTATATGGTCACTCCCAGGCTCACTGCCACGCCAAACCCAGGTGCGTTAAGTGCCTGGACGATCATGGCACGGCAGAATGCCCCCGCCCCAGGGACCGAGCGCTCTGCAAAGAGCCTCCTAGTTGTGTCCTCTGCGGCGCGACTGGCCACACGGCCAACTATCGCGGGTGTCCCAAGGCCCCCAAATCCTCCTCCTCAAAGTTAGCCACCCGGGCCAACTCACGCCAAAAGCGTGAATCCCCAGGGAGTCAGATCCCAGAGCGACTGTGCCCCCAAAGGCCCAGTCCCTGGAACCAGTTGAACCACCAGAGGGCTTTCCCGGCCCTCGTGGCGACTGCTCCCCAGACCCCCCCAGCCACCCCCGCCTGGAAGGACAAGGATCCTCGCATCCGTCCTTCCACGGCCCAAAAGGCGGCTCCGTCCCCTCCTGCCCCTGCACCTCTGGTTGCAGCCTCAACCCCTACACCCCCTCCCTCGACACCCTTGTCAGGAAACGGCCCCACAGATGCGTTTAACGTCATCTCGGGGACCTTCCTTATCTTTATGTCGCCCCGCGCCAGACAAATGGCAAGCGACTTAAAGGTAGCCATGGCAGTAGGCAATCTGCAAGCCATAATCAATATTTATAACGCGTATCCTGAGATTACGCACGCCCTTTCCTCCCTCGCCTCCAACAAGAACTAATTATGGATATTACGGTCACACAAAGAACCAAGCCCCGATCCCTCAAGCTGGCTCACTTCAATGCCGATGGCATCAGAGATCAGAAGTTCGAGATCTCAACCTTCCTTACAGAGTACCAGGTTGACATCTTCCTCGCTCAGGAGACCTTTCTGAAGCCTTGCCACCGCACTCCTCTAATTGCTAACTACCGTGTGGTTCGCAACGACAGGCTGCGGTGTCACAAAGGCGGTACCCTTATTTACTTCAAAAGGGCTCTTCATTGCATCCCATTGGACCCCCCACCCCTCTCACGACTCGAAGTGTCAATGTGCCGTCTCGGCATGACAGGGCACCAACCTATCACGTTAGTGTCAGCCTATGTCCCTCCAAGCAACTCTGCAGAGGACCATCAACTCCTAGCAGATGACATTACCCTTCTTCTTGGGTTGAGCGACTCCGTTATTATAGCGGGCGACCTCAACGCCAAACACACTGCCTGGAATAGCACCAGGACCAATTCCAGAGGCAGACTCCTGCTTGACCTCTCCACTCGATTAAACTTCGATGTCATAGGCCCCATGACCCCCACGCACTTCCCCCATCAAACCGAATTCACCCCAGACGTCCTCGACATAGCGCTCCTAAAGAACGTCAACCTACGGTTAGACTCCATAGAAGCGCTATCAGAGCTATCGTCTGACCATCGCCCAGTCATCATACGACTGGCTCCCCGTACTGGCCTCCCTGACCCAGGTCTAGCACCCCTGAAGAAAGTGGTAACGGACTGGAGGAAAGTAAGCGATCGGCTGAAATCCACCACACCCCCCCACTTGGACTCCATACCTGCACGCCTCGACTCTATCGCTGACACGACAGCTGCGATCGACTCGTTCGCGGATCACGTACAGTCGGTACTGAACGAATGTTCAAGGGAGGTTACAGTGACAGAAGACTGTCGCTGGAAACTCCCTGCTGACTTGCGTGAACTGTTGACCGGGAAGAACGCGGCGGTCCGTGCCTACAGCAGATTCCCCTGCGCGGCTAACAAAACCCATATGCGCTATTTACAGAGAACTGTAAAAAGACGTGTATCGGAGTGGCGTGAAGCTGGCTGGGATAAGATGCTGGATGAGTTAGGGCCCACCCATCAAGCCTTCTGGAACCTTCAGAGGAAACTTAAATCCAATGAAGTTGTGACCATGCCTCCCCTGGTTCGCCCTGACAATTCCATCGCCTTCGATGACGATGACAAGGCTGAATGCCTCGCCTCTTGCCTAGAAGCCCAGTGCTCCCCCAGCCTCCTACCAGTAGACCAAGCCCATCTCCTTGAGGTTGACGCTGAAGTCGAACGTAGAACCTCCCTCCCACCTGTTGACGACCCTGAGGACCCCCTGCCCCCCATCACCCCTGATGAGGTGCAGGACATCGTCAAGGGTCTTCAACTCAGGAAAGCGCCCGGCTCAGACGGCATCACCAACAGAGTGATCCGCCTCTTCCCTGCCCACCTGCTCATCCTCTTGACCACCATCTTCAATGGTGCACTAGGAAACAACATTTTCCCACAAACGTGGAAAGAAGCCACTGTTATAGGCATTCCTAAGCCCGGTAAGCCTAAAGCCGATCCCACTAGCTACCGTCCCATCAGCTTACTCAAAGTTCTCGGTAAGATCTATGAGAGGCTTATATATAAGCGTCCCAGAGCCTACGCCGAGAACAAGGGCCTTATCCCATTAGAACAATTCGGGTTCCGTACCCAGCACTCCTGTCCGCAACAGATCCTACGCATCACTGAACATATCCACGCAGGCTTCCTGCGTGGTATGTACACAGGCGTAGTTTACTTCGACATAGCGAAGGCGTTTGACAAAGTCTGGCACAACGGCTTAATCTATAAGCTGTACCAACTCGGTGTGCCTGACCGTCTCGTTCTCATCCTACGGGACTTTCTGTCAAACCGCACCTTTCGCTACAAAATCGAAGGAGCGCTCTCCTCCCCCCGCCCCATCCGTGCAGGTGTCCCCCAGGGCTCCGTGTTAGCCCCCTCATTTTCACGCTATTCACTAGCGACATCCCGAAAAGAAGCAAGGCTCACCTCGCTCTGTTCGCAGACGACACAGCCATCTACTACTCGGGACGCAGCCCAGATCAGATTCGCTTCCATCTTCAAAGAGCAGTCAACTTTCTAGCTGCCTGGTTTAAGAAATGGAGGATCGAAGTCAACCCCCTTAAGAGCCAAGCGGTTCTTTACAGGAAACCGCGGGTCAGCGTCACCCTTCCACGTCCCATCACCATGGACGGCAAGCCGATCCCTTGGGAGAAGCAAGCCAAGTACCTTGGTGTCATTCTCGATCAAAGCCTTAAATTCTCAGAGCACATTAAGACGGTCCGCGCTCGCGCCGCCTTCGCTCTAGGTCGACTCCACCCCCTCCTCAGCCCGCGTAGCAAGCTATCGCTCAGGTGCAAAATGCGCTTGTACACAGCTTGCATACGCCCGATTATGACCTACGCTTGTCCAGTGTTCGCACATGCCAAGCCACGTTATATCCATAGGATGCAAGTACTTGTCAGGTGCCACATCCATAGGATTAGTCCGATTCCTCCGTAAAGCCACAAACGTCCATCCTCCATTGATCTCAAAATCCCCACCATCCAGCAGTTTGAAACGCCTCTCCAAGCGTTTCTTTGACACTGCTGCCAACCACAATCCTCTTATAGCAGCGGCTGCATTACACTCCTCCACCATCTCCCGCCTTCGCCGCCCTCGGCATGCTCTCTCAGACCCCGATGACCCCCCTCCTCCAAGAGGCCAATAGGGCCACCAGCACACTACATAAACACAGACCGACCTACCGACCTCGCCGCCGAGGTCCATCGCGACGCGCTCCACGTAGTAGTCCCTCCCCGTCCCTTGTCCGATGAAGGCCAGCCCGCGCCGCAGCTGAGCCAGTAATTATAATAATGTCCCAACAATGACCTCTGAGTTTGTTTCGGCGTTTCTTCTCAGAGCTAGTACTAGGAAACGCCGTGGTCATCAAACCATCAAGTATAACTTTCGATCATCGAGCATATTCAATAGAGAGGTACGTCACTAGTTTTGTTCGAAAACAAAATACGAAATGCTGCGCCGGCCGTGCTGCACTCTGATTGGCCGTCTCAAGGTCAAGTATTGCACTAGAGAAAACAGTTATAATTGTTTATATCGATATCGATAATGTTCCAATGTTGACGACATAATCTTTGAACGCCAATCACTTCTATACAAGTTCGAGATTTTCGTGCCTCAGCGCCACTACTTGATTAGAAGTAATCACAGTATAAAATAAATTTACGACTTTACAAGACCTTTTATTTTGTTTTATGAAATTTTTGCCCTGTTATCAACCATATTTTTAACTTTTTTCATGCATAATGGGTAAGTTCTTATTTACTTGATATCAAGTAAGCCAGTACAAGTTACAAGTCGTGGTGGCCTAGTGGTTAAACACCAGCCTCTCAAGTATGAGTGTGCGGGTTCGATTCCAGGTCAGGCAAGTACAATTCTAATTGAAATTCAAGCGTGGTAACGTGCCCAGCAGTGGACGATAAAAGGTTGATGATGATGAAGTAAGCTGTGTGATGGGAACGATGAAAACTTTCGCTAATTTCATTTCGTCGAATGATCATAAATAATATTATTGCACGTAAATACATAAATTTTATAAATATTGTACACTTTAAACTAGGCCTAATCAAGAATTAATAGGTTTTCTAATCAATGTCGATAGTGAAACCCCGTTTGAAAAAACCCATCCCTACAAAGTTAGTTATTGTCAGTTGATAGAAGTAAATCTGTGACGTCATAAAGCCAGTGATTGGAGTTGGCGCACGACTGAAGACGAATTATTGCGAGTTGTTCAAGTCTGAATCAGAATTTTGAAATAGTTCGTCGTTGACATTCCGTTAAGTCGTCCAAAAATTAGTTTCTACAAACCCAGAGTATTTTGCGACACCAAAAAGGTCTTGTGTAAAACAGACACTACCCTCCATTTTATTTTATTTTTAAAAACGTAGAAAACCACGTATTTAGCTTCTATTAATTGTATTGTTGGTAAGTAAACGAAATAAATTATGCAGGAATGTTTGAGTTTATGCACGTGTAACTCGACCACAGTGAATATAAAATATATACCATAGAAATCTAGACATCCTAGAACAGAAAGGGATTTTGAGGTGCCTGAGCGCCAACTACTTGATATGAAGTAGTTGATTACATTTGACATAGGGATGTGCCTTGTAAGAACATACGTCTAATAAATTTTAAAATTCTTTTCTTTATTGTGGGAATATATCCAGGTTTTCATATTGTTTTTTTTTTATGAAATAAAATAAAATATGAAAATTATTGTTCACAGTTTTTATTTAGCTTTGTAAATTGGTGAATAAACATTATTTTAAATGTATAATATTATTTGTCGATAGGACATAACATCCCTACGTTTTTATAGATACGTTATACATTTGTAGTGTGTGCAGGAGGACACATCGCGTATTATATATAGATCAGGCGTTCAAAAGGTTAAAATAATTTATTTTATTTCATAGTACTACAAGGTCCATTAGGCAAAATTTAAATAAATTAAATAAGAACAGATACCGAAACATATTTCAACTCTTGAGACCTTATCGAGGTCGCATCTACTTAAATGATTCGATAAAATAACTTACTACCTATTACTTTGAATACATATAACATATTTAAATTTGCCTTGAAATGTATTCAATTTATTACATTTTCTAGGTAATTTGTTTGTTTACCCTTTTGGTTAATATCGATACACAATGTCAGTAGCACAATGCAACACTAGTAAAACCCTTAAAGGATAGAAAAGGATGGCATAATATCGGTTGGCACTTAGTAAGAGCAAGACGCATAGACAAGTACCTGCTGTTTGGTTTTTTTGACCAGTTCAACTTGAGCCCTGATAAATGGACGCAAAGTGAATTAAATCATAGTTTATTGATACTTTTCGATGAAACGAGTTTCCGTCTGTTTTATAATTCGATGTTCTGCTGTTTTTCCACACCACCGTATAGAACAACACGACATTATGGGTACAATACCAAACTTTGAATATTTTCAATAGTATCGAGACGAGCACAGGTCACTACTGGTGCTGCACAGTACTTCATCATGACAGAGTACTGGCAGCCATCGTTCCTTTAGATACGTTACATTTACTCTTCACAGGATTTTATTTTATTTAGATTGCTGTTATGTTGTGTCAGGCACCAACCAAAGCATTTCTAGACTTTCACATTTAATATTATTGTTTATTCACAAAATTATGCTGCATAGTACGTAGTTACATATACATAGTATGTAAGCATATGAACATCATTCAGCTGTTCATAATAAAAATGGCAAGGCACTTTCATAGCATGGGGTTTTACCACAGAGTTGTCACTCTTTATTATATACTTACTATACTCTTTGGTGCCGTACTGTTTTAGTGAAATCGTGAGTTGTTAGTTATACAGGACAAATCACAGATAAGTTTCGGAATTTGACGGCTTATATTACTACTCTATTGGATATGTGCTCGATGCTTTCGATCCAGCCGTCCCTTGCTGTCCTCTCCAGCGACGCCCTAAGCCAAAGAGTATAGTAAGTATATAATAAAGAGTGACAACTCTGTGGTAAAATTTGCATGTATGGAAAGTGCTGCCCCCTTACATTTTGTGTGAACAACTACTAGTGAGTGATATAGGTAGCTATATATGTAGTTATGTATACTATAGTTACATACCTATGCATATGTAGTTCATAAAGAGTTATTGCTACGTACCTATGCGTACAGCGTGTATATTAAAGGTCTGGGTTTGAATAAAAAAGTATTCTGTAATTCATTTATTTTATGAGTGGAAACTTACAGCTGACACAATACAGAAATAATATTACAAATTAGCCGAAAGTGTCACAAATTAACAGTTTGGGGTTGAAAGTTTGTATGGATTACTTATAAGTATACCTATTATTTTGTAATAACACAACCATGGTAATTTATCCATCTGCATCCTGTCGTCATGAAGAGACACCACAATTTTGGCATTAACACGTGCACTTGTTACATTAATTCAACACAAGTCTAAATAAAATAAAATTGTTTGATTCTCTATCCGCCATATCTTACTTCTTTCATGAAATTAAATGAAAAAATATGGCATTGTCATTGACCTTTTGACCCTAGGGACAAGATGGCTGCCAAATTGTTCACTCCGCAAGAGTTCGTGTCGCTGTCGACTGTAAAATTGATGAAGTACTAAGTGTGCCCCCCTGCCCTAGCTGAGGTCCGTACTTGCCAGGGGGTGCCCTTAGTGCGTAGTCGCTTAGTTTTAAGTAGTTTTATGCCCTGGCTGGAGGCTTTAATTTTTAATTAAGGCATTCACAGGAAAGTTCGATTAAGTAGTAACGGTCTCTAAAGTAGCCTACCTACGAGATGCCATATCAAAAAAAAAAACATTGACAAAAGTGAGTCTTGCAAAGTTCTGTTTGACTGTTGACTCTGTGCACTTGCGCCTGTCTATAGCCTGTTATTGTTAATTCCTGTGGTTAATTCATTAGCCGGTACATAAAAAAAAAATATGTTTTGATAATCCCCTAACAATTAGAAAAATAAATGACCTGACATTAAGGGACCACCCACCACACAATTCAAAATAGTATGGCTATGCAAACGAAGGACTATGATCTTCTCGATCAATCTTTACTCGAAGAAGATGGAATCACAATGCCTCTACCGAACTTTGAATCAGAACCCGATCTCCTCATATCAAAGGTTAGATGTCCAAAAAATACGCGCATTATCGTGTAATTGCGGACACCAGCCCGTATTGCCTGTTACTTAGAGCAAAATTATACTTTATTTCATCTTGTTTTTGCTCTTGTCAAGATTGATTAATTTTGTTTTAGGTTCGTAAGCACTACATGGAATATGTGATCAAACTACTGACTTCTAACTATGAAACACACCAAAAACTAGTCAACAAAAACATTTATCTTCCCAGTGCAATTTGGACTTGCGCAAAAAATATAGAAATGGCTGCTACTCAAGCTTGCATGGTGTTGCAGTTATACAGAAAAAATATTATCTCGGTGGTAATTTAAATTTATTTGTCATTCTTTCAATATAATTGAGCTTTTGATTTTAAATGAAGATTACATATTTTATTTTGAAACATTTCAGGTAAACGAATTGAAGAGTGATACAAAAAAAGGAAAATTGAACAAGAAATTGTTTGAGTGTTTGAGTCAACCACCACAAAATAGTAAAAAAACCCAAACAACAACTACTTACAAAGATACCAATAATTGTCAATGTGGCCATTACAAACGTAAGAAACACACAGTTACAGTGTCACCAAAACATGATCAAACGCATTTAGTTAGTAATAATCTGACCAGTAAGTGTATGCCAACAGCTGCTCACATTCACTATAATTATGCTAATCCATACCCACCAATAACTACTGATACAATTCCACTACCAGAAATTCAAATGATGACACATAGTAAAACTACTGCACCCGTGCCCATTAAAAGGATGTCTGTTGAATCACAAGATTCTGATGAATTAATGATGAAATTAGAAAAACTCTTTGAAGGAGAAGCCAATGATGATGATTTATTCGAAGGTGCTCTTTATGATAAAATGGATTTACATCAAGATGAGCAGACTAAGACAAATAATTATAATTTAGAAAATAGTATGAATAATACTACACATGAGTCTGTTATTGAAAATCATTCAGTTCAAATTAAATTACTAGATGAGAGGATAGCCAGCTTAGCAGGCTTACTAGTAACCAATGACCATGTGATACAGAAGACTGAAATTCTTGAAACCAAAAAATTTGCTCATAGCAAGTGGTTATGTGAGGAATACCATTTGAAGCAAAAGTTGTATGAATTACTGGACCAAATTGGAGACACTGATAGAAGAAAACTAGAAAAGGTTTGTATCATTTTTCTTTAAATATTAGTATTTGTACTATACATCTACTATTTTTCTGATCATAGTAATACAATACCATAAAAAATATCATCCTCACTCGCAAGGGGGTCGCCAGCTGATGGCCTAGGGTGGGGCAAATTGTTACGAACAATAACAAAAGAATGGATTACTGGTAAAGTCGAGAGCACATGAAACTGTTCACTTTTAATACAAGCCTCACATCTTCTTAATGATCGATCAAGCAAGGCAAGTAAACGACTTAGGACTTTGGTTGCTTTACATTGGGTAACATTTAAAGAATGTCTAGAGGGGGGCAGCTGCCCCTCCCTGCCCCCCCCTTGGCGACGCCCTTGCTCACTCGCACACTGCTGATCTTAATTATTCAATCACATGTCATATTACTCCAACACTCCACACAAGATCACCACACTCACTCATCACCTCACAACATAACTCCACAACTAATTCTGCATTATTATAGGCAGGTATTTCTTATATTTATTAGAATTATTTTTACTATAACATATTTCTTTTGCTTTTATCTGCTAAGCATATTGTGTACATAAAACTTTTATTTTGTTATGCCTAATTATTATTTGTCTTTGACTCTTGCATGGTATCTCCATTAAAACTTATTCTAGCCATGGAAGGGGCCTGGTGACCTGTAACACAGGTTTTTCTTCAAATACCTATATCAGGCACCAGTCTCTCACAAAGGTGGAATTCAGCTGAGACTTTTTTTTTTTGGTACTCACTATTATAAATCAGCTTTGTGAAGAGAGAATAAATGATAAATTATTATTATTATAATACTATAATACAGTTGTTAACTCATATGTAGGCAGTCCCATAATAGTCCAATCATTTTAGCTACACTTCTGCACACATCTATTGGCCCACCTTAGAGTTTAGGTTTCGATGGCCCCTACTGAAATATGATTGCTAGATTGAACAAAAACTATTGATGCAGTTTTAAACCTGATACATTTTATTATCTTTTTCGATCGTATTGTTTTAAATTTGAATTCAGAATACCATACGACATGGAGCTACGCCTAACATGTCGGATATGCGCCTTGTTAAAGGCAATTGATTTTGAATAAAAAACATGTTTTATATAATAAAGGTTTAATTTAATAACGCGTGTTGCCTCCATGGGCATCTACCACAGCTCTCATACGATTAGGCATAGAGTTTATCAACCGCTCTATGACATTTTGAGGGATCATCTCCCATTCCTCTTCTATGGCAATTTTCAACTCCTGCATCATCTGGGCAACTGGCTGACAAGCCCTAACACGTCTTTTTAGCTCGTCCCACATGTGCTCAATGGGGTTCATGGCTGGCCAGTCCATAACTGTGATGTTCACATCCCGAAGATATTCCCTGACGATGCCGGCCGTATGGGCTCTTTCATTATCATGCATAAAAAGGAAATTTGGGCCCACATAGTCCGCGTATGGTATCACGTGAGGTTCTAAGCACTCATGAATGTACCTTTCAGCATTTAATGTTGGCAGCCGTGGTCCTGTAACCACCTCAAATTGAGTTTTGCCGCTCGCGGATATACCGCCCCAGACAGTCCATGAGCCACCGCCATAAGCAACTCTATCTTCAAAGCAGCATTGTGCGAAACGCTCTCCCTTACGTCGGTAGACCTTCTTCCTTCCATCATTGCCATGTAACACAATTTTAGAATCATCAGAAAAGAGTACACGGCTCCAATCTTGCTGTGTCCAATTAAAATGAGTGTGTGCGAAATGAAGGCGCGCTGTTCGGTGAGCTCGCGTTAGTTTGGGCCCATTAGCTGGCTTGTGTGGTACCATATCGCGTTCTTTTAACCTTCTCAGAGCAGTTCGAGCGCTCACATATACTCCGTGGAAGTCGCGAAGTTTGTTTTGTATCTCAATGGAGGTAAGGTGACGATTTCTCAAGCTGATCGTCACGATAAATCGATCCTGCCTTTCAGTTGTGACCCGAGATCGTGGCCTTCCTTGGCGACGAACAAAGCCGCCAGTCTCTAGGTACCTCCGATAAACATTTCGGACCGCAGATCGACTTAAATTAAGTTGAGCACTCACATTTCTTTGGCTGTGTCCGGCCTGAATAAATGCCACAGCTTGGGCGGCGACTTCAGGTGAAGTATCCATAGATTATATTATTGATAGAACCTCACCTTAATGTTAAGAATAAGTAATGTTTGTTGCAAAACCAAAGATATCAATCACTTTTCAAGAATTAAATCCAAGTAAACCAATAAAATCAAGTTTTCTTACTATTCGATTGTTTGATATCAACAAACAGGCTCCAAATTGTCTTTTGTTTCTTTAAATTCTGTGTTCGAAATTCAAACTAACACTATTGAATGAATTTGTGAATGTGCCAGGTTCAAAACTGCATAAAAACTTTTTGCTAGACCTAATATAAAATTTTAGCTAGGACCAAACGAAACTGAAAATGCAAGGTGGGCCAATAGATGTGTCCAGAAGAGTATTTTAATCTCAATTTTTGCATACACGTTTTTTACGGCATTATAATGAAGATGTGAAAAATCGACATTGATATCGTGCCGGCTAAAAAAGTTATAAAGGTCAAAAGGTCACGAAAATAAGTTTTTCGCGATATATTGCTTAGAGGTCAATAACGGTAATTATAAAAATGTCTACTAGCAGGTATAAAGGTACAATAAAATACGGAACATCTGCCTACCAGTGGAGGTCGTTTGAGGCATTCACGGGCACGAATTGTCCTGTCTATACTAGTATTACTATTGCTATATGTCTGTGTATGTAGTAGATTTTACTAACAACACACAAACATGAATAAAGCAATAGGGTTTACACCTTGGTATACGCCGTACGGTATACAATAACGTGTGTGAGTGCATTCTAGTCTCTACTTAAAAAACGATTAATTCTACAGAAAAATGCAAGAGACATTTTTCTGTTGTTTACAGCATAAATTAAATCATCAGGCAAGTAACTATTTTCTCGGTGGTAGGCCACAACATCGGCCGCCGGCATAAGTTAGCACCCACCAGACAAAGTCATGCCGCCAAGCGATTCGTCGTGTTCCGGCATGATGTCTGGTGAAGCTTTACGGAGGATGGGTCTGAGCAGTTGTGTTGCGATGTACGTGTCGGGTACGATGCACGAAATGTTGTTGTGTCGGGAGTTTGGTTGTGGAGGGCCTCCAGATCAATCTCCCTCTGGCGCAGCATCGTTGGTCGTGTTGTTGGGTTTAACATTGCATCACCGCGCTCAAGTGCCGTCTTCCTTACTATTTACTCAGTTCCTTTGAGTGAGTAGGTAGCAACGATTTGCATCACTGCTTACCATCAGGCAGGATTGCAGTCAAGCGCTAGTTTGAAATTTATAAAAGAAAAAAATGACTATGACTCATACACAGGGTGAAAAACAAAGCAAGAACTCTTGGCAAATGTACACCAGCGCAGCTCAGATGCTCGATGCTGAGCCCATCATGTCCTGGAAACTTACCTCGAACTACATCTTAATAACTGCAGCCACATCCTTGGCAGAGAATCTAACGGCAACGTCCCCAGGAAAAGCCCTAGCATCCAGCACCCGCGACGCCGATACGGGCGGTGTCTCGGTCTTGAAATGTCGCTGAAAGTATAAGTATTACGGCCGCCGGATACTGGATAGTTACCGGATATCCGTTTCATCTCATTAAACATGTAGGTTTGGAGATGTATGATATGATAAAATGTACGGTGTAATTGCTAAAACACCGCGTGTGATCACTGTAAAAATTTGACTTGCCCCTTCCTAGGCCTGAATTGCCCCCCTCTCCCTAAAACTGACTTACCGCCCCTTAGGCCCGACTTGCCCAAGGCTAGAAACTGGGTACGCCCATGTTCAGATCTATATTGTATTACGCAATTAAGATACCACTCGTATAATTTTTTATTTTTATTCACAGATTAAAGAAAAATTCGATCAATTGTTCGGTTATGATAGTGAAGATGAAGGAATTTTGTCGCCCTTAGACGAGACACCCGAATTTATAGCGAGTTGTAAAGCACGAATTGCGCCATGGATATTGAGGTTGCTGACACCCCTTTACAAAAAAGAACACATAAAGGGCAAAACAACATTTAAAGCTTTAGTCAAACATTTGCTTAGACTTATATACCAGTGTAGTCGATATCCAGGTATGTTTATATTTTTTCAATTATCTATTTCTAAAATTTTGTACTATTGCTAATATGATATTGTTTAAATTGCAGAGGAATATGAAGTGACTAGTTTTGTGTCTGATTTCCTGAAAAACCACAAAACAATCAGGTGTGAAGCTGACTTCAAGGCATTCAAAATTGAGAATATCTAAGTCTTCATAGCATAAGATACTCTGTACAACAGAGCTTGTGTGGCCTATATAATTTGATAGTATTAAGAACATAACTGGGCACCGTTACTCAAATAGTTAACGTCGTTAATCGTTACCCGTTACGAAAAAGTTAACTTCGTTAAACGTTATATTTCGGAAAAATTAACGAATGTTAACGTTAATATATCTAAAATTGCATTTTTATATCGTTGCGTTTGTGAACTTATAAAACCTGTTGGTTCAAGTTCTGGATGTTAACAATTTAGGAACAAAGCAAGACTACTTCTATAATTCAAATGTGTAATTTAATCGTTGGGCATAAAGTGCATATTCCCGTTGATTAACAACATCAAGTTGAAGTTCTCGTTTGAAAGCGAGGCGCGTTTTGGTGTTAAAATGTCTCCCGTGAAAACAGACGTTCAACAGCAGCGCTGGAGGGTATAGCAATATTGTATTTAATGAATAGATTTATGAATTTCCGCAAATAATGCATCCGCCACTAAAAAAAATCTTTCTTTGGATTTTTCCGCTGCTTCTTGTCATAAGGCATCTTTTTTTTTTTCTATGAAGTGATCAAACGAAAGAAATGTCTTTGCAGTTTTCTCACTCGCACGCGCTGAGAAAATATATCGACATAGTTTGTTTTTGTTTCACTCGCTGCCATGCACCGCCCGGCACGTGTCGTTTTATAATGTCTGAAGCGCAGGCCACACCGCCAACTGACGGACGGAGCGGGCGAAGCGGACGACATCGTTTCACCTCTTTTCATACTTGGGTTCCCACCGCCAACTAACGAGCTACGCTATGACAGCGATGCGAACGACGAGAGCGAAGCTAATGAAATATCCGTCTCGTTAGCTTCGCTCGCCCGCCCTCTTCGCTAGCTTAGCTCGCTCAGTTCGTTCGCCCGTCCTCCTCGTTTCAAGTATTCGGACTAGTCACCGCTTATTTTTCGAAAGGCAGTGTAGCTATCCTCTCGCTCTCCCATCCGCACCCTCGCCCGCTCAGCCCGCCAGTTTTTAGTGTGAACTTTAGTTTGCCTCGCCAATATTTCGCGAAGGTTCCTTCGTTCGCCTCGCGCGCTCCGTCCGTCAGCTGGCGGTGTGGCCTGCGCTTGAACCTACTTGCGCACCGCGCCGCGGCGCAGTGCGGTAACTAGTAGGCGTTAGATTAACAAACTTCTGTATACGGAAGTTAACGTGTCCGTTAATATTTTCAAAAGTTAATCCGCTAATTAAAATGTTAACTTTGTTAATTAACGATTAACAGATTAACGAGTTAATGTCCAGATATGGTTAAGATGTGTGTGATTTAACACTAAAGAGCTTTATGAATGTTACAGTTTCGTTCGAGGAGTTCTAAATTATTAAAACTAATGTAAAATTTAGAGATGTTTTATTTATGAATTACTTGTTTATCAGTTTTTCTGCAATTTAGCTTTTGGTTCCAATTTTTCTGTTAGTTTTCGTTTTTCAATTTTAACAAACCAGGAGTTTAATGTTTTTTGAGTGTTTTTCTTATGTTTCTCCTCTTCGGGTAATCTTTTATTACAATGTGTGGATTTATTTCTAGAATTGTTTACTGCTGTTGAAACTTGATGCCATGATAATAATTTTATTGGTTTAAGATAAGCAACGGCCATGTCTGGTTTAACATTATCAATATCGAGCCATGCCTGAAATTAAATTATATTTAGGTATTACATACATTTGCAAGCTCAATCTCATAATGCAATAAAGAACATAATACACCGAAACGATATTCAGATCCAGCTAGGGACAGTCCTTGTTGCCCCCACAGGAAGAAACCAGAGTGTGTCGTTTTTTTATTTTTACATGTTTAAGCCTTGTCTGGCCTTCATTTATTCACGAACCTGGAGGCAAGTCTGGTTAAGCAGACCTAGGTTGGGTTGCTAAATTAAAAAACATTAAAATGTTGGAAATTTGAAATATTGTTAATTAACCTCTATTTGCTCATCACTGTCTAGTACTGCAGGCATCCTGTGATGTAGCCAATCCAGAGTGTTATTAGATTCCATTGTAATGATGGAATAGGAATAAATTATTTTATCTT
Organism: Sesamia nonagrioides; assembly: GCA_017933935.1. NCBI lineage: Eukaryota > Metazoa > Arthropoda > Insecta > Lepidoptera > Noctuidae > Sesamia > Sesamia nonagrioides. Next base: position 1,056,077 of record JADWQK010002450.1, on the reverse strand, counting down.
CATTTTGCCAGACGTTATATAAGCCTGCCATCTGTAGGAGGCGTACTCCTGTCCAGCCGGTCTCTTCATTAAAGTTATTGTTCCATGTATCAGGTTCATCAATCTGAAATTCATTTGGGTGAAAGTTAACAGTATGCTTGTTGATTAGTAACTATTCAAAATTGAAACATAACACATTGATTCCCTAAGATACAAGCCTAGCCTAGTTTAGTTGACAGGGATAAACCTGTTGTACCTACCTATTTGTAATGCAGTTTTGTTGTACACGAAAAGTGAAAAATGTATTTTTGTCACAATAAAATATTATTATTATTGTTCTCACTGACGAAAATTATGGCTAAAGAAAAACTTTTATTGTTGATTTGTAAGAGGTCAGGTCAATTATCTATATCTATACTAATATATAAAGCTGAAGAGTTTGTGCGTGCTAATCTCAGAAACTACTGGTCCGATTTGAAAAATTCTTTTTGTGTTAGATAGCCCATTAATCCAGGAAGGCTTTAGACTATATAACATCACGCTGCAAGCAATAGGAGCGGAGCATAATTAATACCACGCGAACGAAGTCGCTGGCGGCTGCTAGTCAATAATATATGCATAAATTCTTTACTCACACACCATCTTCTCTCTTTCTCATCTTCGATCTTTACCAAAATCAAAAAGGCTGAGGATTAGCACTTTTTAGGCTACCCCTTAATTAAATCCTGACTCGTATATTTAACTAACATCAAGTATTTTAAATAGGACTAGAGACAGCCTCTGTTTCGTAGCTAACATATACGCGCGGAAATCGGGAAAATACGAGGGAACACGCGTGTTTGCTCACCTGACATAACCAGACTGAATTATCTGCAAGTACCCTCGAGTGAGATACATGACATGCCTTCCCCCCGAGATGGATCACCATTGTACTCTTCTTTCTTCAATGCACCCACTAAATGTCTATTGTTCGTAATACACTAAATCACTTATAACTTTACACACTATATCACTAAATGCTTAATCCTATCAGTTTTAGTTCTACATGAAGGTCTTAACACTATTGTTCATTTTCGGAGTCTATTATTCTCCAAGACTGTTGGGAATCTTCTAATTCAGAAACCTCTTCTTCTCCAGACAGATCACAGGCAACCTTCTTGCTGGCTGACTGTTCAGGTGATTCTGATAAAACCCTTTTATTCCTTTTTGCTGTATTAGTTCCATATTGTGAACTTTCCCGTATTTCAATGTCTTGTGGCCCTGATACTCCAATAATTTCAGCCCACTTCGATTGTGATGGGAGTGACACGTAGTCTTCTTCCTCATCATCTTCATATAATCCATTTCTTGTCTCCTTTTGTTCCTTATCTTCCTTCCTCCCCCCAAAGCTATGTATCTGGTTGATGTGTCTCTTCAAAAGTTTACCATTCCATCTTACCAAATATCTACAAACTCCAACTTTTTTCTCTACTACTCCTTTTAGCCACTGTGGTCCTCCGCTATAATTTTTTACATAAACAGTTTGTCCGACTTCCAGTGTTCTTAATTTTGTGTTTTCATTATTTTCTACCTCTTCCAACATAGGTTTATCCTTTGAAGTGAGAGGATTTAAATAATCGAATTTAGTCCGAAACCGTCTGTTATTCAGTAATTCTGCTGGTGTTTTATCATTTACGCTATTTGGTGTAGTACGTAAGCCATATAAAATTTTGGGAAGTTTTACTTGCCATGGTTCAGAGGAATGTTTCTTGAGTTTATTTTTGATGGTCTGTTCGCTCCGCTTGCCCATTAGATGCTGGATGATATGGTGCCACTAGAACATGCCTAATACCATTCCTTTTGCAATAGTTCTGGAATTCTTCTGAGATGAAACTTCTGCCATTGTCACTTATAAGGGTATCAGGCAACCCTTGCTCCGAGAATATTTCTCGCAATATTTTTATTAATGTTGCGCTGCTCATATCTGAAACAATTTTGACTTCTGGCCATTTTGAGAAAGAATCTATAACTATAAGAAATGTTTTTCCTTGAAATGGACCAGCATAATCCATATGGAGTCTAGTCCATGGTCTATCTGTTCTTATCCAGCGGTGTGTAACTTTAGTAGGCATACTCCTGTTTTCTGCACATATTTCACAGTTTTTTATCATATTTTCAATATGTTTATCAATGGATGGCCACCAGAAGTAACTTCTTGCCATTGCTTTAGTGATAACAATTCCATCATGATTTGTATGTAACTCTTCCAAAACTTTGTCTTTCATTTTCTCTGGTAGAACTACTCTGCTTCCCCACAAAATGCAATTTTTAAAAATAGATAATTCTTCTCTTTTCTGTCCATATGCTTTGAACTTATCATCTATTTTGCTTGGCCAGCCATTGCGCGTCCAATATAAAACTTTACTCAATATGGGGTCTTTTGATGTAAATCTTGCTACTTCTTGTGCTGTAAATTCTAACTCTATTGGTGTTTCTTCTATCAATAACACTCCTGAGTACTCTTCCTCCCTTTCTCCTGTATCTGCCGATGGCCAGCGGCTTAAAGCATCAGCGTTTCCCAATTTCTTCCCTTGTACATACTCTATTGTATAGTTATAGGAGTTTAGTAAAAGGGCCCATCTTAGCATTCTAGGAGAGATTATATTAGGTATGGGACGTTTAGGGTCAAATAACCCCAGTAATGGTTTATGATCTGTCTTTATATTGACTTTTCTGCCACTTATAAACTGATGAAATTTCTTAAGCCCAAATATTATTGCCGCTGCCTCTTTATCTACCTGAGCATACTTTCTTTCATGTTTATTCATAGTCCTTGATGCAAATATAATGGGTCTTATACTGCCATCTTCCATTTCATGTTCTAATACAGCTCCTAATCCATATTGAGAAGCATCACATGATAATATCAATTTTTTCTTTAAGTCATAATGTACCAGAGTATCTTTGCTTGTCAACATTTTCCTTAATCTTTCGAAAACTTTTTGATGTGTCGTAGTCCATTGCCAAGGTACTTCTTTATTTAATAATTTATATAAGGGTTCCGCTATTGTGGCCTTGTGTGGCAAGAATCGATCATAGAAGTTAACTAATCCCAAGAATGCTTGTAGCTCTTTTAGATTACGTGGTGCCGCCGTTTTCTCAATTTCATAAATTTTATCTTCACATGGATGTATCCCAAATTTATCAATTCTGTATCCTAAAAATGTGACATTTGTTGTTGCAAACCTACATTTCTCTTTATTTACTCTTAGCCCTGCTTCCTCTAGTTTCTGTAGTACGGCTTTTAGCCGTTCATTATGTTGGTCTATGTTTGTGCCACTCACAACCACATCATCAAGTAGGACAGCCACACCCGGAATCCCAGCTAGCAACGATGACATCAACCGTTGAAAAATACCTGGGCATGCTTTTACACCAAATGCCAGCCGTTTTACCTTGTACAGACCTCTGGGAGTATTAAGAGTAAGTAGTCGTGATGTAGGTTCATCGACAACCACCTGTGTATATGCTCTCTCTAAATCAATTTTCGTGAATATTTCACCACCTTGTAACTGTGTGAAAGCTTCGTCGAGTGTCGGAAGTGGGTACGTATCAGTTTCAGTCACTGAATTTACTGTTGACCTGTAGTCTCCACAGAGTCTCACCTTGCCGTTAGGTTTTAATACGGGCACAATTGGGGTTGCCCATTCTGAGTATGGCACCGGTTCTAGTACATCTTCTTCTACTAATCTGTCTATTTCCTTAAAAACTCTATCTTTTATAGCAAATGGTACCGGCCTGCTTTTGAGGAACTTAGGGGCTGCTCCTTCTCTTGGTATGATACTCACAACTGGCCCTGTGTACTTCCCTAAACCTTCTTTAAAAACACCTTTGTACTGACCAAGTAACTTGTTCATATCTAAAGTGTCTATTTTTATGCTATTGAGACCATGTATTCCAATATTTAATTCTCTGAACCAGTTTCTCCCTATGAGACTAGGACCATTGCCTTGGGCTATAATCACTGGTAGTGTTCTAGAAATCTCTTTGTAAGCTACCGGAACCATTGCCCTTCCTATAATCTTCAATTGGTTATCTGTCCATGTTTTTAGCGTAATATCATACTTTTCTATTTCAGGTAATTTTCCCTTCCATATGAGTCTGGCTGTCGGCTCACTAATTAATGTGAATGCACAACCTGAATCAACCTCCATTTCAATTTCAAAACCATTAAGCAAAATATTTATCAAAAATGCGGGTAGCCTGTTGTCCCTAAAATTATTAATAGGACTTTCATAAAGGCTATTACAATTAGACTTTTTATAATTGTTTTTATTATTCCTATTCAAACATACTACTTCTATATGACCAGTTTTCCCACAAAAATTACACTTTGACCACCTGAACCTGCACTCTCCTTTATGTGATTTACCACAACAGAAACATTTAAATTTACCAGTAGGTTTTTCACTTTTTTTAAAAGAAAGTTTATTTATTTCCATTGGTTCCTCTAAATCCACGGTAGGTTTACTCGTATTAACTCCAGGGTTAACAATTAAATTAGAATCACAATTGGCTGACTCATGCGATAGTGCTATTTCACATGCAAATTGGAAAGTTAACTCCCTCTGCTGTAGCATTTTCTTTTGAATGTCTTTGTCGTTAATTCCACAGACCAATCTATCTCTCAGTGTTCTGTCAATATCACTAAAATTACAATGAATGGACAATTTCCTCAAACTAGCTATATAATCGCGTATTTTTTCTCCTTCTTCTTGATTTCGGGAATGAAATTTGAATGATTCAACTATTTCATTTGGTTTTGGATGAAAATGAATATCTAAAACATTTTTTATAGTTGAAAAAGTAACCTCACTTATTTTCTTCGGGGCAATCAGTGCAGAAATTAAATCAAATAAATCAGGACCACATACCGACAATAAATTCGCCTTTTTCTTAGCATCATCCGTGATTTCATTTGCTTCTAGACAAAATCCAAACCTTGTAATGTAGTTTTCCCAACAGCCATGTGCTACATCATATTCACTGGACTTAATCACCATTTTTACCTTTTCCACCTAAAGATTTTTATACAATTCAGTGAATTTAGTTTATTACACACACTTTTAAACACTTTTTCCTCGTCGCCAATAACATATACGCGCGGAAATCGGGAAAATACGAGGGAACACGCGTGTTTGCTCACCTGACATAACCAGACTGAATTATCTGCAAGTACCCTCGAGTGAGATACATGACAGTAGCGGTAGCATACACAGCTGCTGAGCAAGGAGGTGCGGGTTCAATCCTCGCCTAGTGTCAATATTTGTATGCATAAATATGAATATTTGCACTGGTCTGGCTGTGCCTCGGAAAGCACGTAAAGCTGTTGGTCCCGGTTGCCATACAAACATCTATTGGCAGTTGTTACAGGTTGTTGGAGCCCTCAAAAGTCCAATAATTGGTCTAGCTGCAATGCTTCGATATCGCCTTTGGGTTGTGGAGATCAGATGGCAGTCGCTTCACGAAAAATATTGAAGTTTAGCCAAAATCAGCAGTTAGACTGATAAAGTGGACCCCAGACTCCAAAGTTGAAAAAGCTTCGGATGCAACCGGGATTAACGCTGAGATAATGATCGTAAATAGGACTAGAGAATGTCATTTATTGTTTTGCTTCAAATATATTTTCTCATATTTTATTTTCTTATTTTTTCTCTGACAAAATATCTGGATATTTTATCAGAGAAAATATATTTGAAATTTAGTAGAGACCTTAATACCATCATCCTGTTGCGCGTAAATATAATAAGGCTGCTTGACTTTAGACATCTTGTTAGTTGTCTGCCACTCATAGAATCCCTCTGCTACTATTATGCATCTACCTCCATTATTCAGTATGGGGCTGTATAATTTAGAACTTTTTATGTTTTCAAGTCTGCAATTGTTAGTACTTAAATTATGTGTTTTGTAGTCACCCTGCAAAGTAATATAAATTCCATTACATTATAAAGTCATTAAAAATTGCTGATATGTATGACAAAAAGATGGAATTTCTACCTTACCTTGTGCCATGGTGGTATAATTCCCCACATCATTGGTTTAAGGACTCTACTGCATTGTGCGACGTTACAAATTTTGCTAGAAGAGACGAGCACTGGGGTCACATCTGTTGGCGCGATATTGTACGATGGTGTGTAGTCCTTACCCGCATTGAATTCTGGCAGCCATTCTGGTTTTGTGTAGAAATGACCATCTTTTGGCTTGTAACTACAAGCGCATTGAACTTTTTCTTTATTTAGTGATCTGAAATATATTTACTTTGTAAATTTGGATTTATTCACAAAACATTATATTTATATTGCCTAAAAATTACGTTTCTACGCACAATCCAGTACGGCCACACATTATATAATAACACTGTGTTATTAATATTAAATTGTTATTACTGTAAAATGGAATTATAGGTAATCTTTTTCTTTATGATTGGATTAATACGGTTTTGATATTTTGTTGGTAAACACAGTATTGATTATTGACACTTGACAGTAACAACCACAGAGCATGTAATCACTACGTGTAACAACCACAGTTTATTAAAACTACAATCAACATTCTACAATGCCGCTCAAGGAAATTATACCTAAACTGGAATGTGAACTTGCATAAGTCTCATAATTAAAAGAAAACTATCTCAAGAGCAATAAAGTCGATCGGACCTATGGACATAACACCTTATTTGAAGAGAACGCGGTCCCAGGGAGAAAACGTCAGATGGCCAAACTACTCCAAAATTCTTCGAAGGCAGATAGAGGAGAGTCTTTAATGTAACACCCAGCTCTCGAAGGATTGATACATTTGTGCGGAATGCTGTCCAAGGAATCTGAAGCATCTTCATCCAGCACCACATGTCGAAAGCGTCAATGCGGTCTCGATCGGCTTTCTTGATTGCCCACGTTTCCGAACCATAGCTAAAGATGGAGAAGATGAGAGATCTGACGAGTTTAATCTTAGTTTTCCGTGAAATGTTCCGGTCACGTTACAATTTGTGAAGCTGAGACATAACATTTTTGGCCTTTTTTTTTTTTTGATATGGCATCTCGTAGGTGGCTACTAGGAGACCGTAACTACTTAATCGGACTTTCCTGTGGATGCCTTAATTAAAATTAAAGCCTTCAGCCAGGGGCACTTAAAACTAAATTAAAATTAGGCGACTACGCACTAAGGGCACCCCCTGTGGGGTACGAACCTCGGCTTAGGGCGTCGCTAGAGAGGACGGCTGGATCGAATGTGTTCTTAATGGTTTGATGACCATGACGTTTCCTAGTACTAGCTCTGAGAAGAAACGCCGAAACAAACTTTAGAGGTCATTGATGGGACATTATGATATTACTGGCTCAGCTGCGGCGCGGGCTGGCCTTCATCGGACAAGGGACGGGGGAGGGGATTACTACGTGGAGCGCGTCGCGATGGACCTCGCCGGCGAGGTCGGTAGGTCGGTCTGTTTTTGTGTAATGTGCTGGTGGCCCTATTGGCCTCTTGGAGGAGGGTAATGGGGTCATCGGGGTCTGTGAGGGCATGCCGAGGGCGGCGAAGTCGGGAGCATTTTTGGCCACTGCTATTCGTCTCCTTATTTCCAAATCACATGATCCATTGTTGCTTATACTAAACCCCAGATAAATGAAATTGTCGACTATTTCTAGATTCAGTGCCCCAGTGATCACCAGTTTATTTGCGCGGTCGACAACCATTACCTTCGTCTTTGTATGGTTTATTCTGATGCCTAGTTCCAGGCTGATGTTTGTGATCCTGTTGAGGAGATCTGTCATTTCTGAGCTGACTCATCAGCTGCCAGCAGCGTGGTATCATCAGCATAACGTAAATTTGTCAGCTTAACGCCACCAACAGAGACACCTCCGTGCCAGTTTTTACATGCCCGTCTCATAATGTATTCTCCGTAAATATAAAAAAGTGTAGTGACATAACATCACATACATAATTACCGTACCTCCAAAACCAGTACCTTATTTACCGTACCTCCAAAACCTTACCTTACCAACATACGTTTTTGACTATATTTCATCAAGAAACAATCTAACAACACCGTCTCGAAAAAGACGCCGTACGTTTTATAACATCCGTCAATAGAAACTGAGGTCGCCCTGAAAAGGGCGTTTTGCTGTTAAAGGAATATGATATGGAAGTACGTTTTGACACACGGAGTTGATACATCGCAGTGGAGATCTGTACACGAAGACTGCACACGAAGGATGAATCGCAGTGGAGATCTGTACACGAAGACTGCACACGAAGGATGAATCGCAGTGAGAATCTTGGCGCGAAGACGACACACCAGGTCGGTACAGCGCGGCGGAGTTCTTCACCCGGCGGAGTCCCACGACGAAAGGAACGCCTCGTTCGTGGTCCTCTCTGCGACCCCGAGTTGGGGGCGCGAGGAGACGGTTTGGGGGCTTCTTGATGGCCCCATGACCGTGGGGTCGGTCTCTCGGCCTCCAAAAATGGAGACCCGTCCTTGGGGTGCACCCTAGGGGTGCTGTTCTACAATCTTCGCACACCTAAGTCGACGCCGCGAGGGTGTGCCTTCCCTCCGGCGGTGGACGGTGTGCTTTGTTGTGTGTGGCTGTAGGAGCGCCTGAAGTGTTTCACGACGCCCGTGCGATCAGACCCCTACCAGGTTGGATCACGGGTTGCCCCCGTGAAGGCCCAGCAAGAGTCGATCAGCGACCGGGCGTCGGCTTTGGTTGGCGCTCCGCTACAGCGGTGATTACCCCGACCCCCTAACAGCTCAACCAGCTATGTACGGTAGGCTGCGAGGGTACGGGGGGTAGTGTGTGTTACGAGCGGTTTGTAGGTGTGTATTCTCCGCTCGTGTGGTATTCTGAGTGTGTACCTGCATGTGGAGTAGTGCATGTGTGTTCGTCGTGCGCATAGCGCCTATATAAATACAGTCCGCAAATGCGCACGGCGGCGTCGTGTTGCGAATGAATAGTGTCTATCCTTGTCTGAGTAGGTCACGTGTATTTGTGTTTGTGACCTACCCGGGTGTCATGTCCGGTAGCGCGACGTCTGCTATGAGGTCGCGCGGGTATCTCTTCTTGTCGGGAGGCCTCGCGTGCCAGGGCGCGATGTCTTGGATGTGATGGAGCTCGGAGGTGCTGGCACGCGAGAACATCCCCTTCGCCAGGCGGATTACGAAGTCGTCGATGCTCTCGACTCGCAGGTCCCTGCTAATGACTGAGTTCCTCACGTACCGGGGAGCTTGGACGATCTGACGCAGCGTGGTGTTCTGCTGCGTCCGGAGCTTTTTTCTATGTGTCTCGGCCGTGAGGGCGAGCCAAGCCGGGGCAGCGTATGTGAGCTGCGGCCGCACGTAGGTTTTGTAGATCCCCAGCTTGACTCGCGTGGAGAGGCGTGACGAGAGCACCGGGCGCAATAAGTTACGGCTTACCTTAACCCGCGCGACGGTGTCGCAGACGTGCGGGCCCATGGTGAGCCGGCTGTCGAGTGTGACCCCCAGGTATTTGGCGGTCTTGGTCCACTCGACCTCGGTCCCCATGAGCTGGAAGGTTCGGTGGATGACGTCCGCCTCGTGCCGTGACGATTATAGCCTGCGTCTTACCTGCGTTCACCGACAGTCTCCACTTGCTGAGCCAGTCGGGGAGGTCGTCCAGAACGCGCTGCATTTTGATGGCCGCGTGGTCAGCCGACAGCGACGTGGTGATGTACGCGGCGTCATCTGCGTACAGCGCGAGGGTTGCAGTGTGCGTGGCGGGGATGTCGTCGGTGTATACCGAGTACAACGCAGGCGAGACGCAGCTTCCCTGCGGCACGCCCGCTCCAATGGGGCGCGCGCTCGATGACACGTCCTCCACCGATACCTTGAATGTCCTGTCTTTCAGGAAGGAGGAGACCACCTGTATCAAGCGACGAGGCGCGGTGGTCTTGGTCAGCTTGTAAATAAGGCCGGCGTGCCAGACCCGGTCGAATGCCTTTTCCATGTCGAGGAATACTGCAGCGGCGTACTCCCTCTTGTTCATGGCCGCGGTGAGTGTGTGCAGTACCCTCGACAACTGGAGCGTCGTACTGTGTTCCGCCCGGAAGCCAAATTGTTCCGGGCGGGGCGTGGTGTGCGGCAGCAGGTGTTGCAGCAGTAGTGCCTCAAACACCTTGGAGGTTGTGGGGAGGAGCGTGATCGGCCGGTAGCTTTCCGGCTTTGAGACGTTTTTCCCGGGCTTGGGCAACATGATCACCTTCCCCTGCTTCCAGCAGTTGGGGAAGGTTCCGGTGCGGAGTATGCCGTTATAGAGGCGCGCTATTGCCGCCACCGATTTCGGTGGCAGGTGTCGGAGGGCGGTGTTTGTAATTCCGTCCGCACCGGGTGCCTTTCTGGGCTTGGTGCGCCTTATTGCCCCCAGTACTTGGCCCGGGGAGAAAAATATGGGGTCTTCGTCTGGAGCTACCGGCGTCTTGAAGTACTCTCCAAGGTGTTGCTCCACTGCTGCGACATGGTCCAGGGCGTCTGTCGGGTTCGGCGTGAACTGACGCTCCAGGTGCTCGGCGAATATTTCGGCCCGGTCGGCCGCCGTGTAGCGTAGCGCCCCGTCGCTGTTGCGTAGCGGGCGCACCGGGGCTGGGGTATTCTTTAGGCGTCGGCACAGCCGGTGTACCGACGCCCAGTCGCCGTCTGCCGAGTCTATAATGTACTCCCAGCTCTCCGATGCGTGCGCGTGTAGCTCGGCCTTAACCTTGTCCGTGACACGGTTGAGCTGGTTCTTGATGGTGGGGCATCTTGTTTGTTGCCACCGCCTGCGCAGACGCCTCTTGTCGGCGATCATGTTGGCGATGTGAGCGGGGAGCTTCTGGTAGCGCCCCTGTGACGCGGTGGATGTGCATGTCGCCGCTTCCAAGGCGCTCTTGATGCAGGCGGTGAGTCCCTCAGCCAACTCGTTCACGTCCAAGGCGTCGGCGACGGGCCGAGTGGGCGTGGTGGCCTCCATTACCTTCCTGAATTTGTCCCAATCCGTGTGTCGACGTGGCGCCGGATGGGCAACTCTGGTGGTGTGGTCAGTCAGGCGGACGAGCACTGGCTGGTGGTCGGACTTCAGCTCGTCGTCCAGCACCTCCTGCGCGATCTGGCAGGTGAGGCCCTTGTGTACGACGATGTCCAGCACATCGGGTGTGTGTGCTATGTTGTCTGGGTAGTGGGTCGGCGTCTCCGGTCCGGACACGTCGTACCCTTTGGCCTCCGCGTCGGCGAAGAGTCGTCGGCCCCCCTGGTTGATGGTTCCGCTGTTCCACGCCGGGTGCTTACAATTAAGGTCGCCGGCGATGATGGTGGGATGTGGTGAGGCTAGCAGCGTGTGTATGTCGCTTATGTTGAGTGGTTTCTGAGGCTGCTTGTATGCCGCGTACATACACACGTGCCTGCCGGCGACATGCAGCTGCACACCCAGCGCTGAGATGCTGCTGAGTGTTGGGGGCGGTAGCTCCTGGTGGACGACCCTTCGCTTCACCAGCACCACCAGGCCTTGGGAAATCCTGTGTCGCTGGCTGTTGGTCTCATTGTATTGCCCATCCTTCTGGTAGACGTGATAACCTGGGAACTTGACCGTGTCCCCAGGTCTCAGGAGCGTCTCGCTGATGAGCGCCACGTCGATGTCCTGTTCCTGTAGGAGAGGACGGAGGAGCACGACCTTCCCCCTGAGGCCGCGGGCATTCCAGTGGAGTATTCTCACCGGCCTAGACATGTCTGTTCAACATGATCAGGTCTGTTATGCCGGTGAGAACAACTGGCACCGGGTCCTGACCCCTGCTGAGCGCCAGCAGGATGTCCTGAAGGACCCGGAGAGCGGCCTCTATTATTGTAGACCCGGGGTGTCTTTCCCCGGGTGCGCCCGCCGACAAGGCGGTTTGTTGTTGTGTTTGTTTTGGTGGCGGCGGCCGACTACGCCTCTCCTGAGCGGAGCTGCTCGGCGCGGGGCCGCGGACCACCCGACTCAAGTTAGGTTGTGAGCTTTTGGTCGGCGGGTGGGAGAGGTCGTCGATTCTAGCCTGTTTAGGCCCCGCCCCCTTCTGTGGTGGTACGTTCACTGTCACATTGACAGTGGCGGGGTTGGCAGCGGCGTTGGTCGTGTTGACCTTTCCCCTCTTGCCGCCGCGTCCTTTCCTCCTCCGTCCTGAGGAGGTGGTGGCCGCGTTGCGCGCTGGTGGGTCGTTGGCGGCCGCCATCAGGGTCGCCGACTGGGTTTCCCCTAGCGGCGTCGGCTGTAACGGCCTCTCTGCGGCCGTGTTTGACCGGCGCGTGTTTCCGGTGATGGCGACCGTGCCCGCTCGCTTGTTGCGCACCTCCTTGCGCATTACGGGGCATTTGGTGTGGTTTGCGGGGTGCGCCCCCCCGCAGTTGATGCAGGTGGCGGGCTCCTCCCTTGGCCGCGGGCACTCTCTGGCCACGTGACTCCCGCCGCACCTGACACAAGCGAGCGGTCTGTGGCACTGTTCAGAGGAGTGCCTGAACTGCTGACATCTGTGGCATTGTGCAGGCCCCCTCTTGCCACGCCACGCCTCGATCCTTACACCGGGCATGCAGAGGATCTCCCTTACCTCATAGATGCCCGGCAGAAGATTCGGAGTCTTCTTCAGCACGGCGTGGAATATACAACCGGGTCGTCCTTGTCGCGCCTTGATGACGCGAACGTACTCCGGCTGGAACCCCAGCGCGCGTAGGTCCTCCTCTATATCTGCCGGCGCCGTGTCCGCCGGCAGCCCCCTTATGGCCACCTTGTGGCTCCGCTCCGCTGGCAGCGAATAGGAAAACCAGGGGATGTTTTCCTCTTTTTCAAGTACCGTCAGATACTTTTGTATCAGACGGTACTCGGTGTCCGTCTGCGGGGTGAATTTGACCCCCTCTCCGAAAGGTCTGGCACTGGGAGCACGCCCCAGTTTTCCCTTAAGGACGCGGAAGTGGTGCGCCCACTGTGGGAGTTTCTCCACCACCAGTGGAGGGTAGCGCAACTTTTTTTTCGTCGCTGTCTTTTCCGTTCCGTCGGTAGATTTTGCGTCTACCGTCGGATTATTTTTTTCCTCCGCTCGGCCAGGAGGGGCTGAGGGAGGGGGGGCTGCGGCGCCTGTTGCTCCTACAGGGCTGCGCGTCGCTTCCGAGAAGGTCTTGGGGGGCGACTCACCTTTGCACTGTCGCTTCGGCGCTTCTTCCTGCTCGTCCGGGCTGCGCTGTCGGCGTTGAGCTGCGCGTTGAACTGCGCGGGCAGGGGGGGCGACTTTAGGTAACAAAGTCCTTACCTCTATGCTTCCGGCCGTGGACAGGTCCGGTAGCGACGCGCTGGGTGCTCGGCGTTCGAGGCTTGCTCGGGTTGTCCGGGGAATGACGGCATCCCTTACCTCACGGTGTGTGTTGTCGTTGTCGTCGTCGTCGCTGCTACCGTCCGACGACGCCTCCGATTCGCTCGTCCCGGGTGAAACCAGCGACTTCGACGACGGTGACGCTGGTGCTGAGCTCCGAGGGGCGAGGGGGGATGCGTAGGACTTCGGTGAGGGTGGTGGTGTCCGCTTTACAGGCCCACTCTGCGGATGGGCTGTATTTCTCGAAGTACCCGCACTCGTTGGCGTCGGGTACTTTATAATCTGGGCTGTGATCTGCGGTGCTCCTGATGACCGGAGCCTGGTCGCTGGTGTCCCGGGTGACGGCGACGCGGGTGAGGCCAGGTGTGCCACCGTAGTTCTTCTGGCTCTGGCATTTTCTTCCCCCCCGCTATGGTGTTGTTCACGGGGAGGGGGTTTGGGCGGAATTCCCGGCTGGGGCATCCCGCTGGGAACGCGCGGTAGTCGCGACCCTGGCGTTAGGAACGCCGGGTGCAGTTAAGAGGGTCCGTGCGACTGCTTCCCACTTCACTGCACTAATGCACTTCACTACTATTTTTTATTAACTGTGTAGGTGCTTGGTAAAATATACAACGTGAACGTGACAACAATAGATGCGCGCGTGACGAAGGAACGCCTCCGCGTAGCGACCTATATTTATAGATTCACAACGCGGGCTCACGGCGCCCGGCTTCGCCCCGCGCACCCCCGCACCGCGACTCGGCGCGTGCTTAACGTCGTAAATAATAATACTGTATTGATAAATGTAAATAATTAGGCATACCACTACTTGTACCATAGAACATGTGAATATAATCAGGGCATTTGAAGTCGAATTACACAGATCATATCGGACACGCAAGTTTTATTTTACCTAGAAGATTCCTCCCTCCAAATTGGTGACCCCGAAGAAAAAAGTACTTAATATCAAGACAAGACAGAAAGAAAAATGTCGAAGAACGAAGATTTCAGCGATGCTTTAGGCGTCACAACGATGAAGAACGACGTAGCTACAATCTCGCTGCCTGCTCGACTACCACCATTTTGGCGCCAAAATCCTCGTCTTTGGTTCGCGCAGTTTGAAGCCGCCGTCGCTGCCAGCAAAATTGGCGACAAGCAAAAATTCAACCTTGTCGTCCCACTACTCGGCTGCAGCGACCTGGAACAATTCGCCGACATCATACTGGAACCGCCGGCCACCGGTAAATACAGCGCACTGAAAGAAAGACTGATTTCCACATACCAAGAATCAGACCATCGCCAGCTCCAGAAACTCCTCAGCGTTCTCGAACTCGGTGACCAGAAACCAAGCCAGCTGCTGCGTAAAATGCGCGACCTAAGTGGCAAGCTTTTGTCCGACGAAGCGCTCAAGGTCATGTGGCTCAAGCACCTGCCCGCACAAGTTCGCGCGGTACTATCCGTGAACACTGAATCTCCACTCGAAGTCCTAGCTGCGATGGCCGACAAAATGATGGAACACTTCGAACCAACAGTCGCCGCGGTCTCCATAGCCCCTCCGTCAGCATCAGTCTACGAAGTACAACAAAACTCCGTCACAAATCTGCAAATCAGCATGCTTTGCAAACAAACCGAAAAGCTATCTCTCGAAGTCGCCGAGCTACGAAGTAATCAGCAATATACATCACAACGCCGCGCCCGCCCGCACGTTGCCAGCCACCAGCGTAGCCGCTCTCGCACACATTCAAGGCCGCGCGCCAGTCACGCGCGCACCCCGAACGACGCCGACTGGCTATGTCGTTATCACTATCGATACGGCGACGAAGCTCGGAAATGCGAATCACCTTGTTACAAGAGTAAGCAAGAAAACTAAAAAGTACATCGACTGTGGCGGGTGTCGATTTAAACCACACATCTCGCCGCCTATGCGTGATCGACATCAACAACAGAGAGAGATTTCTCGTCGACACAGGAGCCGACATATCGGGATTAGCCGTCCGAAATAAGAAATATAAACCGGCCGAGAATACCTACAAATTACAAGTTCGCGGCAAACGGAACAGAGATTCGTACCTATGGAGAGCGCACACTCGAGCTTAACCTAGGTTTACGAAGAAGCTTCAAGTGGACATTCGTAGTCGCCGATGTTAAAACCTCATTACTGAGTGCAGACTTCCTAGTATACCACAAACTGTTAGTCGACCTACACCAGAGGAAACTTATCGACCGCGTCACCGATCTCAGCATGAACGCCATCAAAGTAAACAGCGACGAAGAAACTATACACATCGTCAACCGAGACCATGTATATCACGATATATTGAAGAAATATCCTGATGTTCTGCGGCCTATGTCACTCAAGACTCCAGTGAAGCATGACGTCACACATCACATCGAAACTACAGGACCGCCGATATACTCACGGCCGCGCCCCCTACCGCCGGACAAATACAAAGCGGCAAAACTAGAATTCGAGCGCAGGATCGCTCTCCACGTCGTCAAGAAAAAGGATGGGTCACTTCGTGTGTGTGGTGACTACCGGAGACTAAACGCAGTCACCGTACCGGACAGATACCCCATTCCACGCATTCAGGATTTTACGTACCAATTACACGGCAAGAAAATATTTTCAAAACTAGACCTAAAAATGGCATACTTCTGGATTCCTATAGCTGCAGAAGACGCACAGAAGACCGCAATCATATCACCTTTCGGCCTATTCGAATTCAACTGCATGACGTTCGGTCTACGCAACTCAGGCCAAACATTTCAACGCTTCATGCACGAGGTTTTACGGGAACTGGACAACATGATATTTTGTTTCGTCGACGACCTACTCGTCTCTATTCAAATAACCAGTAAGCACATCGCCGGCACTTAAAAATAGTACTCGAACGCCTAAATACTTACGGCGTCAGTCTTAACATCGACAAGTGCGAGTTTGATAAAGAAACCATAGAATTCCTCGGATATCAAGTATCAGCAAATGGCATCAATCCCACGCAAGAGCGTATACAAGCGATAGTCAATTACCCGAAACCACAGACAGTTCAAGAACTACGAAGATTTTTAGGCATGATCAACTTTTATCGCAGCTGTTTACCACATCAAGCCGAACATCAACACGAATTGAATAAATACCTACACAACAGCAAAAAAAAATGATAAAACGCCGATACAGTGGTTCCAAGAAGGACAGCAAGCCTTTGAGAAATGCCGACAAAGCATACTCAAGGCCACAACGCTTACGCACCCAATTCTAAACGCGAAATTATGTTTATACACAGACGCGTCGAACACTAGCATCGGCGCCGTGTTACAGCAAAAAGTCGGTGGCGTAATGAAACCACTGGCTTTCTATTCAAAAACATTGAGCGAGACGCAACGAAAATATAGCGTATACGACCGTGAACTCCTGGCCATGTATACCGCTATCAGACACCTTCGTCAGCTGATAGAAGGCAACGGCGTAACAATATTCACCGACCACAAGCCATTAACATACGCGCTAACAAGATCGCCAAGTCCCAGCGATACTCCTCGAAGAGAACGGCAACTTCATTTCATAAGTCAGTTTTGCTGAAATATTAAATACGTTCACGGAAATGACAACGAAGCGGCTGACGCATTATCACGTATTGAAGAAATCGACTTGTCTCAATCTACGATCGACTACGATCAACTCGCTCAAGACCAACAGAACGACGACGAACTCAAGACCAGCATTTCCAACCCGAATCTGAAGTTTTCACAAATCACTTTGCCCGGAGGTCAACGACCTATCACATACGAAACGTCAACAGGCAACTTACGCCCGTACCTACCAGCATCTTATCGTTTTGTAGCTTTCAAAGCATAACACGAACTTAGCCACCCAGGGGTCCGTACAACAAGAAAGATAATGGTCACTAAATTCTTTTGGCCGAATATGAACAAAGAAGTCGGTACGTGGACAAGGTCATGCATTGGATGTCAGCGCGGGAAAATTCAACGACATGTTATCAGTCCGCTCGGCGAGTTTCAAAAATCAGCGCGCTTCGAACATATACACATAGACATAGTCGGACCGCTGGCGCCGTCCAACGACTATAGATACCTGGTAACAATGATCGATCGTTGTACTAAATGGCTCGAAGCAATACCTACTCGTGATATCACCGCCGACACTGTTGCTAAGGCAATATTCGAAGGGTGGATAGCCCGATTCGGGTGTCCCTTACGTGTGACACTGATAACGGATCAAGGCAGACAGTTCGAGTCATCATTATTCAACGCACTCATGAAGAAATTCGGCATAACACGGATTCGAACTACCGCGTTTCACCCACAAGCGAACGGTCAAATCGAAAGATGGCACCGAACTTTGAAATCTGCGCTCATGGCACGAAACGCCGGCGTACATTGGAGCGAGGAAATACCCATGGTACGATTGATTCGCAAGTCAGCCCAGTTCTCATGACATATGGGTCAACATTAAGAATACCGTCAGATTTTTTTACGCCTACACAGCCAAAAATCGATGACGCAGAATTCACCCGTCAGCTCACCGAAACGATGTCGAGGCTATCTCCACACAGCCAGTCACATAACAACAAAAGAACGATTTTCGTGTTGTAACGCTTTAAAAAAAAAAACTCTAGGGAGTGTCTTACTCCACCCTTACCCGGCAGTTACAGTAAATTTAATCATGTAAATAAATACTTGGTAGCTAGGAGCATTAAATAAAACAATAAATGGATACAATTACAAATTTATTTTTATAATTACCCTGTGTCATAAATATATGACAAAACAAACTCCTAACTTACCTAGACGATTCCCTGACTCACTCCGTCTCGGGTCGGAGTGGGACAGGGAATCCACATGAGACAATTCAGCAAGCTCAGGGTCGCTTGATGAGGATTCGTGAGGTGAACCGTTGTGATCACGGCTCAGTCGTTACCAAAGTATCTCAGGTTATGCACACAATATCAAGCCAATAGCCTACTTAAATGCAACCTGTCGGAAACCCACTCTCAATCACTAGATACATCAAAACACAGAAACAAGGACAGGGAGTCCACGCTTCTAACTAACACTTCTAGATTGTGTTACTGGATTACTCTTCTAGACTGCGTTACTGGATTACTCTTCTAGACTGCGTTACTGGATTACTCTTCTAGACTGCGTTACTGGATTACTCTTCTAGACTGCGGTACAAAGACCCTTGGCTTCACTAACTGACGGGTGTCAGATTAATGCACGGTTGAACGCGGCCTGCGGGATTAGGTATCTCGGGAACACCAGGAGCAAAATAATCATGACAGCTTATACCTGTCTAGTCGTCGTCGAAAGAGAACTTGATGTGCCGTACCATCAGGGTTCAGCCACATCCACTCCAACAAGCCTGATCCAATGGGAATCAAGGCCACCAAAGATAAATTAACGCGACGCCTCCCAAAACGGGTTCCCACCCTAGGCCCGCCAATAGAGCCAAATCTAGAACAACATTTAACCTAATTCAGTACCTACTACAGAACAAGAAAACACGTGGAGAAAATATTCCGGGTACAGAAATGAATACTCACAGAGAGATGAGCCAGACTTCATATGCACCGCCCCATGGGGCTTATTGCACCAAACGCCAGCCTTGGATACCGGCTATTTCCACAAAAGGACTCGCGACACCACGCAAGCTTCGGTCATTCTCTTTTTTTCTCGAAGCTTCCCTCTGTTCCGACCGACCGCTCCCAATTGTCTTTTCCTGAACCATAGACTCGTGCGTTCCGCGACTTGTATTTTTAACTCAGACTCATGAGTTGGTTCCTAATTTTTTAATATCTTTATTTTAAGTCCTTCTTTTATATTATATTTTATAACCCGGTCGTTCTTTATTTAAATTTATTTATTATCTTAACGACCGTCCTTTCGCGCAACGCCATCTCTCGGCTCGATGTAAAATATGTGACCCGAGTTCAGCCCTAGTCCACGAGATGTCGCCTGCTGCTACATTTTGCTACGTGACAGTGTACAAAGACTTAGCTACGTGTACACACGTTTTCGTGCGCGTCGACACCGTACGAAGCCCATTGACCCCACCTTACGAAGGCCCGTTCAAGGTTCTGCATCGCGGCAACAAACAATTTACCATTCAGATGCCCTTAAGAACATCTGTAATCTCGATCGACAGACTCAAGCCGGCACACATACTCAACCAAGAAGAAGGCCACACGCAACGCACACATACATCGAGCGCTACGAGTAGCGACACACGGCCGCTGACCCCGTCGACAGCAAGTACATCGCGGGATGCTTACGTCACTCGCATCGGACGCATTGTTAAAAAGAACGTATTCGCTTCGCTTAGAGGGGAGCGATGTAGTGACATAACATCACATACATAATTACCGTACCTCCAAAACCAGTACCTTATTTACCGTACCTCCAAAACCTTACCTTACCAACATACGTTTTTGACTATATTCCATCAAGAAACAATCGAACAACACCGTCTCGAAAAAGACGCCGTACCTTTTATAACATCCGTCAATAGAAACTGAGGTCGCCCTGAAAATTATATTGGCATTATTTTGGCATTTTGTGCTTTTGATTGTGGCAGGATTTGTCAGTTTTCTTGTCTAAGTGGGGCAGGATCTCTAATTTAAGGTTGGTCACACTGTTAACGCACCTTAGTGTGTCTCTACAGTTGAGACCAAAGGAAAGTGGTATGCTGAGGTGCAGAAAAACTTACCAATAAGACCGTGGTATGATAAACTTGACGCAAAAAGAAGCCGGAAATTCATAACGATTATATCAAGAATGCGGCTTGGTCATTGCCTTGTTCCTACACATCTCCATCGAATCAATATCTATAAGAACAGTCACTGTAAGCATTGTCCTGAGGAATCTTCCGATTTGCAACATCTTGTTTTCTGTTGCCCAAAATTCAACAACCAGCGACAGCTACTCTTCCAAGAAATAACTGACACTGACAATAGTGAGAGTCATAGTGACAGTACTCGTCCAGCAATACATATTAATTTACCCCGCCACGTCAAAGATTTATTAAATAGACCGCAGTTTTTTGTTCATCTCTTTAAATTCATTACAACAACAATAGAAAAAATTTTGCTTAATTTGTTTGTTTATTTGTAAAAGTTTAGTCATTTATTTTAGAAATTAACTTTAATTTTAATATTCATTGTTATCCCTCGTATTATTGTCTGTATAGTTTGTAAGATTCCATTTTTTGTTGCTTTTGTATTAGGGTTTATATTATAATGTATTCGGCTAAAGGACTTTGAATCCAGGCCAGAAATAAATAAAAAAAAAAAAAACATAGTGTGGCTGTGCTGTGACGTTCAGGGTTGCCAATCTGTGGGGAATTCCCCAAACTGCGGGGAATCTCAAGTTGGTTGGGGATTTATTGGGGATTGGCATTATGTGGGGAAAATGCGGGGATTTTTACATCATATTCTCATCGGAAAATATTTCATCGTTTTAACGATAACAACATTTTTTTGAATCACTAAGTATGGCTCAATTACTTATGATGGTCTCGTGACGAAAAATCTTTGTAAAACACTGTCTGCTAATTTCATGAAAATGAGCTACATCAAGTCCTGTGGTAATATTTTAAATGCTGACTTCAGAAATTCAACACACTTGCTAGGTTTAGACGAAATATATATTGGATTACAGGCTGGAGAAAGTATGGAAGATTTGAAAAAAGTTGAAAATGTACCTCGTGCAGCTATTGCATATTTCTATAAGACATGCCAAGAATTTCATAGGGAATTTACGTCGGACATTATTAAGCAATTTGATTTCGGATAACCTTAATTTTCTATTATATCTGTTTTAAATCCATTAGAAGCTCAACAGTTTAAACTTAAATCACTGGTGCCTGTACTGAAGCGATTTCCATTGCTTTATAAATTTGTAACAGCACAAAAATTGGACTATGACTGGCGAGCTCACGCTATGCTGGATTTTCATCAACACGGACTTGAAGTTCATGGAGATAACATTGATGCTGAATGTTACTGGAGTAAAGTGTTTTGCATAAAAATCGTAGCGGGAGAATACCTGTTCTTAAACATAAAAATTGTTATATTATTATTGCTGATATTGCCTTTTTCAAATGCATCAGTCGAGCGCAAATTTAGAGTCCTTAAAAATTAAAAACTGAAAACCGCAATAGATTGAATACAGATACTGTAGTATCATTAATGGCTACAAGGGAAGGGATTAAAAAACTGGGCGGCAGTGTCAAGTTTAACCCTTCGGACAAAATGCTTTCGATTGGAAAAAAATATAAAAGATAAACAATAAATATTATTAAAATAATGTAAAAAAGTTGCATTTTATAAAAAACTTTTGAGGGGAATTTGTGGGGAATCAGCGGATTTTTATCCCCAAATTTGGGGAATTCGATCAGGATTTTTGGGGATTTGGATGAATTAGCTTTGGCAACCCTGGTGACGTTATCACCACAGAGTACATTAGATATTTAGGAAAAGACCCTGGTTATCACAAAAAGTTGGGATATTTTTTGGAGTCGCAAGACGCAAAGCATTGGATTGGAGTTTCTATTACGTTTCGATCCCGGACAATTTAAGTTAGCTTTCCAAGAATCATTGTGTGTGAAAATTAAAAATATTCACAGCAACATCATAAGATGGAATTCCTCTAGTGATTATCTATGTTCTCGTAGAGTTTCTATATCGTTTTATATTTTGCGAAAATATGTGGAAATATGTTACACGACGTTTTCGAGACACTTTGGAACGAGGTGCAAATGATCTTGGACGATGCAGTACCACCCTAGTCAACAATGGTGCCGTAAATAATAACGACGAGATAAATGAGTGCTCACATGCTCCACTTACAAAGTGGCTATCATTGCGGAATACTAAATCTCATCTGAACGATAACTGCACAAACGGTCCGAAATGGAGCAGCGAGCACCGAGGCAGAAATTGGATGGGAGCCATCACATGGGTATGTTTGTTTGGCGGATTTATTTTTATCACTGACATAATAATATTATCATATCAATTACATTTGGTAATTTACACATTACATTTGATAAACACAACAACAACCTAATTGATTTTATATGAGTATTAGTAATATTTTTATTAATATTTGTAAATGGCTAGGCTATGCAAATGGGTTTGCAACATCATGCAACAATAAATTTAAGTTATTTGCAGAGCGAATGTGCAGACACATTTTTACAATTCACACAAGGTTAGTGTAAATTATCAAAATATTTATTAAATGCTAATAATATGTGTGCCATGAATCCAAATTAAATACCAGTTAAAAGCTCTTCATTGTTCTCTAAAAATATATTAAAAAGAATAGTTAGATTTACATTACATGACTTAATTCCACCATCACAGTTCCATCATCGGACAAATCCATTGTTTGCCGAGTATCCACCCTTACATACACCAGTATGGTATGGATGAAGCGTTTTGCTTTGTCTTTTATACTGCATATATTCAAGGACTTAAACAATTTGCCTGCACCAGTCTTCCCATCAGATTATGATTTACTTAAATGTCTGCAAGGCTAGAGTGAATAGATTCATTATAAATTAGTGCATTTTATCATCAACAATTGCATTCCTGAACTAGATTACAAAATTAGAAACGTAACAACATTTTGGCAGATAAAACATGTTGAATGGTGATTGTATTGCAAAACAAGAATAATGTAATTTTCTATCAATGTTCCTATTACTTGCATAGCCTTTTATTGCCCTGTTGGGTTAAAGGCTTAGCACAGGAATAATCCCATAATGCACTTTATATTTGTTAAATTATCAATTCTTTCGCCCTTTTCAAACATATTTGGAGTTGGATCAACATATTGTTTTCCGAGATACTTTACACATTTAGTAGCGAATTAGTTAGTAGTAGTGGTTGTATTAAGAACCACTACCCCCAGAACAAGTGGTAACTTAGGTCCGTATTACAGAACGTCACTCAAAACTCAAGCTCTACTTAAGTCTCGTTTTAAGCCATTTGATTGGTTGAAACTAGTTTTAAGTAATGCTTAGGCAGAGATCAATGCTTGAGTTTCCTTCTGGAATACGCACCTGAGACTCATGTTGGTTCAGCAGACTTTCCAAGGCTGGGATAAGGTGGTTAATATGATATTCTAATTAATCTTGAGGTAGTAAAAGAGATAATAGTGTTACGAATGGACCTTATGTCGATGGCATAAGGTTCAATATCGCGTGACATGCAGTGTGTCACTTTTAGGTCCTATTTCCCCAGATCTAGACATTTTCTAAGCACAATATAAAAACGCATTACTAGACTTAGGACGGCCTATCGAATGGTACATGTCTCAACAGTTTTGGCAACAAAGTGTCGACATCGAAATTTCTAGAAACCCGTTTCCGGGAATTACCGTAGGTACTTCCGAGTGACCTCGAAGTTATGTGCTATTATTATTACGTCTAGAGGAATCTGGAATGTTCGATCAGCTGGGCTATATATACCGCCGCGACGCCGGCCCAGTCAGTCTACACTCGACTAGCGATACGAAAACAGCGACAGTTAAGAAGCAATCTTAAAGAAGACCTACTGCGACAATTATAACGAGAACTGTAAGTACTACGTGAAGAAACATCTGTAGCGTTATTGTGTGTTTACAACACGGACTTCGTGGACGTAAGAGAAGACTTCGGTACGACATCAGCTAAGTTCTACTTGTCATTGCCTACAATCGACTGTACCTTCGTTGCCAATAAACTTCGTAACCCTTAACCGGCATTTTAGTACCCCTAGCCCGTAACAATTGGTGTCAGAAGCGGCATGCCGGTCACGCCAAGGGAAGACGAAAGAGTTCGCACGCGACGACAAGCAGCGATGGATTTGGCGCGTCAAGAGGAAGAATCGCTTGGTGTCCCTGCACCCGTAGAAGATGCGGCCGTCGTAACACCGACGAATGTGAGTGCGCCTAGTACCAGCACTATTCCCGGAAGCAGCGGATCCGATTTATCGGTGTTACTGGCTCACTTGACGGCGCAAATAAAGTTGAGTATAGCAGAATCCCAGGCGCAAATAAAAGGCATAGTAGCAGAATCACAGGCAAAATCCCAGGCAGAAATCCAGGCACAAATACAACAATCTCAGGCAAAATCCCAGGCAGAAATCCAGGCACAAATACAACAATCTCAGGCAAAATCCCAGGCAGAAATCCAGGCACAAATAAAACAATCCCAGGCAGAAACCCAGGCACAAATTAAAAATGTAGCAGCATCCCAGGCAAAATCCCAGCAACTAGTATTGGAACTAAACGGAAAGTGGGAAAAAACTAAAGAAGAG
This sequence comes from Sesamia nonagrioides, assembly GCA_017933935.1. Classification (NCBI taxonomy): domain Eukaryota; kingdom Metazoa; phylum Arthropoda; class Insecta; order Lepidoptera; family Noctuidae; genus Sesamia; species Sesamia nonagrioides. The sequence goes on along the minus strand of JADWQK010002450.1, from coordinate 1,031,442 downwards.
GTGAACGAGCTTAAAATAAAAGCAACACAACAAGACGCACGTATGGACCAGCAAAATACGCGCATAGACAAACAAGAAGCGCGTATGGACCACCAAGATACGCGTATAGACAAACAGGATGCTCGTATAGACAAACATGATGCGCGTTTCGAGGCACTAGACAGCACCATCATGGAGTGTGAGAAAGAAATAAAATTCCTCCATGATAAGGTACAGAAAGGAGGCATCAATGGGGTGATACCTAGTGCTTTGCCGACGTTCCAAGTGCCTCATTTTGACGGAACAACGTCATGGGTGGCCTTCCGCCTTCAATTCGAAAAGGTCGCAAAAGGAAACAACTGGGACGACGATCAAGCGGTAACCGCTCTTACGCTTGCTCTGCGTGGTGATGCAGTACAAATTCTCGAAAATATTTCCGGCGATTGCAATACCCTAGCCTGTCTGCTAGAAGCGTTGGAGTCTAGATACGGGGAGAAACACCTGGAACATGTCTACAGGGCTCAACTCCGCGAACGCACACAGAAGAGCAGCGAGGGTTTGCAACAATGGGCCACGGAAATAGAACGGATGGTTCGGAAGGCGTATGCATCAACACCGGGATTGATTGGCGCTACTACTCTGCGATTATTTACTGATGGGATTCGAGATGCAGAAGTCAGGGCTGCAGTACGTCTGGGTCACCATCAAACCCTGAAGGCAGCTTTGACGCATGCTCTGGAGGTGGAAGCTGTACGTCAAGATGGCCCACAACACGACCGTATTCGAGAAGTGACCGCACATATAAAAGCCCGACGAGGACCAACGTGCTATGAGTGCGGCGAAAAGGGGCACATTCGAATTGATTGTCCCAGGAAGGCTAAGGGAAGAAGAACTCCTTGGTCACGTGAGGAGGCCGCGGTGATGACGTGGCGCAAGCGCGATGCGAAGGTCGAGCCCGAGCGCCCGTACGAGCGAGTCAAGTGGCGCGAGCGGAGCGATCGAAGCGGGCACCGCGTGCGACCCGCTGAACGAGAGCGGGAACGCGTCAAGGACCGGGAGCGAGACCGAGACCGGGAACGCGAACGTCCCGGCAAGCAAGAACACGAGCGCGAGCGGTCGCGCGGAAGGTCGTGGAGTGACGCAGACGCAAGGCGGGACAAGAAAGTCGAGGACGAGGCGCGTAAGAAGAAGCGCCTCGAGAAAAAGGCAAGACAAAAGGACCGCCGTCGCCAGGTTACTTCAGGAAGTAACGGCCGACATTGTGACAAACAGGAAGAGAACGTACGGATTATCCAGGTGAATGATTTGGATGAAGACTGGGATAATCGATCATTGAAAGACGCACAGAAGGACGACAGTGACCTGAAGGCAGTAATCGAGTGGAAGCAACGTGGCCAGAGGCCCACTTGGAGTGAAATATCAGCGCTTAGCCCAACAGTAAAAAGTTACTGGGCTCAATGGGACAGCCTGATAATTGATAATGGAGTTCTCAAGAGGAAATGGGAATCACCCAGTGGTCAGGAGGTCACCTTACAGATAGTTGTTCCCGGTGATAAAGTCGCGTCAGTGCTAAGACAGGTGCACGACGGAGTATCCGGAGGACATCTAGGAGTAAAGAAAACCCTGGAGAAGGTGAGGAAAAGATTCTACTGGGTGCATTGCCGCGAAGACGTAGAGGACTGGTGTAGAAAATGCGTAGCTTGCTCCTCAGTAAAGGGACCGCAAACGAGGGCCAGAGGTCGGCTGAAAGTGTACAATGTTGGTGCACCATGGGAAAGAGTTGCTGTCGATATAGCTGGGCCATTCCCTGTTACTGAAGAAGGGAATAGGTATATCATCGTCATGCAAGACTATTTCAGCAAATGGCCAGAAGCCTTTGCAGTACCTAACCAAGAAGCTCATACAGTCGCCAAAAAGCTAGTTCACGAGGTGTTCTGTCGATTTGGCATTCCTTTGGAGTTACACTCTGACCAGGGTAGAAACTTCGAGTCTTCACTATTTCAAGAGGTTTGCCAACTACTCGGGATACATAAGACTCGTACAACACCATATCACCCACAGTCAGATGGAATGGTCGAAAGATTCAATCAGACGTTGGAGAATCATTTGGCCAAAGTAGTGGAAGAACATCAAAGGGATTGGGACCAATACATTCCACTCTTCTTAATGTCATACCGCTCTGCAACACATGATAGCACAAACTGCACACCGGCGAAAGTCAACTTCGGCCGAGAAATTAGACTACCCATAGATGCACTAACCGGAACACCTCCCGATACTCCTATCCTAGCCGTCGACTATGTGGCCGACCTGCGGCGTAAATTAGATGGAATACATGAGCTAGTGAGAGAGAATGGTCTGAAAACCAGTGAGAAGATGAAGATCCGATACGACCGCAAAGCTAACGTGCCCGGATTTGAAGAGGGAACTTTGGTATGGTTACATAATCCCATTAGAAGAAAAGGGAAGAGTCCAAAGTTCCAAGCCAAATGGGAGGGTCCGTACACGATAGTAACCAGAATAAACGATGTCACCTACAGGATTAAGAAAGGGCCTAGAGGGAAGCTGAAGATCGTACACGTAGACCGCCTAGCTCGCTATTATGGATCAAATCATGCTCGGGACGAGCATGACTAAGAAGGGGGCAATGTTACGAATGGACCTTATGTCGATGGCATAAGGTTCAATATCGCGTGACATGCAGTGTGTCACTTTTAGGTCCTATTTCCCCAGATCTAGACATTTTCTAAGCACAATATAAAAACGCATTACTAGACTTAGGACGGCCTATCGAATGGTACATGTCTCAACAGTTTTGTCAACAAAGTGTCGACATCGAAATTTCTAGAAACCCGTTTCCGGGAATTACCGTAGGTACTTCCGAGTGACCTCGAAGTTATGTGCTATTATTATTACGTCTAGAGGAATCTGGAATGTTCGATCAGCTGGGCTATATATACCGCCGCGACGCCGGCACAGAGTCAGTCTACACTCGACTAGCGATACGAAAACAGCGACAGTTAAGAAGCAATCTTAAAGAAGACCTACTGCGACAATTATAACGAGAACTGTAAGTACTACGTGAAGAAACATCTGTAGCGTTATTGTGTGTTTACAACACGGACTTCGTGGACGTAAGAGAAGACTTCGGTACGACATCAGCTAAGTTCTACTTGTCATTGCCTACAATCGACTGTACCTTCGTTGCCAATAAACTTCGTAACCCTTAACCGGCATTTAAGTACCCCTAGCCCGTAACAATAGGTTCCATATTAATCACAATAACATATGTTTTTCCAGGAAAATGGCGCAAATAAACTACATGACAACAATGAGAAGAATACTGATCTGCCCTATAAGTGGCTTTTGCACAAAGACTCTGACCTGCAACAGAGCAAAAATAACGCCAATGATATGAAATGGAGCTTTGAGCATGTTGAAACTTATATAAGTGCCAAACCTGGGGTAAGTTTGTAATTGGCTACATTCTTTTAATTGCAAAACTAATTCGAAAATGAAAATGCTGGGTAATGGGTAATCAGGTGGCTGGGACATTGACTTGATTCAGTCCCTAATAAAATGCCCCCACATGCAGAAAATTTTCATTACTTTAAAAAACATACCATTTTATAGCGAAATACATTATTACCTTTGTTATTAGACATACTTGCTGAAAATTAGCTGATACATACTTTATATGTTTGTGAATTAGATTACCTAGGTTATATACAATATGTAAAGAAAACCCTGTCCGACCCTTAAGGATAATAAAGGTTAGGTAATCACTTGACCAAATATGATATAAAATTTTACATAATCATCATAGTAACAATACTAATGAATTTTGAAATAATCCTTTTTTCCCGGGAATTAATTCCAATTTCCCGGAAATTTGGTAATTTTTAAAAAAGTGACAACACAGGTATTATTATAAGCGAATAGCGACGCGACCACGTCACAGGTGCCGCGTGCCCTGCCCCCCGCCGCAAGGGGTTGCTTAGCACACATGTATTAAGTTACCTCTTTTTGCGAAATGATATTTATTTTTTTAGGGGGATTTTTTTTTTAAGTTTAGCCGGTCTTTGTGAGCATTAGTAGAATCAGTTATCGATACCTAACAATACCTTCACGGATCGGACAGGGTTTTCTTTACATATTGTATATCTCTTATGCTATACAAGTTTAGTATTTTAAATCATTGCAATTAAAACATATGGAACAGCGATTGTTTTTATTTTAGTTACAAAGAAAAACAAAATCAATACTGGTAATCATGTACTGAATCCACGATAAAGGAGTTCCTGCTACCTTGTATACTCCTAAACCTTATTTATTATTTTCTATAAAAATGGCTTTAATAAACATAATGATGCTAGTGAAAACAATGCTAGACCACCCGGTAAGTGGCTTTCTCTTCGCTAATGCTCTGAAAATGGCAGAACATGTCAGGAATGGACCATTGAACGGAGAGAAAGAACTTGGATGGTTGGCAAACCATGGATATGTTTGTTTAATTATGTCAGCACAGTTACATTTTACCACATCTACTGCATAATAACAAAAATGAAGTTGTGATTATCATGGATGTATTTATTTGATAGGAAATTAAATTTGAAAGCTTTCTTTTGTATCAAATCATATTCATGGTGTCTCAACTGGTTTCAAAGCCATTTTATGCATTAACAGAAGTAGAAAGTGTATTATATCTTAGTGATAAAAATAAATTTAATATTTTAAGAAATGCATGAAGAAAATAAAAGCAAACAGTGAGAGAAATGCTGGTTCACAATATAAGTTTCGTTCATTTCGCCGCTGTACATCATTGGAGAAAGACAATGGCAGAAATGATAAGAAATGGACTGACCAACATCAATACACAAAAACTAAAGCATCGGTATGTTTGAATTTCGGAGGTTTTGGAACATGCCTCATAATTGAATATATTAATAATATATAAAAGTATATAAATATGCTCTTATTTTTTACAGGAAAATTGTGTGAATAAATTTGATCATAAAAATGATAAACCACCTAGCATGTGGATGTCACTTTGCAAGTACTGTAAGACATATAATAATGATGATGGCACAAATGGCAAGAAATGGAACTTTCATCCCCCATATAGAACCTGGTTGGATGCCATCACATGGGTATGTTGGAATTAATCAGTATTTTGTTTTCACTACTAAGTTTTCGTAAGGATTCAAGAAATTTATCTAAGTGAAGTTAGACCATAATTACATGAGTTGCAGCATCCTCAACAACATCATCCGTAGCGGCATCCCATCATCAGCTTTTTCCTTCACAGGATCTTCAATTCAGTTTTAAATTAAACAGTGTGTGTTTGTGTTGGATTCACAATTATGAGCTCGGCATCCCTCTAAAATTCCGTCTATTTAAACCGAGTGTTTAAATCTAGTGTGTTTTTGTATTTTAGGTTTTCTCACTATGATGAAGACGATTAAGATTAGGAACCTCCCGATGCTTAGCACATTGAAAATTGTCCTACTAGTGAATTATAGTGCAAAAATAAAGTGTTATACTATAGTTATTTATGCCACTGTCAAGCAATGATAGCTATCGTATCAGCACGAGTTTAACAATAGCTGTTTGCGACAGTGGCATATAAAACTTTTTCTACGACCTTGAAATAAATACAGATAAAAGTTAACAATGGCGCGAATATAGCGCGGCGAGCGCAATGTTGTTATAATCCCACAAATGAAAAGCAAAGGCAATTCATCCATACAGCATAATAACATGCGATGTTTAGTCGTGACGCAAATACGCGCGCTTTTTGGCATAATCATTTATGTTGACGTTTTGATACCATAGCCATAAAAAAAAAAACAAAAAGTTTCATTGTACTACGGTTTATCCGAGTGGAAATGGTAATTGTAACACGACTAGGCAGGAATGAGAACTATTGAGATATGACTTATGGTTATGTATTAAGCAAATAACCAAATGGTCGTAGAAAAATATAATTGTGCTTTGTATTCACTGAATCATACATTCTTTTTACAGAGTGGGTTAGCAGTCTTTGGATGGTACACTAGTCAACTTATTCATTTGAAACTGAAACAGCATTGCAGACTCCATGAAAGAAAATGTCTTCATGTAAACAACTTCCTATCAACTATCTACCCATATACTGTAACTGACACAAACAAAAACGATTTCCATATGGATTCGTTTTCCAAGATTGGAAAAGTGGTTTCTCATTTAACTCCTACTGTATATTTGATGGCCAATGATACAAGTGAGAGTCCTAAAATTAAAGAAAATGTAACTGGCAATGTATCTGGCAATGCATCTGGTAATGCATCTGGATATATCTCTGATAATATATCTGGTGATAGATCTGGCAACAGCGCACAAACACATTCCCATAGCCCTTCAAATGCACAGAGCACAAACACCTCAGATGATGACTTGAGTGGGGTGTTGAATTCAATTGAAAACAGACTTGGTCTAGCTTCCATTGAGAATGGCCAGTACCAAGATGGACTTAGTTTACTAAGGCAAGTTTTTCTTTATCAAAATTAAAATCACAAGTCATTTATTTAAATTAGACTAAGAATCAGTACTTTTGGAGCGTCAAAATTACGTAAGACGATCCCCAGAAACTCCCACCATTCATCACTTCCTAGTGCTTTTACTGGGAAAAATGGCATAACAAATTCCCAGCATTTTAATTAAATAAAGTTTTTTGTTGTATTTAAAACATCGTCGTACATACATTATTGTTAGTACATAGGTATATCATTTTTGTGTTATTCTTCTAGGTCTGCAGCGGAAAGAAATCATGCTCCAGCCCTTTATAACTTAGGATTGTGCTATGAAAAGGGTTTAGGAGTAACTCCCAATGAAAAGATGGTAAGTAAATAATTATAATATAAAAGCAGATTGAGAAAAAAAAGGTTGTCTGTAAAAGATTACTCTTAGTGATAAGACCGCCCAATGCCCATTGTGTCACCCTTTGTAAAGTCTTTATATTTATGTTTTGTAATCTATATGGTGTACATAATAAAGAGACTTGTTGTTATAATCCCACAAATGAAAGGCAAAGGCAATTCATCCATAGAGCATAATAACATGCGATGTCTTAATTTTCATTTTTCTATTCTATTCTATTCTTGAGTGGGCCATTTCTATAGAGCTTTAAGCTTTAATTTAATAATTTTGTCATGTCATTGCTCATTCCTATTCCTTCTCTGTATGAGAGGAGACCTGTACCCAGCAGTGGGACGACAAAAAAAAGGTTGTTGATGATGATGATGATGATTGCTCATAGTTGGTTCATCTTTCTATTATCCTGTGCTTCTCAATATACATGGAACTATAAAACAAGACGAATGAACGAAATATTCGGACGAAGAGTTTTTTGTTTGTTATGAAAGGGCTAATCTCTGCAACAGAATAGATATGAAATTCTTTTTGCATTCCTCACAATTATAGTCCTCAACTATTGTGTAAAGCCTTACACTTTAAAACAGTTTGCATTAATGTCAGCTATCGATTAACATTTATGTAGTATATTAAGTGCTGGCAACATTATAATTGCCATAGGGCAACCCTTTTCCATAGATTGTAGTTAGTTTTTGATTATTGTAAAATGGTGATTAAATAAAAAGACATGGCGTCTTTCTTAATAATTGAAGTTTTATTTTTTAAATTGCTATAATATCACGGCGATATTACAAATTGGCGACGAGGATGAACAAAAACGTTTTACATTCGGCTATGGTAGCCACAATCAACCCATTATATAAGGATAAAAGTGGCCGCCATATCTAAAAAAAAACAACAACTACAATATGGTGAAAATAGTCATAGGCATAAGCTAGTTTTTCATTACAGATCCTAGTGTGTTAGCATCACAACTTCTGCAATAACATGAATAATTTCAAATGATTAACATTGGCAGGCCATGGAGCTATACAAATCAGCAGCTGCAATGGATCATCCTGAAGCCCTCTACAATCTCGGCATTTTCTACGGCCAGGGCCGGGGCGGACTCAAGGCCGATGAGGAGACAGCCATCAGACTACTTCGCCTCGCAGCAGTGCAGGGACAAAAGGATGCTATTGCTGCTCTTAAATATCTCGACGTTAGCATCTCAGAGCCTCGCCACAAAGACGTAAATTCCTGGACTTATAAAGAACACACACAATTTTCATCAAGTCAAAACATTGTTCCTACACAGAGCAAACTGTTTATAGACAATATAAACTTTCTGCAGGCAACAGTTTAAAGCTAGTCGCGTTGGATTTTTATATTTTAGTTGGTGGTGGTTGATGCACCTTGAAATTAGTCGCTAAGCTCGTGTGAAAGTGCCATGTAATAATATAATGGCATGGTCCTTACAATGGTGATTCAAAGTTGATTATGATTTTTTAATGACGGAAGTTGTTTACTTAATTTTCATTTTTTTATAAAAATTACTTTTAGTAAGTTTTTCACATTGATATAATATTAAACTAAGGTAGATAAGTCACTAGTGCACTGAAAATGAAGAGTACAAAAGATTATAATTATAATCTCTTGCCTTAGTCACTCTCGATACACTCGTAAAAACAAACGACAAACACCCACAGCGCAAATGACATACACTAGCCATCTTTTTCTTCTCTATGCTTTAGATTGCGCCCCATCTCACTAACACTGTACCAACGTGTGAAATGTACGCAGAATAAAAAATTTGCATGTGTGTGCTGCTGCTCCCATCGGCACATTTATTTCGGTTAATTTGTTAGAGCATATCATATCTGTTTAATATTATATCAATGGTTTTTCAATATTTAGTATTAATTTTAAGAGTGTTTATACGTACAATTTTACTTCAAAAGCTTTTTCAGATTACTTATTGGATATTTGTAGTTGCACTAAAAGAATATAAAGGATAACATAACGTTGATTAAGTTCTCTAATCAAACTTTTATTATACTTAGTTTGCGTTCAACTACACGGCCGCACTGAAATACTAGAAAATCGCTATGCAGTACTTCATTTCTAATTCCTGCTAATTTGTTACTGCGCCGCGACTAGCTTCATGATCCGAGCTAGGTATAACATTTGAATGGGAGCTGTACTCTGAAATTAAATTACTACTTTCTTGTGTAATGGGACATTATAATTACGATGCGCCGTGTAAGCGACATGACGTCCTACATTTACAATTTTATGATTTAAGGGGCTCGGCAGTAGTTTAGTTGCATTTTCATTGTACACTTTCCCACTTTTTAGAAGTACGCGGAAAATAGATCCATGTAGATATAACATTTGCATTTCGGTGCATTATAAAAAAATTAATAAAAGAAAAGCTGTGTAAGGCAGATGTTGCTGCATCTGCATGACTAAGCTTTTCTTTTATTTTTTTCCAAAATCACAAACCATATTTTGTAATAATCACATGGTGCTAAATACTTGGTATCGGTAAATGCTGTTTTCGGTTAATTTTTTCGCTAACGCTATTGATTGACCATTCCTCTTCTCTCTTGTCGGCACAAGAGTAACTCTAAGAAAAGATCGATTGAGTTTGTCGCCGTGCTGGTTGCGGACTGTTTCCCAGGATACGTCAGACGTGCCTACGAGGCAGCCACCTCCACTTCAGGGCGTCAGCCTTCTAAAGCTTGCCAACATTATTTCCACATTAGTGAACAAAGTGTCACAGACAAATTAAAATTAAATATAACCTACGATATAAGTATTTGTGTGGGTTTATGTTGTAGAAATAATATCCGCCTATTTGTACTGGATCGATAACACTGGAGCTTCCTTAGTTGTGCTGTTTACTCATTTTTGGATACGCTACACACAAATACTTACATTGAAATGGTAAGCCTTGTATGATTTTGTAATTATACGAAGTTAAAGTTTGAAGGACTTACCACAAAACTTAAAACAGTTCAGTTTTCAAACGAGTGTCAGTTTTACGTCAAAAGCAGTAAGTAAAAGGTGTTTATCCTAAACAACTGCTAAACGCCATTTTGGGTTGGTAGTAATAAGGTCAGTGTTTAAAATCAGTGATATTTAATTGAATAAATATACTATTCAAAATCTCTCTAGCAGTGTTTAATTTCAATCTAGTAATACCGACTGAAACCTTGATTATCTAGGGTGATTAAAAATAGTCTCTTAGTTTTGTTCAGCAATTTGAATGGGCCAAAATAGAAATTTCATAGTAACATAGTATGCTTGGTCGAAACCAAAAAAATCAGACTTCCAAAAAACGCTACAAAATGAAAAATAACTAATTTCTCGCTCGCGACGGGGTCTGTCCTTAAGCGACGGTTCTCCGTCGCGGGCGCCCGCGCCCTGTAAGGAAATATCTTGACAATATGTTCCCCAATGCGTGGATTGGACGCGATGGCCCTATTCCATGGCCGCCACGTTCCCCAGATCTAACTCTGTTAGATTTTTATGTCTGGGGACGTGCCAGAGATTTAACGCATACCTAGAAGCGGCATTCAATACCATAAAGGAGGACGACGACTTCCTACAACTGTCGAAACACGAAACAGATGTCGGGCCTGCATTCGCAATAGAGGCCAACTATTTAAGCAGGATTTGTAACAATTATGAATAGATGTTAAAAATGCATTTTGTTTTTTTATTTCGAGTGAATCTCACGAAAATATAAAGATAAGTACGAGACAGATTTTACCATAAAAGAATGAGATAACAGATTTATAGGGTTTGTCAAGTATCATTAAATGAAACAAAAAATTTAAAATCATAATTTTGTATTAGCCTTAGGTGACTCGATTCACATTTCCAGTGAATTCACAGTTGTTAATAGAAGATTAGTAGCCAAGGGCTGTAAGGCATCAATTACAGCCCGAGGGTGCCTAAATATTCACTTTAGTCTACTGCCAGTATGATGACCGCCCTAGGGCTTTTCTAGCTACATTATTATCCTAGAGCGCTAATTGGTCACCTACAAGCCCCATTTGAAAATGAGAGATTTAAAAGATTTTTATGGCATTTGGCACATCATTAGTAAGAGGATAGACTAGAGAATTAATGAAGGAATTGGAAGATTTTGGTCATAGAGTGAGTACATTTCAGTCATGTATTTTTGTACGGTATTTTTACAATCGAGATATTTATGAAAAGTAATAAGAAAGCGTGCAGTGCCCTAAAAAAATGGTGCGCCGCAGTTGGTTTTTTTTTGACAATTCCCAGGATAATCCTAACATGGCCTAAATGTACTGAGTCTACCTCAGAGCGACACAAGACTGCGGGGCAAGACTAATTTCGTGAGGCTCTGTTCGATGGCGATCTGAAGACGGATTCTATATAAAAATAAAACAAAGCAATTAACACTGCCAAGTTTTTATTGATATTGATTTAGTGGTTATTTTTAAAGGGATATTCCGCCAAAGCATAATGTTTAAGTTTTGGCGGGAAAGTCAAGCTGAGTGTCACGCTCATTTTTCATTAGACTTTTTAAATTATTTATGGTGTTGTTTACTAAATAAAAGTGCGTGATTTATGTAGTAAAAAAGTAAATTCAGTAAATCCATACGCTTTCCCGCCTAAACCTCTCAACCGATTTTGATGAAAGGCACAGACAATCCTTAGGCACGTATTACAGAACGTCACTCAAAACTCAAACTTCACTTAAGTCTCGTTTCAAGCCATTTGATTGGTTGAAACTAGTTTTAAGTAATGCTTAAGCAGAGATCAAGCTTGAGTTTCCTTCTGGAATACGGACCTTAGACCCTGAGAATAGACATAGGCTACCTATTATGGAAAAATTTGATATTCTCGAGGGAAATCTAAAAAGCGCGATATAACCGAATTCCACGCGGGTGGAAAGCTAGTAATTCATAAAGAACAGTGACATATCGCAGCATAGTGGCCACATCATGACTTGGTCACAAATATCCCTCGTAAGATGGTTCACGCAGCCGTCTTTATCGTCATGAATAATTCATTACGTGACATTGGCTATATGCACAAAACGTGCGAAGTCAAAAAAGAAAGAAGGAAGAACTTTTGAAGATTTTTATTTTACTTGAAATTGGCACAAAGTCATAACTAGTGCCACACTACAAGAAAAAAGCATACCTAATGTTCGTCACCTAAAATCATGTTGTTGCTTAATTTTGTGTCTGATTATGGCTGAATAATGTCAAAAATATTCCCAACTAAATTAATTTATATTTTTTTTTTTCTTCCTTTGTAGCAATGCATACAAATATTTGAAGGCGCGAGGCCCCTTCTACCGCGAGGCCGTAGGTGCTGGCCCACGTCTCCCACGCCTTACGCCGCCTCTGCTCTACCTGCACTTTCGAATTCTCATCAGCAATCAGTTGGAAAGCTTACAAGTGACGGCATAGTGCTGAATCTTATTATTTTATTCTCTTATATTATCGTCCCATCCATTTCTGTATATGGGCCTGTAGTTTATGTAACATGTAGGACATGTAGGTACAGCTTTAAGTTTTACAGGTGGGTTCAGTTTTAGTTTTACCTTTGCGAGTGAATAAAAAAAAAACAGATGACTAATGTCACTGTATAAAAATACTGTTACGAATGAACCTTATGTCAATGACATAAGGTTCAATATTGTATGACATGCAGTACGTAACTTTTAAGGCCTATATCTTGAGACTTAGGTATTGTAGAGGTACAGTATAAAAACAATATTGTCAACGAAGTGTCGATATTGAAATTTCTAGAGACTCGTCGATACTTATAAACGATACATCGAAATAAAAATCTAAGCCTTATTTTTTTTTTATGTGTATTTGTATTTAAAATTTGGGTGTTACTTTGTAAAACAATTTAAAGCCCGCACAGGTCCGTTCGTGTGTGGAGTACTGCAGCCACATTTGGGCTGGTGCTGCTAAGTGTCACCTGGCCACTCTGGATTCGGTGGAGAGGCGTGCGAAGAGGCTGATTGGTGACCCTGATTTAACTAGAGATGGTCTCCAAAGCCTAGAGCATAGGCGTAGATTAGCCAGCCTTTCGGTGTTCTATAGGATGCATTTTGGGGAGTGTGCGAGGGAATTGCATGATTTAATTCCCCCGTCTCCGTTCCACCATCGGACGACCCGTCGTACGGCTAGTTTCCACCCTTACGTTGTTACCACCACTACGATCCGGACGAAGCGTTTCGCCTCCTCCTTTATACCGCGTACATCGCGGGACTGGAACAATTTGCCAGCGGCGGTGTTTCCGTCGGACTACAATTTGAGTGTCTTCAAGGCTAGAGTGAATAGGCTCTTAATAAACTAGTGCGCTTTACCATCAACGATTGCGTTACTGCTTACCATCAGGCGGGATTGCGGTCAAGCGCTAGTTTATAATTTATATAAAAAAAAAGTCAATAAAACATATCCACAGGGCATACGGAGTGTTAAGGGGTCTGAAATGCTAGCAGATGACCCGTTCAATCGACCATTTCAACTTGGCAGACAATGCACCAAACATCCTGTATTTTATAGAATGCCAATTTGTATGCCATCTTTGAACTGAGGATGGAAACTCTTATACAATGAAACATCTACACTAATTCAGCATGACTGAGTAATGAACATCCAAACTTAAATTGTTAAGTCTCATCATCATCAGCAACCTTTTATAGTCCCACTGCTGGGCACAGGTCTCCTCTCATACAGAGAAGGATTGAGCGTAATCACCACGCTTGCTCAATGCGGGTTGGCGATTTCAGAGTTATAAAATCCAGGTTTCCTCAAGATGTTTTCCTTCACCTTCAGTCATTGGTGTCCAAGATATACTTAGAAAGTACATATAACTTTTAGAAAAGTTACATTGGTACTTGCCTGACCTGGAATAGAACTCGCACACTCATACTTGAGAGGCTGGTGTCTTAACCACTAGGCCACCACGACTTAATTGTTAAGTAGAATAATAAAATAAAACACTCAGTTTTAGAGAATCAGTTTTCTTTTTTACACAGCGTTAAACCTAAACCTTACAACTGATACCATTATACTTAAAATATAATACGAATCTGACTCTTTCGCTAAGCTATAATATTTTCAATAAAAATTTCTATCTGAGAGATATATCATTTTCCCAATTCTTAAAAGGAATACTACTATAACACATGAGTGCTTTTGCCACTAAAATTGGAATTTTATAACTTATATCTATTTTATAACATTAATATTCAAATATTACACGAGGGCTATAATAAAATTCACAGTTCCTAGCACTGCAAAAGACAAGCCCAAATCGCCAATTTTTACTATGAGAATGGTATCACATATTTCTGAAACAATTCACTGTGATTTTTGTTTCGCTTGGCGTATTTACAATTTTTGTAATGATTGGAATAACACAATTAGACCTTTCATTAACTCAGTATTACATTATAAAATAAAAATGAAATTGAATAATAATGATAAATAAAACAATATGTGAATTGTACAACCAGTACCATTATCTGTACATACACAAACAGTCCCGCACAGAAACTTACGTCTAAAACATTGCAACATTATAAAAACGTAATCTAATATAAACTATTTATTTAAAATTAATGTTCGCCGTCTGTTACGCAGACTGATATACAAAGTAGAAAAAATATACATGTCACCACAACAGATTTGATAAATGATTACTGAGGCTGGCCTGGGCGCATTGTTTCTTGTTGTCCGAAGCGAACGCTCGTGAATGTCTGGTAAATAAAGGCTGTAGGACCATGCCAGTAGTTCGCGTCGCATTGCTGCATAAGTTTCAAAACCATTTGCAGACTGGGGTGTACTCTGAAACAAGATACTAGAAATTATTGACAGTCTGCAATATTTGGAATTAGTCATTCACAAGTATTCCGTACGGAGGGTCTGAGCAGTTGTGTTGCGATGTGTGCCGAGTACGATGCGTCAAATGTTGTTGTTCGGAGGTTTGGTCGTGGAGGGTCTCCACATCAATCTCCCTCTGGCGCAGCATCGTTGGTCGTGTTGTTGGGTATAACATTGCACCACCTCGCTCAACTGCCATCTTCCTTATTCACTAAGATTTTTTAAGTGAATGGGCTTAATAAACTAGCGCGCTTTACCATCAACGATTGCATTACTGCTTACCATCAGGCGGGATTGCAGTCAAGCGCTAGTTTATAATTATTTAAAAAAAAAGTATGTACTGAAGACTTTACAGTTAACAATCGGCTTGGGCACAAGCTGATTGATAACAATAGAGCCTGCAGGGTAATTGCGTAACACACTCATCTGCCTAGTATTTTCCAAATTATGTTGAAGTTGGCTTCCAGTGTAATCGGATACAGCTAGGCTTGCCAGACCGCCAGGAAAGTCCCGGAATCTTGCCTCTTGTCCCGGAATTAGCGGTAATTGTCCCGGATTTTCAAAACTTATAATTTTGTAACAAAATAAACTAGCCACGAATGAAATGACATGGCTGCCTCCTCTCTGTCTGACTCTTTCATGAACGTACCGATTTCTCGACATCATGGGCTCTGTTCTACTGAAATGCTCGATGCTTATGCTTTGCGATGACTGTCCCTGATTTGATAACTTCCTATCTGGCAACCCTAGATACAGCTGAATACTAGTCTAGGGAGGTTTTTGGCGGGAAGCTAAGATGAGTGCCACGCTCATTTTTCATTGGACTTTTAAATTATTTATAGTGTCGTTTACTAAATAAAAACGCGTGATTTATGTAGTAAAAAGTGCATTCAGTGAATAATTCATAAAGAACAGTGAAATATTGTAGCATAGTGGCCACATCATGGCTTCGTACCAAAACTTACTCCTAGTGTCAGTTCACGCGAGAAAGAAAGGAGATAGGTTTAGTTAGGATAAGTTACAAAAGAAGACAAGATATAATTAAGACTTGGCTTAAAGGTCTTAGAAACCAGGCCATAAAATCCCCAAAAAAAAAAAAATACTAGTCTAGTGTGTAGTTGCATGGAGTAGCTGACTATCTGACCTCCACGACCCACTTATTGGGTAATATGTTGAGATTCAGACTACCCATAATGGCCCCAATTATCTTGTTCACAAACTAAATTAAATTTTAGTTCAATGCATCTTTTTCTTTCTATTTCATTAAGAAAAGGACAGAAGATAAAATTTTAGTTGGGACAGTGACTGTCACAGATCAACTATTTTTTTTATTTTTTTTTTTTTATTATTAGTTATAAACTAGTGCTTCACTGCAATCCCGCCTGATGGTAAAGCGCACTAGCTTATTAAGCCTATTCACTCAAAAAAACTGAGTGAATAGGAAGGAAGACGGCAGTTGAGCGAGGTGATGCAATGTTTAAGCCAACAACACGACCAACGATGCTGCGCCAGAGGATGATCTGGAGACCCTCCACGACCAAACCCCCGACACAACAACATTAGGCACATCGTACCCGGTACACATCGCAACACAACTGCTCAGACCCGTCCTCCGTACGGCTTCACCAGACATCATGCCGGAACACGACGGATCGCTTGGCGGTAAGACTTTGTCTGGTGGGTGGTAACTTATGCCGACGGCTGATGTTGTTGCCTACCACCGAGAGACTGACTGACCGAGAAACTATTGACTACCGGGACCAACGGCTTAACGTATTTTCTTAGACACGGAGGACACCGCGACAAGCGTAGTTACCTGTGTGGCTACCATGAGTTTTCATTACGAGACTCGATCATACGTATCGACCGCGTGTTGGCGCTCTCATTGGTTGAGAGTTCTTACAACCTTGAAGCGGGCTAATCGATGAGTCAAACGCGCTCGATATCGATGATCGAGTCTTCGTGATGAAAACTCATGGTAGCCACACAGATCGATGGATCCGTACGGCTGTTAATATTTGCTACAAGCCATGCGTCACACTATCAGTTGCACGGGTTTCATTTGGCAGTTTGACACATTTTTCGATACATATGGAGCAAAGGATTAACTAAGCTTCAAAATTATTCCAATTGAGAGTAGGTAATAGTAATTAGGATGCGGATTTATTTTCCGCCTTGAGTGGCAGCCTGCACCCCTAACAGCCCAGCCCAAAGTGTTTTGTATAAATTAATTAAGATTTTCCACTTTATCGTTATAGTGTTAAAGCTTAAGGTTGATGGGAAAATTTTTCAATTTCAGTTAGCTTGACCTGTTGTCGATAACTGGGAAGTTCGCACAAGCGGTGATGACACTATACAATGCTCCGGTATTTCATTTTAAATTATCGCATCTACATAATGTTGAGTTAGGGCAGATCTTATTTCAGCGCGCAGCGCGTGCCTACCGTACGGCAGGCGCGTGCGCTCTGGCGGGCAAAAAACCCGCCACACATTTCCCACCCACTGCAACTGACAACCTGAAAGCCAGAATCAACAGTGGAGACCGCCAGAAAACCGCCGAGCAATGAAGCTCGACGAGTCCCGGAGAAACGATTCAACTGTCTTGGTTCCCGCAACGAAATTAATCAGAAAAGAATAGCGGAGGAGTAAGAAAAAATATATTTTTTCCACTTCCCTCCATAACAAGCAGGAGACAGAACAGAACTAGGGCAATCGGCATAAAGGGACATTATTGCAACTGGGAGAAGCCCAGATTGCCAAGCACCACGTAATAAAATTTGATTAAGTTAATGGATCCTAAGTAAGGTATGTGCTGTTACAATTGATTCCAATAATAGGTATGGCAAAAGCGCCTGAACGCACGGAAATTGGTTCTAGATTCCACAAGGTCCGTATAATAAACGACTCCGGATGTAACTTGTACAATATTCAACATAATATTGCGTTCATTCTGCCAAAGAACACACTCCCACAGGAGAGGGAGGCCGTCCGGCGGGAGGCGAGGGACGCTATCGTCCAGTACTGGACGCAGGACCTCGCCTCCGCCGTGTGCGGCCGCCATCGTTTGGTGCAGGTACTCTCAGGTCACAGCTGCTTCCGCAGGTACCTGCACCGCATAGGACGGGAGGAGACACCGTCGTGCCACAGTTGCGGCGAGGCGAGGGACACGACGGTACACAGTACACACCCTCGTGGTGTGCCCGTCGTGAGCCGGGCCGCGTCAGGAGCTTGTCGCGACTGTAGGGCGGGACTCTCGCTGCCCACTGTCGTCAGAGCGATGGTGAGGAGCGAAGACGTCATGTCGCAGAAGGAGGCCGCGGAGCGCGAGCGAGAGGAGGATCCCCTCGCTCCGGCACTCCGCAGGCGGCGTAGGGGCAAGAGAGGCGATTTTTCGGCCGCTCTCTGAGGTGAGCGGCGGGTGTGAGGCACGGGGATGCCCGCGCCCGCTTTGCTCCGCTCACCACGAAGGTGGCCAAACCTCTTTATTAATTTGAAATATTCCTGTTTTTACTCTTTTGTATCTCCAGTGTGTGTTCCAAATACAAGATTTTTCAAGCTCACCTTAGCTTGTAAGTAGCGCAATGTTGATCTCCTTGACCATTTTGACGCGATGCAGCATCTTTGCCAACGCCTGCCTGCTTAGCGCCTGGGTTGAGTACCAAACGGGCGAGTCCGGTACACACGACCGCTCCGGTTGTAAGTAGAACACGTCGTTACGCGTTCGCACCGACTCGGGACTGTTGGAAAATAGACTATAATATCATTGATAGGGGAGTGGCGGGCTGGACAGCCCTATTAGGGATGGGCGGTGCGGTGCACCCACAGAGTATTTAAATTTCAAAATTAGTATTTACGACAGTCTACAGTTATTTTGTGTTAACTTTGCCCCTTTACAAATGAGTGAAAGTATAAATTCTGATGAAATACATGAAATATAATAAAGATGCTGACCCTTACTTTCATTACAGATAGTATGGAATTTGACAAGGAATAAAGCTACTATAAAATCAACTATTGTATGCTTCTTCACATTAAATGGGAATTCTGTAGATGCACTATACCCTGCGCCGGGTTTTGGGGATTTCCTTAAATCTAAGTATAGACAAAGACTGCGGCAGTCAATATTCTACCTCAGCGCTGACTGGGGTGATTCTTAGTCTTCTCTATGCAGATTAAAGTAAGAGGCAGAGGGTCATGCAATATAAGTCTAATTGAGCGTTTGAATGATTGATCATAAGAGAAAAATGTAATAAACATTGAAGCATGCATTAGTACTACTCGATACGATTTTTTAAGAACGAAAGGCAGTAAAATCTTACGGTTTGTTTACCTCTACTCTTTATCGAATTTGGCGCAAATATAGATCAGTCTGTAAGAAACCGAGTAAAAGTAGGAAAATAACATACCATTTTGAAATGTAAAATTCATATAGTTTTACAGGACACCGCAGTGGATTCTCCTCGTTTTCTTGTTGTTCATACACCTTTTTCTTTCTCGAATTTGCTTCTGTAATTAAACAAATGAGTAAAGAGTTAAATACAGGACTTAGAAATTTCTGTATGAGACAAAGGACTCGGCTCTAACACTGTCAAATAAAAATGATGTGGATGGGCCTGCCATTCGAAAGTATTTCGATATTTCGTTGAACCCTATTCCCTATTCTTTAACCTTTTGGACGGATAAAAACACAAAGGATTAGGGACAACTGTGAAATTCATATGTACCTGTTTTTGCAAAAGGTATAAAGTACCTTGAAGTAAAAGGTTCTCAGGTCCAATATTTCCCTAAAGGCAAGTTCGCATTAGGCCAGTATTTTAGTCGAGTGACTCGCTTTAGACTCGCTACTCGATCGCTACTAAACGGAAAACCATTTGCACTTCATTTCAAGTTTAGTTCACGTTTTGGTCTGGGTGACTCTTTGCAGTGGTTTTGCAAGATGAACAGCTTACAGCGCAATAAAGTAATTACATTTATAGTAAAGGCTATTTTAGAAGAGGTGGATGAGATGTGTTTCATAAAAAATCGATCCATTTTCGTACCCATAGCTTTTTATGGGTACGAAAGTGGATCGATAGAAGAAATACATTAGGAGCTTCTAACTGTCTTCTGAAGGAAATATTTAGAAACAAATTTGAAAGTTGTTTCTTCACTCCAGAGAAACGACATTTTTGTGGCAACTAATGATCTCAACTAAAACGATAGGTTCGGACTTGTTTAGCCGGTAAGCTGTAAGTACTTGACTAAATTTTTGGTGTTCAGATGCGTTTAGCTACTAAAATACTGGCCTAATGCGAACTTGCCTTAAGCATACAGAGGTCATTAAATTTAGTAACATAGTTTATTATTATTGTGTAGTATAATTTGTAATTTAAATGCCTTCTGTAAGCAATGTAAGCATTATTAATTGTTTGGATGAAATAAATATTTTTGTATTTTGTATTTTGTATATGTAATTATTGTTCAGGTGGCATATAGTTACCATTCTGTACGTCTCTGTCTTAACATCATGGTGAAAAGAAAAGGTGTATTATACTGTCATTATAATCGTCTTATTTATTTGTTCACTACTTACCTAAGGCGGATTGCGGGGGATAAAACCTTAACAGGACATTCCTTGACCCGGGTATCTTCGCCTGGCCGGGCTGATTGGGATTCCTCTTCCAATGCTTCATTATGTGAGAGAAAGATAACTGCATATGCTCATCCACTGTCTGAAAGAAGAAATCATGACATCGTTCGTATAGCAGCAATATTCTGGGAATACATTTTCCGAGGAAAGCACGCGTCGGTAATAAGTTTAATTAAGATTAGAAAAAAAAAAAGATACTTCTCGGTAACCACAACTAAAGTGCGCGTTACTTCGTGAGTTAAACCACTGTAGCAGAATCGCGAGGTAAGAAGGCTAAAGTAGTATACTCGGCACGCGCACGGAGATGTAGACAGAACGGGTAAATTCTACAGGGTTCTTTGCTTAAAGTTTACAGTCAACATACGACACACTTATTGCATATATGACTAATCGTATAACACTCACCACTAAGTTGAAATGTTTTGTATTGAAGAACATGAGGGTAGACAGAAGGACGTGCGGTGAGTGCGCGCCGAGCTGCTTACTCTCCCATAAATGTTCCTCTTCCACTCGAGTTACTATGTATTCTGGAAACAGAGCACAGAAACATTTAGTAGACTTACTTTTTATCATTAATTAGTACTAATCTTGCTGGAAACTGCCCTATTGGCCTCGTGGTATCAAAAAGCAATTGGTGAATGTTGGGCTCTGGTTCAAATTCCCAGGTTGGGCAATGCTATTGGAATTTGTATCCCCTGTCGTGTCACATTGGAATAAAAGAGTAAAAGAACAAAGTACATGTGTTATGTATATAAATATCCCCCAAGTTAAGGTACGTGGCTAATATCCGTTCAGATTAGCCGCCGTGACCCAAATCGGCCAGGGGGTTAGTATGACGTGTTGAGGACATCATTATTCCAATGAGAGACAGAGGTGGAGCTAAATAGGATGAATAGCGCTATACTTTTTTCACAACGGAATCGTGATGATCACATCATAGAAGGGCGGCCTCAGGTTCTAAGTTTTCAGTAATCGTAACCGATTCCTAATCCAAACACTAATCTAGAACTAAGGAAAGGATAACTACGGCAATAATTTCTGTTTTTAATGTAAGTAAAATGTCGCAATACACTGATTATTCTACTTCTGACCATGCTGGGTGCAAGAATTACATGTCAAATGATATAGTTTATTTGGACGCGTCGACGGCTGCAGTTGCGTCTGTCGTTGTACGTAACGCTCATGTATCATCATCATCATCATCATCTCAGCCACATGAAGTCCACTGCTGGACATAGGCCTCCCCCAAGGATTTCCAAAAAGAACGGTTGGGCGCGGCCTGCATCCAGCGCTTCCCTGCGATTTTGGTCAGATCATCCGACCACCTAGTCGGTGGGCGTCCGACGCTGCGCTTGCCGGTAAGTGGTCGCCATTCAAGAGCCTTTCTGCTACGCTCATGTATCATCATCATCAGCCTTTGCTCGTCCACTGCTGGACATAGGCCTATTTCATGGCACGCCAACAAGCTCGATCCTGAGCAGTTCTCTGCCAGCCACTACCAGCCACCTTTTTGATGTCGTCGCTCCATCTCGCCCAAGGGCGTCCCACGCTACGTATCTTCAACCAGTGCGTCCTACCCGCTCATGTATATGATCACTTAATCTTCATTTGCCACACAAGAATGTAACTGTTATAGGTATATGTCAGAAGAAATCAACAAAATAGTAACGTTTCTTTAAAAAAATACTTACGTGAGTCATTGTATAAAACTGAGAACTTCCTCGCGACCTCATCTAAGCAGTCCGTGAACTTTTCGTAATATGGGTCCGTAAATATATTGTCTATCCTACCGTTTTCGAAGAGATATTGTTGTATTCCTGAAAATTTAGTTTAGAAATTAACGCTTGCCTTTATTGGTCCATGAATAGGATGACCGTGATTATCTTTGCAGGTACCAAGGGCCTAAAGCCTTTTTTCCCTGTGTTACTTAGATCTTGAACAGTCGATCGTCTGAATAGTAAGTGTTGTGAAGATCAGGTAGGTAGTAATTCTACGTAAAATTCATACATAATCCATATAAAACAAGTTTTCAGTATTATACAGTATGTTAACTAACAGAGGGCGTTCCCGTTAACCCGAAATAGTATAGCATACATACATGCTAAAAAAAATATTTCCATTCGAAAACAAAATGTTTTAAATTTTTTTCCAATATGAAAATATTCAATAAAAATTTTAAATTGACATGTAAAAAGAAACACACTGTACACGCGAACATGAAAGACGGCAACGTCGCAATTTATTTATACATGACGACTACTATTTTGATTTAAAACAGGAGGTTTCAAATTTATTTTCAATTAGAATTTTTTTTATTCGGATTTTTTTATGCTTATTTTTCTATGCTGATATTTTTATTTTAATCTATTAATGATATATATTAACGAGTTTAAGGGAACGCCCTCTGTTATTTAACATACTGTATATAACACAACTTTAAATATCTCCACGTTCCCAGTACAATCACATGCACCCATAAGCACAATGCTGTGTGTGTTACATTATAGATTATTACATACAGCAAATTCTCACACCAAAATAGTAAGTTGTTTCCCAGAAATAATTGGCCAGAACCAGCCTACTGGCGAAAGCACCCCTCATCCGTGCAATCCGTATGGTGAACAAAGTGCATGATAGACTGGACATATTTTCGTGTTCTTTGAGTGAACTTGCAGGAGTTTTATTAAATAATGTTAGTTTTATTTAAGAATTAGTGTATGTATATTAAAGTATTAGTGGATAACTGCACTGTCGCATTAGGGTAAGACCTGTAAGGACAGTTGTAAACTGATAAATAAATAAATAACATTTTTGTACAATGTTACTTTGTTTGAAGTACAAAATGTGTGGTTGAGGATTATCTGATTGAACTCTTTACACCTTATCCACATAATCGAACGACGAATAAAAATTCTTTGCCGTGAGATAACATCAGAGTGTCTTAAAAAAAATATATGTATAAATAAACGACTCACCTAAAACCAAATAATAAATAGTATCCGGGGCATACTCGCTTCCGTTCGGCTTCCTCACTTCCTTAACGAACAGACACAACGAATAGTTAAGTTCGTCGGCAGTTAACTGTAGTATCTCCGACTTGAAGGGTTTCCGTCGTATTGAACTCTTTTCTATCTCTGCGTTCTTCGTCATCACCCATTGTTTCCATGCGTTGACGCCGAATGTGTACTGGAAATTATTGAAAATATGGTAAGTATGATGTTGATGAGAAAATATGTAGTTTGACTTTATAGAAAACTAGCTTTCCCTCCGCGACTTCGCCCGCGTGGAATTCGGTTATATCGGGCGTTTTAGATTTCCTTCGGGAATATAATTTTTTTTTAAATAAAATGTAGCTTATGTCCTTTCTCAGGATCTAAAGATTGTCTGTGCCAAATTTCATCAAAATCGGTTGAGAGGTGTAAGCGGGAAAGCGTAACAGACAGACAGAGTTACTTTCGCATTTATAATATTAGTATGGATGTTATTGTGTTTTGATTGCAGTTCGAAAGCTAAACAACTCCCTAATCGGCGAACACATTTTTGTCAAATGATTGCGACTAGTTGGGATCGTTTGTACCGAACGGACCAATGGGCGATCCAAACGATCCCAACTAATCCCAACTAGTAGCAATCATTTGACAAAAATGTGTTCGCCGATTAGGAGGCTGGTTTAATATTGGAATATTAGTTTTATTCAGTTGTTGTAAAGGGTAGATGGTCGTTTCAAGCCTTACCTTACTTGTGAAAAGGTAAGGCAGGTCAAGGTATATGTGACATATAGGGAGTGATTGGTAGGACGTACCATTCCGCCTTGTATGATTATTATAAACGAAAAGTGTTCCAAATTTCATCCAAATCCGTGTAAGTTTTAGTGCCAAAGATTATCAAACATCCATACAAACTCATCTTCTGACATTGAACGAGAATAAGAGCGCGAGGCGTTATAACAAATCAAATCATTTATTTCAAATAAACCAGTTACAGGCACTTTTGAATTGTCAGGTCGGTCAGTCAATAAGATGAAGCTAGTCGCCCATTCCAAAGAGTAGGTACCTATGGAGAAGAACGGGCAAGAAACTCCAGACACCAGACCAAAGTTAAACCATAAAATCGGCTGCTACATTCATACTGCCATATTGTGCAAGAAGGACATAGGCAGTATGTCCTTCATGCACACATGAAGGACATACTGCCTATGTCCTTCTTGCACAATATGGCAGTATGAATTAATAAACTACTAAATTAGTAGCATTCAGATATATTCCCCCTTATTCATCCTTTATGAATCAACCCCTTAAACACTGTGTTTATTCATAAACGATGATTAAATTTAAGTGACGTTTAAGATCAAAAATGTATGGTTAAAGAATCGCTAATCAGAGTTAACTTTAAACAAAGTTTATGAATAAGGGGGATTGTGTTTAGGCTAAGAACTATGGAAAGGAAACCGCGTACCGACGACTGTCTAAGAAAACTTACAACAAATAATTATTTGTCAGCTTTGAATATTATTTTTAAAATGTTGACTACCGAAAATTTATCTATTTAAATCCGACAGGGTGTAATATCTATTAGTGTTACAAATGCACCTTATGTCAATGGCATAAGGTTCAATATTGCGCGTAATGCCTTACGTTAGTTAGAAGTCCTACATCTTGGGACCTAGGCATTGTAGAGGTGCGATTTAAACATGTATTGTTAGACCTATCGAACAGCACAGGTGTCACCAATATTGACAACGGGTGGGTCGACTACCTGCTGGATTGTATCGAACTTACTGGAAATTAAGCGCTTTTACTCCTAGACGGATCTAGAATGTTCGATTAGCGGCATATACAAAGCGGCGTGACTCAGTCTGCATTTGACTATCGAAGCGAAACAAGCTATAAGTAAGAAGCGATAATCGAGAACATCTAGAGCGACAAATGCAACGAGAACATCAAGGACGACGTGTTCATAACAGAAGACTTGGGGGCAATATCAGCTACGTTACTTGTCATCGCCTACTATCGACTGTACCATAGTTGTCAATAAACTTCGCTACCTTTAACCGGCATTTTTATTACCTTAGCCCGTTACTTTAATACTAAAAGTCTCTTTTGATCTTCTTTAATGCATATCTAAATAAGTTACAACCTGTTCATACGGCCACTATTATATGCTTGGCGGGTAAGTTATTGTTTTGATGTTGATTGCTTAGTTTGAATTTGACTACATATATGATGATGATAGTGTTGCGGTCTAGCGTGTCTTCATTAGAATCTGGCTGAACTTTGTCGTCGAATTATGAGGTATTTTGTCATTATAAAATCGGGTCTATAGGGGCAGTACTCGACACTGGACTACAAAATGTTGTTGCACTGTGTTGTAGAAGAGTTTACCTTGAGACACATGTTGGCATCGGGTTTCTCCTGCGGCTCGCGCGGCGGGTCGGGTAGCGGCGCGGGCGCTGGCTCGGCGCGGCGGCGCTTGGAGGAGCGTGTGGGGCGCGCGGCCGGTGCCGGCGCTGGCGTACGCTTGCGTGGCGCGGCCGACGCACGCAGCGCCGCCACCGCGCGCTGCTGCTCCAGCACCATCATATGGTGGTGGTGCATGCTCTCGCCTTCTAGGCCTGACATATCATACGCATTTTTTATTTAGTAAATTGCGCTGAACAATTCCTTGGGTTTATTTTATATTAAAATAGCTGACACAAGAAAATATCTCATCAAAATATCGAACCCAGGATGCTGCTTGCAACCTAGAAGCTCACAAAAGTGACCATCATACACTTCTGTGTAAATAAAGGCTTTAGTGTAACAGTAAATACTGCTTCTTAACGTTTTAAACATTGCAATTTGATTAACATTATACAATTCCTTAGCTCCGGCAAAATTTTTGCCTATCATTTACCAAAATCATATTAGATGCAATTTGTATTAATATAAAGTTCTACTATAAACCAAAAAAATATATTATGTGTTTCTTCATACCTGTCAAAGGAGCTTACCACATTCTGATGATTATAAATCAAAAACATAATTTAAGTCCATTAAACTTACCAGGCATACCAGGATGTGAGCTTGGTGTGATGGTATTTGCTGTCATAGCAGATTCGAGGTCCACAGGCTGGTCTTCATATTCCGTGGCCATCTTCAAAGCCATCTGCAGCATGTCCTCACCGAAGGCATTGTTACCATCAATGCCAGCAACGGGACTAAAGCTTTCTTCTGCAAATATATTATATATTGTTACGGATGCACCTTATGTCGATGGCATAAGGTTTAATATTGCATGACACGCAGTACGCAACTTTTAAGCCCTATATCTTGAGGCCTAGGAATTGTAGAGGTACGATATAAAAACGCATTGCTAGACCTAGGGTGGCCTATCGAATCTTACAGGTTTGATTAATATTGTCAATGAAGTTCTACTTGTCATTGCCTACGATCGACTGTACCTTCGTTGCCAATAAACTTCGAAACCCTTAATTTAATTTTAATACCCCTAGTCCTTAACAATATTTTCTGAACTTGTGGCAAATATTTGTTACTGATAACTTGTTGTCGCAAATTAAAGTAGCTTTTAAAAACATGTGAATATTTTTACTCACCATTGTCGTCATCCGTATCCGAATCACTTTGATCCTTCTTCTTGTCTCCAGCCACCATTTCCGCCATCATCAGCAATTCAGCTTCGAACGGATCCGTGGGCATCTTATCATGGATCTTATTAATCTCCTTCATGATTCCCTTAGCCGAATTTCTCGTCGTAGGAATGAATACAGGCGTCGGGATAGGAATTGGAATGGGCACTGGTACTGGGAAGGGTATCGACCACATTGCACAGGGCACAGGAACATAAATAGGTACAGGAACAGGGATAAGTACTCGTCGTTCTAAACTAGGATCTGTTTGACACTCCTTAGTGCATGGGTGAGGACGGCAAGAAACGCCTTTTGATACCATCATTGGTTTCGACATGGTCGCTTTATTGGCTACTTCTCTCGGTGGTAATGTTTTAACTATAACATGGTTGTAAATTTTAGGAGGAGGAGGTGGCGGGGGTGTAGGCGGCTTGGGGGGCGGAGGAGGAGTCTTGGGGGCTGCGGGGGGCTCAGGTTCGGGCGGGGGCTGTTGTACTTGGAGGCGTTTGGACTTCTGCCGCGTCATAGACGGCATGAGTGGTGGAGGTGCCGCGAGAGATTGTACGCTTGAGATCACTGGCATACCACCCGCACGCTGTTGTCCTTTGTTTGCTGTGAGGGGAAAAACAAACGAGTTATAGTCCATTTATAGTACATTACGATATTAGTGCGTAATGATAGTTATAACACGCGAGGCGGAATTTCAGCCCGAGCCGAAGGCGAGGGTGTAATTGAGCCGAGCATGTTATAACCAATACGCGCGTATATCGTACGACGTTTTTTAACACACTTGCGAGGAAACAGAAAAAAAGTATTTTATATTTTGTTCATTTTAAATAAACTCAATCTGTAAATGCACACTGTTGCTTTCCCGCCATTATTATTATTATTTGCCATTTCAAATATAGAACAGCGCGCAGCGCGAGCCGTGCGGCGGCGATCAGTTCCATAATTACTTGAAATGGAAAATAATGCTGTTATGGAATTTGTATGGACTATAACTTAACTATTTGCTTTGATAACACACGCGTTTGTTATGGCCTGCTTTACATATTTAAAACCGGTGGAATTACATCAGCTTTACGAGCAAGGGTGTTAAAAAATACTTGTTTTGGTGTTATCGTCACATAAACGTTTATTTTTAAAAAACACTGCAATTTTTTGAAGCCACGGGGCAAACTGAACTTTATCTGTCTTATTACAAAACGAAATTTAACCTTGAGTTCTAGTTGTTGAGTCAGTATTTGTATTTCGAATGTTATTTAGATTTATGCAAAGTTCTTAATACTAAAGTCACAACTTATACTGAACAAAGCTGTCATTTCTATAAGGGTTAGATTCATAGTCCTTGTTATGTAATAAGGCGTATGTCTTTGGAAAAGAAATCACGACCGCCGTTTATACGTAATATTTGCAACAGATAAATAGCCCATGTGTCTGAAAGCGGTTGTTATTATAATAAATAAATATCTAGCAGAAGTTGTAATGAGTCTTACCATTAGTTTTTGCAGTAGTGGGGTAGGTCCGCCGTGGCGCTCCTGTGGGCACCGCTTTCTGCTGATCGAGGGACTCGCCCGGCATTAGCGGGTGTTTGGAGTATTGTCCCTGAACATAATAAGTATGTTTATTTACGTTTTGCATTAATTATGTATAAAGTTTAACTTTTGCTTTTGTAAAAGTGATAGATTTTAATGTCACATATTTTCAGGAGAAGCATTTAAAACTTTGACATGAAACGTGATTCGCGCCATAACCATAATAGCACTCACACCTTTTTGCGGAAACTATGTGTACTACGAAAGTACCGTTATCTTCTTTAATATAGTCTGGGATACCGATTTAAAGTTATTTAAGGTTTCCGTAAGACACTCACATACAAAACATTGAGTGTAAAAGAGTGGCGGCTTTTGTTTTTGACCGCTGGTCAGATGAACCTACTAGCACTATCCATCCGGACGAAGCGTTTCGCCTCCTCCTTTATACCGCGTACATCGAGGGACTGGAACAATTTGCCAGCGGCGGTGTTTCCGTCGAACTACAATTTGAGTGTCTTCAAGGCTAGAGTGAATAGGCTCTTAATAAACTAGTGCGCTTTACCATCAACGATTGCGTCACTGCTTACCATCTAGCAGGATTGCGGTCAACCGCTGGTTTATATATAAAAAAAAAAAAAATGCAAATTGCGCTTTATTGACATTCTATATAGATATAAATCTTACCTGGAATGACATAACGCACTGGTAGGAGCAGAAATTCCTGACTGTAGCATCAGACATTGTTAAATGGTACTGCGCTAATGAAGTCCGTTTGCACATATCACATTTTGTTCTGAAAACAATGAATTTTGGAGTACTTTACACAAGAAGCATATTCATAGTTCTGCAAAGATACAGAAGGCTAAAATTACCCGTGCCGCCATGTAAACACGGTTTGATTAAATTATCTGGAGAAACTCCGCAGATGTGATACATGAATAAAAAACAAAAATGGCATATTTAAGATTCATATTTCAATAAACTAAACCCTATGGTAGTTGAATCTTTTCAAATACACAAATCAATTTTTATTTTTCGACTTTGGATACCAATAGCCATTATGTCTATAGAATATTGCTAAGTTCATTGCTACTGAGTGTTACACAATAACCTTACCGGCTTAGTGATAAAATATTTATTACTAACCTTCTGGAAGAGACAGCATTAACAGAAACCTGGTAGAGATTCAAGCAGTTGAGAGAACACATCATGATGGCCTGACCATTAGGCTGCACCCGCCTGATCATATCAAAGTTGTACTTCTTGACCTTACACCAGTTACATGGCACTATATGCCGCGAATTACTTATGTACACGTTCATACACGATTTTGAGCAGAAACAGTGTGCGTTTGAACCCTCGTAGATGGTGAAGCATTTACTTTGTTTGCGCTCGAAGTATTTTTTGCACCAGCGACATTGGTCTGTGGGAGAAATGAGAAGTTTTGTATGATGAGCCTAGACTACATGGACGGGTTTTCCTCGTGGCGATTCTTTATCCCGTACTGGTTTTTCAACACAGCCGTTTCATCTCACCGAGATTTGAAAAAATCTAACAATGTGTTTTTATTAGGGTTGTAACGGAGGCTTGTTAGCGGAGGCGGAGGCGGACGCGGAGACGACGAGTTTCACCTCCGCGGATGCGCAGGTTAACGGAGGCGGAGGTGAAAGTACATATAGAAAAAATTGAAATTTATGGTTAATTAAAACAAAAATTTTATTTTAAATAGTAGTACCACTTGGTAAAAAATATTACCTTCTTGTAATGAAAATTAAGGAGAAACAAATTGCGTTTGACGCATTCCCGCCTCGCACTAGTTGATTCTTGACCGTCGAGCGTCGCAGCTTGCGTGTTATTTATTTTATAAATACGTAAATAAACCTCCGTTATAACTCCGCAAAAATTGTGAGGAGGCGGAAGCGAAGATGCGATTTCTTGCGGAACTTCCACAGTAACGGAAGCGGAGGCGAAGCTCCGTTACAACCATAGTTTTTATAACGCATTGGGTTGCGCTGTTGGATATTATCAATGTTCAGCTCAACACAAGACTGTTGAAAATGTTTGTTGTGTATGCGAGTTTAAATGTTTGCAAACACACCCACAATACAGGATTAATACCTAGTGTGGGGCAAATCTTATAAAAAAAAAGTATGGCATGTGATACGCAAGTTAGTTTATATTAATTTTATGTGCAGAAATCGAATACGCGCTCTATTTACTGCTGCATAAGATACGCAAGTTAGTTCATATTAATTTTATGTGCAGAAATCGAATACGCGCTCTATTTACTGCTGCATAAGATACGCAAGTTAGTTCATATTAATTTTATGTGCAGAAATCGAATACGCGCTCTATTTACTGCTGCATAAGATACGCAAGTTAGTTCATATTAATTTTATGTGCAGAAATCGAATACGCGCTCTATTTACTGCTGCATAAGATTCATATTGTAGTTAAGACATTCATCATCATCATCATCAGCCTTTACTCGTCCACTGCTGGACATAAGCCTCTTTCATGGCACACCAACAAGCTCGATCCTAAGCAGTTCTCCGCCAGCCACTAGCAGCCACCTTTTTGATGTCGTCGCTCCATCTCGCCCAAGGGCGTCCCACGCTACGTTTGCCGAGACGCGGTCTCCACTCAAGGACTTGTTTACCCCAACGGTTGTCGGTCCTGCGGCATATGTGACCAGCCCATTGCCACTTCAGCTTGCTAATCCTCTCAGCTATGTCGGTAACTCTGGTCCTCTATCGGATCACCTCATTTCTGATGCGGTCCTTCAGAAAGATGCCCATCATAGCCCGCTCCATAGCTCGCTGAGCGACTTTAAACTTATGGACTAGTCTGACCGTTAGTGTCCATGTCTCGGCTCCGTAAGTCATGACGGGTAGGACGCACTGGTTGAAGATTTTGGTCTTCAAACATTGGGGTATGGGCGACGAAAATACAAGACGAAGTTTACCGAAGAACACACGTGTTAGACATTATATGGGTGCAAAGTGACTAGATAATTTAAGTATTTACTATTTGTGTCCCCAAATGTATAAATTTATGCAAAAATTACTCACCAGGAAAGATATTATTGACGAATTTGAAAGCTGCAAAGCACGGGTCAGAACACAACCTCTGCGACAATTCGTCACTCACTTCCACTTCGATAGCTGTCGCTTTTTCTAAGGAACACACTGCACATTTCGCCCACACTGGTTGAGGTATCGGGTTTTTACTCATTTGATCAAATTTTTCCATACAAACTTGTGAACAAAAGTCTTTAAACTGTCCCTTATCACCTACTGGAGCTAGAAAACCTTGATGACCCACAGATATATCCCTCTGACAGTAACAACATATCTTTAAACCTTTCTTGAACTCTTCTAAACACGCCCAGTTACAAAACTGTCGGATGTCGAAACCGAATCTGACGCAGTACTTTCCTAAACTAGTATGTTGGACCGTGTTCTTGCAATTTGCACATCTTGCTCCAATTTTGTTCTGATACCTTCCTAAGCATATTTCGTCACAAAAGTCCATAGTTTCCCAGGTCAGTATTTTGTCGTCGATGTTAAGTATAAGCGAGCACTGGTTACATTTTCTGACGAACGTCCGTTCTCTTTCCTCTCGCGCTGCTTGCACCATCGCCGGCGTTTTCGCCTGTATTTTGTATGCTTCGTCTAAATATTTATCAGTTGCATTGCTAATCACTTTTAATTTCAATAATGGAGGGTTCTGTGGCTGCGGCTGTTTTCTGGACACTCTCTTCTTTTTTACCATATATCTACCATTTTCTTTACCGTTTAAGTTCTTTATACAGACGGTCCCGCAAATAAAATGGGTTTCTCCGTACCTGTTGAATGTGTACGCGCATTTTTTGCTATCATTACAAACATAGCACTCTGCATCTTTCGGCGTGATTTCCTCGATGACTATTCTGCGTCGCTTGAAGACATATTTGTCGGCTTCGTCAGCCATCATACTGTTGAGACAAGTCATTGAGCAGTAATTAGTGTCTTCGCCGTCATAGTTGTAATAAAAGTAGCATGTTTTTTTTTCTTCACATTCTGAACAAGTCAAAGGTTTAGGTAAAATTTCTTCTATCAGATATTTTTTGTGTGTGACTGTGTACTGTCCTGAGTGGTCCAGTTGGTATTCTTTGACGCACTTCTCGCTACATAAGTAGTTGGTTTCAGAGTCCTTGGTTGAGAATCGATAGGAACATGGTTGTTCTCTTTCACATTGTGCGCAAGTACTGTCGAAAGCGCTGATCTCCTGAATAATGTGAGGAATTATATTTTCGTCGGCTTCTACTGATTCATCGTGTTCGTTTTCGATTTCCTTTTCTGAAAAATAATTATATAAAAATAATTAATAAAAACTTTATTAATCCTACTACTATAAATGAGAAAGTTTGTGAGGATGAATGGGGTGGTTCTACTCTTTCACGCAAAAACTACTGAACAGATTTAAATAAAATCTGGCACACACATAGATTATAACCAGGAATAACTCATATGATACTTTTTATGCCGATATTTCCATGGACTCGAAACCTACACGGGTGAAACCGTGGGGCGCAACTAGTATTTCCTATGTTAGAAAAAAGGGTTTCCTCGTCATGAATAAAAATTGTTCGAATCAAAAAACAGTCTGTAAGCGCGTACGCACGCGACACATCTTGTTCGCTTATACGAATACGAGATACTCGCGCGAGTTAACTGTACACCTCGCTCTGTGACGTCATTCGGACGGTACCGTTTGTAAAAAATGAGAATGATGTTAAAAAAATATATATTAATAAAAGGTCGTTTTGATGACAAAGCGTCATAACACTAGATCATTTTACTCATGACGTTTTGCAATTAAATTGATACATAATATGGACTGAAATATAATGTTGATGCAACCAACAGGCTTCACTAACGCGTCGAAAATAAAAACAAACTTAGTAAAAAAACTTAACAAGGGAAAACCTCCAAAGACAGTAATAACAACAGGGGATTTAAACAATTGTAACAAAGATGCTATCGCTACTCCGCGCTTACGGCAAATGCGGGGCGACGTGCGGGGAAACGGGAGAGGGGTCGCATTCCAGAGAGGTGCACAGTTAACTCGCGCGAGTATTAGTTGTGTATGTCCGTAATTTTTTAGGTAAATAACTGCGTAATTCTGGATTGGCGCGACAGACGCCATTGGTTAGGGCGGAGGGTATGAAACAATAATAGTTGTGTATGTCCGTAATTTTTTAGGTAAATAACTGCGTAATTCTGGATTGGCGCGACAGACGCCATTGGTTAGGGCGGAGGGTATGAAACAATAATATTGGACCCACCTCCACCATTTTCTTGCGACGCCTCTTCATTAGCCACATCAGTCCCTGTATGCTCTTCAGCCACCTCACTGTTCGTTTGCTCATCCATACTGGTTGTTGAGGCATCTACTTCTTCTTTCTTTTTTATTGGCACCAACGCTTCGGCTTCTGCTGCTGCTTCTGTAAGGCCCCAAATGTTAGAATTAAAACAATTAGACATGACGTGTTGTTAATATTATCATTACAAAGTAGCCCTGTCTGTCTGCTATATCTTCACGCCTGAAAGGCACACAGGTAGACCATGATCTGGGTTAAGATACAGATTACTTTTTGGTGCGGTAGTATGCCACAGTGGGGGCAGCACAGCATACACTCTTCTAGTACATTTGTTATGCCCATTTAATATATACAATAAGCTGCCTGAATACATCAAAAATATAACTAAAAATAGTATACTTACTAATAAATTAAAACATCTTTTAATAACTAAGAGCTCATATTATTATTAATGAATATTTTAATGATAAACTTCAACAACAATAAAAGCTTTTTTACGTGCATATTACCTACACTTAAATTTAGCTTTATTCTTATTAGTCCTGTATTAATTAA
Source organism: Sesamia nonagrioides (assembly GCA_017933935.1). NCBI lineage: Eukaryota > Metazoa > Arthropoda > Insecta > Lepidoptera > Noctuidae > Sesamia > Sesamia nonagrioides. Next base: position 996,971 of record JADWQK010002450.1, on the reverse strand, counting down.
ATTCTGTTCATTTTTTGAAGTCGTTGAGGAGTCAAAAATTTTTAACACATGTGAAGCAATGCAAAAAAATTTGAATGTAGGCGGTTATATGCAATTAAGGTGTTGTTTACCAGAAAATTAAAACAAAAGAAAATGCATTACCTTCAGCCTGTTTTCTCTTCGCAGCTAAAACCTTTTCGGCTTCAGCCTTGTCAGCTTCAGATATTTCTCTTTCAATGTCTGGCAGAAGGCACACTTCCTCATCAGCTCCCGGTTCGTCTACTAGCTCAGTCACTCCACCTGCGTGAATACGATGATGTTGAATTCATTAAGTAAGAGATTAGACGGTAATTTTTGTCTATAGATTAATAGTCGAAATGTTTGGTGATGATTTTCTAAAACTATGGTTGTCGTAAGGACGCGAACAGATCTTTGGGACGATTGATTGATTTGGCCGCGAATGCTTTAGTTAGGACTTAGTTCTAGGATTTTTAAAAAAAATACACGTAGTACACTATACACGTAGTAGAAGTGAAACCTTCAAATTCAAAAACCTTGGATTCAAAATAATGAGACGAATGAAAAATTTCGGGAAGAGGATAATTGTCTAGTTTTAGTAATGATCATGGTGTTAAAAAGTTACATAATTATTTTACATTTTATTCTTATAATATATATTAGGTACATAGATTCACACAGATCGTTAATATGCAGAAGGAACAGTGTTGCAGAGACAACAGACTCCTGAGGAACACCAGCAATAGACTACATGGGCTCCGATGAGCATCCGTCGACAACAACACGGAGGGAAATGCCGTAAGCTGGAAGCTTATTCAAAAGGCCAGCGTGCCATACCCGGTCGAAGGCCTTCGAGATATCTAGGGAGACGGCAATCGCCATTTTTCTTGAGGGCCTCTCCCCACAAGTGAGTACACTAGTAGGTTCCCATTTGACCGATTGCGGCGAAACCCGTACTGTCCGTCACTGAGGAAATTGTTACCTTCCAGGTATACCAAGAGGCGCAAGTTCAATACACGCCCTATAATCATGCAAAGTATGGAGGTTATTGAAATCGGCAGATAGTTGGTAGGAACGACACGACTACCCTTTTTGGGCACGAGCTGCACGTTTGCAAGCTTTCAGGACTTGGGCACTATACCAGTTCTAAATGAAAGGCGATACAAGCGCGTTAGTACGGGAGACAACTCGGGCGCACAAGCCTTGAAAACAATAGTTGGTATACCATCTGAACCACTAGCCCTATTCACGTCCAGACACACTCAAGACTCTCAGAACCTCCTTGTTCCTAATGCGAACCTGCGGCAATGAAGTGTGGCAGTGAGACCCAATTCGGTGGAGTAGCACTGCTAGTATCAAGACGCAAAGAGCGATGCAAAAAGACCTGCTTACTCTCTCGCCGTATGAGCCAATGTTCCATCAGGCTTAACCAGGGAAGGTTATGTGGGCTGACAGATGTCCGCTTCGACCGATTTGGGAAGGGACTAGAAAGATCTACCGGAAGGCTGCGCAGTGCTTGTTGCCAATATGAGTAATGTGGTAGAAGCGAGCCTTCTTAAGCGCCTTTTAGTAGGACTTGGCAGCACGGTTAAAGGCTGTTTTCTTTGAGGTTAGATCCGGAGCTCTGCGGTCACGAGTGTCTATCCGGGTGAGAAATGCCGTGTGTTTACGCTGTTCAGCTCGAACACAGTTGACGGTGAACCATGGGTGAGCTGAGTTACCGACGGGCACGTCACTCGCCACATCGGTTATAGCTTTCGCTTAGTTCGACGGATTGTCGAAATAGAAGCAGACCTGCTGCCAAGGATAAGACGCAAAGAAGTGGGTCATCTCATCCCAATCTGCTGACTTGTATCGCCACATTCGCCGTTCACCACGTGAGTCGTAATCTGGTGGGGAGAAGGACGATACAGACTTCACCAGCCAGTGATTCTGAAGTTCCTAACGGTGAGCTGTTACAACACATCTGTCCAGATCAGCGGTCAGCAGAAGATCCAGACAATTGGCCAAAAAAGTTGTATAACCAACTACATCTGGCTACTCCTAGTCGCTTTTCTTACCAACTGGGAAAGGCCTATTGATAACACAAAGTTTCGTGCTTCTTTCCCAACGTGGTAGGTCCTCTAGTATGGGAAAAGTCAGTTTCGGTGGCAGGCGTTGAAGTCCCCAAGAGCAACAAACTGCGCATCAGGGTGCAGCGCATTGTCAGCGGCCACACCAGTATCAACCAACAACCATAGCGACGAGAAGTTAGGGTCTTAAAGATGACGGAGACGCCGCAACAGGTGTCACAGACGCACGCTGCAGTTAATGGTGCTCCAGTGAGTATCCCGGGTAGTTGAGGTATGCCATACCGTAACGGCTTTACCCGATTTCCCTTAGGAATAGGGTCCTTCAGGAACCCATGTCCTTCCTCTACAAGACTAGGGCAAAACCACAGAAAAGGTGGATGGAATGTGTGAATGATGATATGGTTAAGAAGAAGAGTGGGGTGTCTAAGGAGATGATGTCTAATAGAGAAGTATGGAAGGAAAAGACATTGTGCTGACCCCAAATAAATTGGAATAAGAACAGGAGAATGATGAGATATAACAAACAAAGAAACTCTAATTCTTCATTTAAATTTTAAGGTAGTAGTAACGAAGTAATGGCAGGCTAGGTTGAGCGACGATCTTCGCAGGCCGATTGGTAGCAGCAAGTTGACAGTTGCCGAAAATCGAGTTGAGTGGCGTGTAACAGGAAAGGACTACCTATATCAAACAGTGGATTGCTGTGGGTAAGATAATGTAACGATAATAATAGAATTTTATTTGAAAATTGAAAACGTTTGATATCAAATCTTATTTATTACTAGCACAAATAAGGTTTAAATCCTATGTAAAAGTAATTTCAGTTCAAACTTATTATGATCGCGTCGCGGGCGAAACGGTAATCTCAAATACTGCAGCCTGACGAGACTTTTTTAATTGGCTAAATTTCACACAGGTTAGTTGATGGGGAAGTAAGTAGATGACCGAACCCAGATGGTTATTAAGCTGGTACGAAATAGAAAAAGATAATGATTTTTTGACATTGGATTACACCTACTTGTTTATTTAACAATATTCATAGAGACCTTGAAATTTCGAGATTTGAGTAATACCTACCTGGGGCCCTTGTCTCCTATTACAATAGTGTCGGAATAGTCGATCAGTGATCTCATATGATGGATTTTGAAAAGTTTAGTAATCTACTAACGAAATGGCGTCTTTAGACTTTCCAGCGGTCAATCACTGACACTGCACTCCATATTAATAAATGTTCAAAATCAGTATTGGTTTTTAGAAAATCATTTCTATTAACGGGTTTTATGATAACGGCAATACAGCAATGTCATTCTATCACAAGACGAGATGACTGAGATAATTGATCAATCATTATGAATTTAGCAGATTACGAAATTTTATGACAATGGAATCGTGTAGGAAAGACAAATTTATAAAAATAGCAGACAAGGGCCCGAAGAGTATGTAATGTCTACATAATACCTATAGGCTTCCGATCTCATTTTCTCCCACATTAAAATTATGAATTAATGTGTTGTCATTTTTTACAGTCGCTTTTTCGTATCATCGACTTTCAGGTCACAACAATGCTAAATAGTTTTCACTTCAATAAGATAAAAAATAGGGATACAACTTGCAAAATCCCTAGCAGTGTGTTTTGGGTCCAGTCCTTTTTATTGTTTAGCTACAACAATATGTTTAGGATTCTTTAGGAAGTTAAAAGAATTACTGAAAAATCAATACTATAAATTGTTTTCAGGAGCTGCATCTTTAATTAATACTAATTTCGCCAACAAAACAAACAACATTTAAGCTGCTTTGTGCTGTGCCACTGAAAACTCTTGTAAGCACTTTAGGTGAGTTCCCTGTATTTAGTTTTATTGGCAAAATTGGCACTCGCAGTGATTCAACACTAATCTAGAAGTTGATCAAAACCGACAAAATGTTGTGAATTTCAGGTATTATCAAGAAAATAGTTTCATACCATTTACCCACAAAACCATTGTGAGAGTATAAGATTAATATTCACTATACCTGTATCATCATCATCATGCACATCAACTTGGTGGTCCTCAGCATTGTGATCATCATCATCATCATCAATATTCACAGTAACTCCTATGTTTGACTTCTCCCTCATTTCGTTTGCTTGACTAGAGTCTGTTGTGTCTTTCAGGAGAGCATCAAAGGGATCAAGGGCCTGTAAATTAAAAAAAAAAGTTTAGCAAGGAAATATGTATTTTGTTTGTTTTCAGTTCCACCAGAATGTTTCAGTTTCCTTTTAGAACAGATACAGGCTATGCTTAGGTTATTGCCCCACACTAGGTGTGTCTACAAACATGAACTCATAAACACAAACAGCCAGAAAAACTACTTGTAGCTTGTACAAGTATTTATTTATGCAGGAGTCAAACCTCCATCACACAGAGCAGCGGTCAATCATTAAATCACTGCATCGATTGTGCCATCATTGAAGAATAAATAAGATCATCTACCTGTGTATGATCCTCCTGATGATGATCATCTGCAGAAATATTTGGTGCCGTCTCAAATTGAGGGTGGCTGTCCTCATCATTTTCTTTCTTTTCTTCATTATCTGTGACTTCCACCTTATCACTATCCTCTTCTATCTCTTCCTTCTTAGTCTTGTCTATAGCTTCCGCTTTATCACTAGCATCATCAATATTTACATTATCAGATTTTGTAAGACCATCATCATTAGTTGCTTCTTCATTGGTTTCTTGGTTCAGTTGAGTGAATGTTTGGCTTTCATCAAGAGTTTCTTCATTAGATTGAGTGTATGATTGGCTTTCTTCTATAGTATCTTGACTTAGTTGAGTGAATGTTTGACTTTCACTCATAGTCTCAGCTGCTTCTTGAGATGTTGACTCTTGTGGGAAATCATCTTTTGTTTTGTCATCTTCTGTATTTGCTTCACTGTCTTGTGATTCTTCAATTACTTTGTCTAAATTATCAGCTGTAATTAAGAAGCTGTTTTACTAACATGAAGATATATTACTGTGTACTGGTTTAACCAACAAAAGACAAGCCTGCATCAGTGGCATGTCTTGGACTTAACTAGGCACTATAATTAACTAGCTGACCCGTGCGAAAAATTCACACTATACTAATAATTTGAAAATGTATTCCATGGTACCGGGACGATTATCTGTCGATTGGTGGATCGGACGTTCAGATTGGTTCGATAGAAAGAGAGAAAAAGGGAGAAAACGGTTTCAGACCCTTGGAGAAGTAATATATGGCGATTCCAATGTTCAACACATTGAAACTGATTCAAACATCCCTTTAGGGAGCTCCCTGAATTCATATCTGATTTAAATTTTCTTTTTTATAATGCTACAGATAAAATAATGAATGCATAGACAAACAACAATTTGATTTCTAAACAGAAAACAAATTCATCTACAACCTAATATGCCTGCATAGGTTGGTAACGACTTAGTAAAAAGCAGTGCACATACCAAATACTTGTTTTACAGTACGGCAAACACAGAATTATATAGAAATGTAATAAGTAATAACAAACTCACTTCTATCCTTAGCATCCTCCTGACTGTCTCCATCTGTGGTGTCTGCTAAATCTCTCTTGCTGTCACCAACATCACTTTTAACACTACTGCTGTCCTCTGTGATCACATCATTGTCGACATGATTTTGTAACTCACTCAAACCTGGTTCATTTGCACTTTTAGTTACATCACTGAAGTATGTGGCTCCAGCACTAACAGTGGAACCACCGTCACCGCTCGCAGACGCTTCTGTCTTCCCTTTACCATCTTTACTGTCAAGATTATCAGCTGCCGCAGTGTCGACAGATCCTTGATTAACATCTTCACTTGGTTTCTCAGGCAAACTGTCTTTCTCATCCATAATTCCAATCCAATTGGAAATAAATTGTCAGTTCAACAGGCAAATATCATCTGTAATAATAGCATTACAATTTGAGAACATGAAACAAGAACTCTCTCCCGTAGTACATAATCCCCGCACCCGGCAGAATAGGTTTTAGGTTATGACACTACTCTACTGGACAAGCTCGGTTTGACACTAAATAAACATAAAAAAATATTCCAAGCCAATATTGCACGTAATGTGTAGTACCATAAAAACAGAAAGTGAAAAGGGTAAAATACTCGTGACAGAAACTGTAATTCATGGTTTATGACGCCAATCATTATCCAAGCCACACATCCCGCGCTTATTTCGAGTTACAATACAAAACATTAGAAAATGATTCTATGTGAGAAAATTAAGCATTTACACTGGAGAATTAAGAAAGGTGTTGTAACGTGAGCGATTACAGTTTATATTGTGTAAAATTAACTGATTTTACTACAACAAGGCTGTCAGGTAAGTTCCTTTGTAAGCAATGAAAAACGAAAGGTCATTTAAGTGCTGATTTATCAAAATATGCATCAAACGAACACCTTCAGTATATTCAATCGTTTAGGAATACTAATAATTCAATATAAACTGTTTACAACTTACTTAAATATAAAATTGTTCACAAATCACATAAAAGCACAACAAACGGCCACCATTTTGGAATCAACTTGCAACTTGCCCCTGCCAAATTGTTGCGGAAGTGAATTAGCTGTCAAAATGAGCCCTAAATATTAAACATTATTCTGATCTAAAATGAATACTAAAGAGATGTTTGAATAAATATGAATTAATTTTACAATATGGTAATTAGAAGCTTAATGTCATAAAAGGGGAAATAATTTTTAATATGGCCTAAAACCATTTTCAATTTCGGCTGGTATTGTTGGTAGTATAGGTGACGCTTTCTTTAGTGATGGGAAATTGTTTATCGGTTTTGTTATATAGACCTTTTCAATCTCAATATTTCCAAGCTGGCATTTGTTTCACTCTACAACCATGTTTTCTTTATTGAAAAACAAATTATCGTTTATAGAGATACTTATTTTGTTTACAGCTCTGAAAAGAAAGTCAATATTAATTTCCTAGCCCGAGTTTGTTGAAAGGGAGCAATAAATTTATCGATTTTTCTTCTTTGACCTCTGGTGACATTTTTAACTCTCAGTTGATACGAGTTTACTAAGTTTTATTAAAGCTCTTTTATCAATTTATGATTTAGACCCTTTGGTCGACATGCAAATAAAGAAGACGCTATTGGAGAACAGCAATAAAACTCATTTTTAGCGATATCGACAAAACCACAGACAACATTGTCTTGGTGAACTGAACTAGTAGGTACGCCGTTCCGCAGTCGGAATTGAATCATTAAATTAGATGGAAAATTCTCGTAATCAAGATCGAACCGTGGTTTCAAATAAATTGATCATATGCTTCTGCAGGGTATTATCCATACTAATATTATAAATGCGAAAGTATCTCTGTCTGTCTGTCCGGCTTTCACGCCAAAACCACTGAACCGATTGTAATGAAATTTGGTAGACACATAGTCTAGAGCCTGAGAAAGGACATAGGCTATATAACATCCTGCTACGGCCAATAGGAGCAGAGCAGTAACAAAGAATGTTGTGAAAACTGGAGCTAACGCGGACGTACATAATGCTCCCATTATTTTAACAGGCGCTTATTTTATATTATCTGAGCTCTTTTTAATTTTTTCGAAAGGGAACGGACAGCGCACTGAGTTCTAAAGTTACCATTGAACTTAGCTCATGAGGAAATGCTGGTATGCAACATTAGTGAAAGCAGTGAGCGCGGAAGAATGTTGCAGCAGTGTACTGTGTAAGTTGTTAGTTTGGAATGAATGTACGATGTCCCACAAAAGGGCAATTGAAGCACTAGATCGCACAATGAGGGATATCAAAGGCAACCAAGATATCATGGGAGGGATGGTGGTGGTTACTTTTAGCTGGTGACTTTAGACAGACCCTTCCGGTTATTACAAGCGGTACGCCGGCAGATGAAATAAATGCCTGTAAGCTATAATGCATCTGCATTATAGTTCACGTGAAAAAGTATTGTCTCACTACGAATATGCGAGTGCAACTTCACTACGATTCTCAAGCCGGGCAATATGCAGCTGCTCTTCTAAAAATCGGAGAAGAGTTTATGCCAACTGACAGTAACGGCATGATTACACTGAGTCGTGAGTTTTGTCAAATTGTGGATAGCTCAGATGACTTATATATTAAATAATGTCTATCCGGCTCTTCAAACAAATATGACCAACCGAGAATGGCTATGCGAAAAGGCAATTTGGGCGCTGACTTATGAAATAGTTAATAAAATAAATGAACAAATCATGTTAAACCTTCAGGGAAATTTTGTGGAATACCTCTCAGGGGACAATATCATGGACACTGAACAAGTTACATCATACCCTATAGAATTTCTCAACTCTTTAGAATTATCAGGAATATTATCCCATAAGTTGATACTAAACGTTGGTGTTCCAGTCCTATTCATGAGGAATCTTGACGCTCCAAAGCTGTGTAATGGGACTCGGCTACAAATAACACATTCGGGTCACAACATCGTAAAGACTACGATCAAGGCTGGAATGGCAAAAGGACAAAATATGTTGATTCCCCGTATTCCCATCATCCCGACTGATTTGCCATTTCAATTTAAAAGAGTACAGTTCCTTCTGAAAGCAGCAATTTCTATAACAATTAACAAAGCCCAAGGTCAGACGCTTAAAGTTGTAGGAGTTCGTTTAGAAACAACATGTTTTTCTCATGGGCAACTCTATGTGATCAAAATCAGAATATCTGTATGTTTTGGAAAAACACAGCAAAACAAAAAACGTTGTATATAAAACCATACTTATATAAATGTACTCATATTTTATCAAGCCTTATTTCCTAAGCATATCCAAAACACCAGCCAACGCAAAATAATAAAAAGTATGATATTTGATGTTTCTTTCCTTTGCTAAACCCCGTAAAATTAATGTTGCTATATATACCTTATCATCATCATCATCCACCTTTTTATCGTCCCACTGCTGGGCACAGGTCTCCTCATACAGAGAAGAATTGAGCGTAATCACCACGCTTGCTCAACGCGGGTTGGCGATTTCAGACTTAAAGTCCAGGTTTCCTCAAGATGTTTTCCTTCACCTTCAGTCATTGGTGTCCAAGATATATTTAGAAATTACCTACATATAACTTTAGAAAAGTTACATTGGTACTTGCCTGACCTGGAATCGAACCGGCGCACTCATACTTGAGACGCTGGTATTTTCACTATGTAGCGCGTAGGTCGTGTTACGTAATTAAAACTCGGGTAGTTAGAACGTTTTATATTGCACGTAAGAAAAGGAGTACAATGTATACTACGACGTGTACAATAACGTGATGTATGTTAAGTGTGAACAGGAATAGAGTGTAAATGCGACTCGATATAAGAAAAGAATGTGTATGTATACGAGTGAAGACAAGAATAGAATGTGTCTCTTACAGGCTATGCACTAACTTAAATAAACTAGCTATCTCTAAACAATAGTGGGGTGACCAATAGGAAATCAGCTTGCTGTGCCGTAGAAAATTCTCGGGGTGGCGCGTGCGTCCTTGATGCTGAATATGCTGATTCGTTGATCGAGGGAGGCTGCGGCGTGTGGTTGGTCGGTGTAGAGAGCGCGCCAATTTACAGTTCACGTGCGAGACAGCTCGCTATGTTTCCCACGGTCCCATTGGCCGTTGGTCAACATGTGCTTCCGTAGTTCCGGCCTTCGGGTTTAGATTTATAGGCACCCTCGCTCTGGGCGATCGGCACCCTCGCGCTGGGCGGTCGGGTCTCCCGCCATGACTTCCGCGATCCTAGTGTGATTTATAGGAACCTTTCGCGGAAGGTCGTCGGAATTGTGTAGCATGTGTATGGCTGCTACCACCACAAGGCCACCATGAATATAGACCTTATGTAACCTTATAATCCTACTGATATTATAAACGCGAAAATGTGTGAGGATGTTTGAATTTATCTTGGCATTCCCATGGAAACGGGAACCACCGCACGCTGTAAACTGAAGTCCACGCGGACGGAGTCGCGGGCAACAGCTAGTAGTTATATAATTACGTAACATACTACCAGTAGCAATGAGTTTCATTTTGACAGTTCAACAAAATTCTTTGCTTTATTTTCTTTGTACCTAGAGCAAACACATTTTTCGAACAAAAATATGTTGCAACCATTGAACTCTATAATTACCACTGGACTGGCGGCTGTCAAAGTGCTTTTGTGCCTGTTTGATAATCGCCATTTTGGCGCTGTCGAACGTAGCGAGTGTCCGTGGTACTAAAACTAGTGATGTCGACATCAGCGAACAAAATATATCGATAACTCTTGATCGGTACTTTCTATTTGATGCCGTGTCCCTACTAACGTACGGTCTATGGCAAACCCCTGCTTGAGAAAAGTACTCGATACTTTGAGGTATCGATACTTTTGTACCGATACTTTTACGAGTACGATACTTTTTTATCGATACTACTCATGAGTAAAATATCGATACTTTCTATTCAATACCGTGTCCCTATTTACAATATACGTCAAAATTAGTTCTGTGGACACTCGCTAGTGGCGCTTCAAATAGGCACAAAATTAAAGCTGTCAAACTTACGGAACAGCCTGTCCAGTGGTAATTATAGAGGTCAGTGGTTGCAACTGATTGCAACGGACAAGCAATGGATTAGCAGTCAGTGTTGCCAACTCGGATTTTAAAAAAGGCGTAGATCAGATGAAATAATTACATAGAATTGGTAAAAATGAATTACTAAAAGTTCGTAGATCTACGTTTTTTTTTTTCTAGGTTAAATGAAGAAGTAAGGGTAGGCGAAACTATAACGAGTATTTTGACAGAGAAATTATGTATGTACTTTAATTTTATTATCTACTTGCTGTGCGCCGCGGTTTCACCCGCGTAGGTTTTGATAATTTTTTTTATATGCTCTCCTCCTATTTTTTGCAGCGTGTTTTTATATAGCCTAATGCCTTCCTGGGGTTATGGGCTGTCCAACGCGAAAACAATTTATCAAATCGGACTAGTAGTTCCTGAGGTTAGCGCGTTCAACCAACCAAACAAACAAACTCTTCAGCTTTATATATTAGTATAGATGTATTTTAAAGACCTAAAATACGTAGATCTACGTAAAAAGACGTAGAGTTGACAACGCTGTTAGCAATATACAAAATGTATTTTTCTAATAGCTTTTCATGTCTTTCACTTTTGGACCCCAAGCTTCCCATGTTTTATGAAAAAGATAAGGAGCAAGATTTGCAGAAACAAAATTAAACTGCCACAAGAATATTTTAGAGTCAAGTTCAAAACTAAAGCAAAATCACAAGTTTTTATTTGCAAATAAGGCAATGAAGACTGTTTTATTTTTCTCTGGTAATGTTCAAATATTTTTGTTCTCACTGGTTTTATCACTGCTAACATGCAGTATAGTGGCCGTGTCCCATTTGGTATCGGTTGCAACTTATGTGTTTTAAGTCTTGTTTCGAACCTAAGTTGACACTTTGTTTAATTTATTTTATCCCCCACTGCTCTTAAGCCATACTCAAAACAGCAAAGAAAAACATCATGACTTCATGAGGAAAACCATGTCCTAACATCAGAAATTGTAAGGCATGTGACATCAGCCAACCTGCTGGGCCCTTGTGGTAGCTTACGGGCCACTCTATGCCACAGAGAAACCTGTCTTTATGGAGTTGAGGGTTTAATTAGCTACAAGTACAGTGTTCTATTTCAAATTGTTTTGGCCCAGAATCTGACTACTTTACATTTTGTATGGAGCTGACTACGTCGACGTAGAACCGGGGAAGCATTGCGGTCCGATATCAAAATGTATGTCCATCTACAATGGATCTTTTCTTAATAAATATCATAAATTCACGGACCAGACCACGCACATCCAGCTGATAAAGTCGAAGGTAAACAGGATTTTTCAATGTTCATCAATAAATGGTGATTGGAAAATGTCATTTTGTCTTGACTTGTAGGATAGTTAACAATTTTCGGCTGGTTAAGGAAAAAAAAAAAGTTTTTACTTTTATTCATTTATAACGTACTGCGTTTACGAATAGGCACTTATCTATAAAGAGTGTATTAGTACTAGTATTATATACTTACTATACTCTTTGAGTACTAGGCACATTCTTGAACGCGACTAATTTTGACAGCTGACTCTTGTCGCTTTTGTTCTCAGTTACTATATCAATCACTAAATGATTTAAATATTTCCTATTGGCTGGTTATTTATGTCTGTCTTTAGCTATTGGTTAATATGCATCTATTTTGATCAACAACCAATAGTGGATAAGAAATGTGGTTTAGTTAGTTGTTAAACTTCCTCAATTATGGCGGTTTTGTGTTTTTTCAAGCTCAAATACGAAATGAGTAGTTATTTGCGCCGCTCAGGCGGCGACATTGACAGCGATTTGTCGAATATTCTCGTGCGCCATTTTGTGAATGCTATGGAATTTTGTGTTAAGTAATCAATGTGAGGAAATTAAAATTCGTGTAAGTTCAACTTGGGGCCAAGTGCCCTTCACGTAAGAAATGATATTCGATATATTCGCGATTCGTGTGTAGTAGCTGCAGTGTGGTCGCGTTTATCGTTTATTCGTTTCTGTTTTGTTTCTTTTTGCAAGCCAAAAAATGCCATCTGGTCTTATTTGTGGGCGCTTACTCTTAGCTCCATTCGCTACCTAAAATCGGGGTTTATTTACAGGTTTCATTACAATGTCTGAGAAGTTGGTGGGGAAAACTGTGCTGAAACGACATGAGGTTGCCAGACCGGTTCATATCCAGAGGCTGGAGGCCTCCTTGGACGTACGGCCGTTCGTTGCCCAGGTGGAGAGAATCTTGAACTCGGATGTGGCATCAGACAGTGATGATGACTCTGATGCCAAGTCATTTGGAAATGAGATGTCAAAGGGGGACCAGATGATCCATGGGGTTGTGACCACCAAACAAGGTAAGTGGCTGATACTACTTTATTAATACCAATATCTGAGCTACATTTTCTTAATAGGAAACGTTATTAAGTACAATTTCCATATTGTTATTGTATATTGTTGGTTATTAATATTTTAGTGTGAATATTGATTTATAAGCTACTGTAAACACCCTTCTTTCTCCATATACTGCACAACTTTTGTTTCTTGCACATTAGTTTCAAACACGGGTGATGTGCTACATCAGCCTTGGTCCTAGAGATTCTCTTAGAGAAAAGTTCAAAGAGGTGAACATTCTGACTATAGCTTCACAATATGTATTTGAAAATCTTATGTATGTTCATAAAAATATCTTGAATTTTAAGAAAATAAGCAATATTCATAATGTAAATACCAGGAACAAACACAATCTTGCTGTACATCACACTCGTCTCCACAGAGTAGGCAACTCGTTCATGGGTCAATGTATACACTTTTACAACAAGCTTCCCATGGACATTCGAAACTTACCCATTAAACGATTTAAGAACCATATAAAGGCCAAACTTTGCAAAAAGGGGTATTATAAAATCACAGATTATTTAGAAGACCACAAAGCTTGGAACTGAGCTGCTTGCTCTTTTAAGCATTGTTATTAAGCAATATGTGTAATTATAAGGTAAATTATTGTAAACATTTTCATTTTTAATGTCTGGACTTGAAAAAAGATGATGATCCCTGAGTTTGTTTCGGCTATTTCTTCTCAGAGGTAGTCAGTTAGGAACTGCCGGCTTCACCTAGTAAAAAAAAAAAAAAACATGACGTGTAAAAGTGATCAGTGATCCTACTTGCTTAGTAAGCGATTTCATTTCACTACTTGCTCTTTAAATAAAATCACCTAACATCCAAAAACAGCTGAGTTTGAGCTATTTACTTTAGTGCTATTTTACCATATGATTGCTTTAATTTATGTATTCATTTAATTCAAATGTAACTTTAAATTTCATCAATAAAAAACATGGAAGAGAAAATTAATACAAAGCTGTATCATAACCAAAATGATGACAGCCTCCGTGGCGTAGCGGTAGCAGACGCGGCCGCTGCGCAAGGTGGCGCGGGTTCGATCCCCGCACAGTGCAAGTATTTGTATGCATGAATATGAATATTTGCACTGGTCTGGTTGTGCCTCGGAAAGCACATTAAGCCGTTGGTCCCGGTTGCCATAATAACATCTAGAGGCAGTCGTTACGGGTTGTTGGAGCCCTCAAAAAAGTCCAACAATTGGACTAACTGCAATGCTTCGATGTCGCCTTCGGGTTGTGGAGGTCAGACGGCAGTCGCTTCACGGAAAATGTCGAAGTTTAGCCATATCAGCAGTTGGACTGGTAAAAGCGGACCCCAGACTCCTAAGCTGAAAAAGGCTTCGGATGCGACTGGGATTAACGCTGGGATGATGATGATGATGTATCATAACCAAAATACAACAATTTCTGTCCAATGTTTTATTTACCAAACAGTTAGAGTTACAACCTATTGTCCTATACAAGAGTTAGTGGCAATATCCAAAAAGCAATAACACTGAATTTATTTGGGTTTTGAAAGCAATATGTATTTGCATGGAAATGATTAAATATGCACCAAACATACATATATATCACTCACTTTTACATTCTATGCATGTTTCTCAACTTTTATATATTGTATTATAATAATTTTTGATTAGATATTTAAAGATAGGTAAATGAACTGAATTTGAAAAATAATTTTATTTTAAAAAGTTTTATAGCTCTGAAGCTGACATCAGTCTGAATCAGAGTGTTCATGTTGTAGACCACTTGGATTGGCACTGGTACCCACGCTGATTCATGCTGAATATAACATGGACACTAGCCATCATATTACAAAACCAAATCTAACCTTAGTTCTAGCCTTAACTGTTGAGTCAGTATTTGTATTTCGAATGTTATTTAGATTTATGCAATGTTCTTATTACTGAACTAAGCTGTCATTTTTATATAAAGAACTGCATTTCTATAATGGTTATGTTCATAATTCAATAACTATTCAGGTGGTTTATTAAAACCCCCTTATCGGCAAACACATTTTTGACAAATGATCCCAAATAGTCGCAATCATTTGACAAAAATATGTTTGCCGATTAGGGGGCTGGTCTAAACAAAATCCTTGTTCTATAATAAGAAGGTAGTAGTTTACATAAGAACTAAATAATTTATTCAATGAAAACCTCATAAATTCAGATGTTAAGCTTTAAGTGGTACAAGTTACCGGTGGTAACAGTTGGCATATAAGTTGATTATAATAAACTTAGCATCAAAGATGATGTTTGGTGTGAACTGTAACAAAGCAAAACAACTTTTTTAACTTCTTTGTAATTTTATAATGAAAGATAAAAATAATCTAGTAAATGAAATAATTAATAAATTTTTCTTAGAAGTTAATATGAGTGAATTACTCATATTAACTTCTAAGATAAATTAAAAACTCTACTATTTCATCTATGATTTGTTTTTAAAAATTTTCATTGACTATGGTCCGTATTACAGAACGTTACTCAAGCATTGATCTCTGCTTAAGCATTACTTAAAACTAGTTTCAACCAATCAAAAGGCTTGAAACGAGACTTAAGTAGAGCTTGAGTTTGAGTGACGTTCTGTAATACGGACCTAAATGCCTAATACCTCATCCTCTTTTCCATTTCAGAACGCCAAAGTGACCGTCTAAGACTTTACAATTTTAGTTCAGTGGGAGAAGAAAGAGAATGGCTCAGGGATGTCCTGTTATCCTCAGGGTCAGAAACAAGCAGTGATGATGACTCCCCTAATTGCAAAGAAATGAGAATACAAAGGTTGCTGAAGGAGAGAAAATATCATAATAGATATGCTAAGAAGTATTATAAAGATCAAGGGGTGAGTCCAAGCTTATTTAAGCACTTATTTATCATCATCAACCTTTTTATCGTCCCACTGCTGGGCACAGGTCTCCTCTCATACAGAGAAGGATTGAGTGTAATCACCACGCTTGCTCAATGAGGGTTGGCGATTTCAGACTTGAAAGTCCAGGTTTCCTCAAGATGTTTTCCTTCACCTTCAGTCATTGGTGTCCAAGATATACTTAGAAAGTACATTCATACTTGAGAGGCTGGTGTTTTAACCACTAGTCCACCACAATTAATAGTTATATGTGAGTGGAAATGTTTGCAGGGGTTACACTACTTGAAGGACATAAACCTTATTGGTGAGGTTCTTCAGAAAGTTTGTGCATGTATGACCATATACAACGTTAGTTTTTGTATATGCGAAACCCGAAACACGTGTCCAGTATTTTTCAGTAAAGAATCTATGTACATTTCAAAAAGATATCATTAAAAACCACAAAGTTTTATAACCAAGGTAAGGTAACAATCTCATGATTGTTATTTTTCCAATTAAAATATGGTCAACGAACGGCTCGCCCGCCCGCGCCTGTAGCGCCGCAGCGCGCGGGGGCCTTGAACTATGTTGCGCTCGGTAACCATGCTGCAACAACTTCTAAATGTATTTGGGAAAAAAAAAATAGTGCCTGTAATCGGTTTATTTGATACATATATGAGTGTACGTATAAGTTTCCGCCGTTTTTTGAACATCCGGACTTATTATGTAGGAGAATAATTTTGTCATGTCTGGAGTAGTAATGGGCGCATTTTTCCTCTTCTATCTTACTCCAATAATGCTTCCAATAGGCTATTTGACAGATTTATAATTTCTATCTCGAATTACTTAGTTGCGGTTAAGAAGTTCACCAAAAGTATTTTTTTTTTAATTTTAATACGTATTTCGTAAGAAACATGCAAATAAAAATTCAAAATTCAAATAAGGCGCCGAAACGCTTTATTCAGCAATATGGCGTCGCGCCTCGTAAGTGACGTCACAAGAAGATATAATCGATTTTCGGTTCCGCAGTGGTGTTCGTATTTATCTGTTATTTGTTGTTGTTTATCTAATAAAATGGTTTACAAGTGGTGTGCTGTAACGGGTTGCACAAATACATCGATAAAACACCTGAGAACACAGAACAACAACAAGTGCTGATGCGCGTATGACGTCATCGTGACATTAGCCAATCCGGATCGTTTCACAATATGTGGCGCGAGATACAAAAAGTCAAACATATTTTTGTGTTTTTGGATATATTCATTGTGATTATTTTTATTAAAACTCATGTAAATGACATAAAGAACCCTCATTTTATGCATTTAAAGCAAATAATCACAAAAAATTACATACTGTCAAATAGCCTATTCCGTTTCTTCGTACGATTTCGGTCTTCCACTACGTTCTTTGTCTTCCACATCAAAATGACAGTTTATAAACTTTTGAAACCACTTACAACTTTTCTCGCTTAAAGCAGCTTCACCATAAGCATCTACAAGCAACCGATGGGCCTCAGCTTCAGATTTCTTCAAATTAAAGAAGTAGGTAAATCAAAATGACGCATATTCGGCACAAAACTCGATATTTTGCACAAAAAGAAATACATATGTGATACTGGTACAGAGTGACTTAAGTGTATGTTTTTATCAGATGTCCGAACTTCGATATCACATTTTACATCTTACAATTTCAACATAATCTCTTAGTGAGGGCATCTTTTGTTAAACGGCGGAAACTTATTTATACACCTATTATAAAACTATATTTTATTAGCATTGGAAACCTGTCTGACATCGCCAAACTGCTTGCCTAGAGGTCACCAACCTTGCATTTTATAACCAAATTATATTTTCAACTTAACAGAACTCCCGTTACATGTACTATGGAGCTGGACTTCTATCGACAGTCGACCGTTATCCAGAGCGTCGTATTAGCCGGCCGGTACCTGCAGCTCCTTCGACAAGAGGTCGTAGGGGCAGACCTGCAGACCGTGGGTCTTCTACTAGAGGTCTATATAAAGCGAGACGAGGCAGGGTCAGAGATGCTCGGATGAATGAGTCTGGGGATATGGTGAGCAGAACTGTTTAACATTTTGGAATTTATACCAGGAGAATATCTGGAATCATTCATTAACGAGTTTCCAAAAGCTCATTTCCGGTTTTTGTGATCATAAAACAAAAATTATGATGACGGTTTTTGAATAGGGTATTTGACTAAAAAAAAACTAATTAGTCTGTCAGTCAGATTTCTAAAAAATACTAGACACGTATTTTGTCTTCTTTCATATAAACAAAAAAGGAAGACGACACAGCGCGTTGAAAACTTGTGTGACGTCACTGCACGCTACACTTTTTAGCGGCCAGTGATGTCACCAGCCCCACTCCTGATCTTTGATGCCTTTTATATTTGTCAATTTTTATTGATTTGATCAAACAAAACATACGTATCCAATATTTTTCTATAATCTGAATGATGGACTAAATAGAATATTTTTTTTTACCCAGGAAACATCCCTATTATACCAGGAGAATATCTGGAATCATTCGTTAACTAGTTTCCAAAAGCTCATTTTCTGTTTTTGTGATCACAAAACATTGTATTGTGCAAAATTATGATGACGGTTTTTCAATTATTGAAGAAGCTGACCCTTTTCCATACTTTATGAATGACTGATTAATGTAAACAATAAAACACTAATTGGTTGATTTAAACTTTTACTGGGATTGTTTTGGTCTGTGAAATTCAGATACGAAATACTCTTCTATTGCTACAGTTCTTCAAAAGATAAAAAAATATTTTTTAGACTGATGGTGTTGATTGGGAAGAACAATTACGTAATCTGAAAGAAGAACCTGACAATGAAGAGTACGGTATGTCTGCTGAAAAGCCTGGAGTTAGGTAAGTTTGAAATTGAACTGGTGTTAAACAGACTTTCTGTGTGTAGCCCCTAATAGCTAAGCCAAATATCTCTTACCCGAATCAAACACAAGTAATATGAAAACCACCATTACTCAAAAAAACGAAGTCACAATACGATATATAATATTGTGCTGCCCATGCTTTTTAATTCGCTACAAGCGAATGAATACATATTTCGTTTTATTCCACCAGAGGTCGCAAGAAGCTCTCAACACTAAAGAGCCCGGAAGCGCTCACGGCTCGCAGAAGACGTCACTGGCTGTTACTAGTCAAGAAAGAGCTCGGTAAAGTTCAACGAGCTCGCACTGCCACACATAGAGAAGTGATGTTGCAGAGGAAGCGACTTGCGACCTTATGCTGTAAACATTGGCGACATATTGCTATGCAGGTAACTCTTGCTTCTATTTTATGTTACAATTTGTGTGCTTAATTTTCTATAGATATGTGGGTTCTAAGAAATAATAGTATATTTCATTACAAGTGCGGAAAGCCTGTCATTACAACGAGTTCCGACAAATGTCGACCCGAGCCGAGGCGCAGCCGAAGGTGAGGGTTGACAGTCGGAACAAGTTGCAAAGACGGTTCCGTACGTGTACTGAACAACTATTTTTAATACAGTTGCGAAAAAATTAAGCAATTTATTAAAATAATAAAAACACAATAAACTCAACTAACTAATAATTTATTTCTTAGAAAAGTTCGCAATAAATTCACATATACATTGAAATTGGTACAATTTTTTATACTAACTGGGGTAGTTTTAGGTTGCATATTTACTGTTTGAGACAAACTATTATTAATTTCGTATGATTGTTCATGTATATTTGTCAAAGGTGTTATACAATGGCGGTTGCTAGTTGATGGAATTGGATCTAATGACTTATCATTATCAACGAAGGTAAATGGACGAACTTTCTCTTCACTATTGTCATGTGAAGGTGACAGACTGGACTTTAAATTAATGGATTGTGTGATTTTTTTCCCAGTTTCTAGTTTGTTGTGTAATGAATCAGCAATATAGCATTCTGCAACTTTGTCTGACTTCCAACCTCCTAGTCGCTTTAAGGACGTCAAATTGACTCCTGAATCTGCCAATAATGTAGCAGATGTCCTCCTGAAGCTGTGCCCAGTATAATACTCTGCATCCGGCAGACCAAGAAACGTAGCTATTTCTTTTGGCATATTACCAAATTTGTTTATCCCGATTGCTTGAGATGTACACTTTCCTTTTTGATAATTTTGGAAAAAACGGTCGGATTTTCCTTTTTGGGACCGCTGATTCATATATTTTTGCACTATTCTAAGAAAATCTCCTTCAACAACAAAGCTTCTCGGTATTTTATTTTTACCCGACTACGGCAAAGCAAAAGGAGGGTTATGATTTTGACAGGCTATGTATGTATGTATGTATGTATGTATGTATGTATGTATGTATGTATGTATGTATGTTCATCTGTTCCCTCGTAACTTCTAAACTACTTATCAGAATTCGACGAATGATATATCATTAGAAGCGTCTTAATTGTCCGCTGGTTATAGGCTATATGGGGTTTCACAAAATTTACTGTAGCGCCCTCTAGCGGACAAAACATACAGAGTAAAAAACTAAAGTTAAGATAAATATGCCGTGTTTGGTATCATTTGAAAGCCCTTTACTTGTACATTTTGAATATATATATATTGCTAGCATTTGCGTGTGACTTTACCTGTATTCATGGGCTGGTTGCATATAATTCACATCTTTTCGTTCATAGCTTCTTTACTACTTATCAGAATAAGACCACTGCATTACCATTAGAAGGGCCTTGATATTCTGTTAGTTATGAGCTATAAAGCTTGTCACCAAATTTAGTATTGCACCCTCTAGCGGACAAAAAGTTCTATGTTAATATAAAATTAAAATAAATATACCGTGTTTGGTATCACGTGAAAGAGCTTCACGAGTGCTTTATGCTTGTACATAATTACAAGAATGCTTTAATGATGTTAAATATGAGCGATAAGAGTAAAGCGCGGATCACGGGAACTGTGAATCGCTTTATGCAATGTAGAGCAGTGTGAACATTATTAGAATATGTAATGCACTAATGAAAACGACATAAGCTGGGAGTAACTCCATGCGGTGAAGGCGGAAACAGTTTTATAACTGGCTAAATCTCCCATAAAAAGGCCTCTGCGCTATATGCCTTCGGGCTTATGTTGTTATATGTGCGTGTAGATGTAATATGTCAAGTACCTAGTTTTTAGTTCATCAGTTTAACTTTTGTTAATAATATGCGCCACAAATACACTTTAACACCAAAATAGTACAAATAAAAAAAAGTTAAAAAACTAAAACCCAACTACGACAAAAAACGACGCTGAAAAAGTATAAAACAAGATTTTCAGAATACTGAACTGAACAAAGTTGCTAATGTAGTTGCAAGTAAATGGACACAGTAGTAATGTCATACAATACTATTCTGAAGTATGCAACATTCATCATCATACATTAGGTAGGTATATGTAACGTGTGACTACGCCTCTCCAAACATGAAAATTTATCTCTACATAGTGAATGTTGCATACTTCAGAATAGTATTGTATGACATTACTACTGTGTCCATTTACTTGCAACTACATTAGCAACTTTGTTCAGTTCAGTATTCTGAAAATCTTGTTTTATACTTTTTCAGCGTCGTTTTTTGTCGTAGTTGGGTTTTAGTTTTTTAACTTTTTTTATTTGTATTCGGAATCTTGATTAGTAGCATTTTTTCATGGGCTTCAATATCTTTTAAAGTAATATTGGATAACTCCTCTCTGCGGCAAGCACCAACAATGCCAAAAATCAGCGCAACCTACAAAAAAAGGGATTTCATTAATATTTTTTTAAATAATTTAATGACTGTATTTTGCGATTTCGTAAACTGAATACTAAAGAAAAATATAAGTACTTATTAATTAATTACCTTTGTGGCTAAATAACGATCATCGGGAGCTTCGTTTAAAAACCTTTCCACTTCATTCGATGTTAATATTTTCGACTTTTTAGTTGTTAAACTGTCTGATTGTCGTTCTATGAAAGCATTTAGTTTTGGGTATTGACTTATATCCACGTTGTTTCTTATTTTCAGCATACTTTTTATCATCAAAAACCTCGACCATAATGTAGAAGGTTTTAATTTTGCTGACAGTTCGGAGAAATATGCCAACATAACATTTTCTGAAAAACTATTTGCCTTTTTCTCTTCTCTCCACGCAATAAATTCGTTGTATATAGATATGTAGCGACTTTTTGACTTTTCCGGTAAAATGTTCTCCGAAGCATTTTGTGCAATTATACTGAGTTGCGGTGGTGTTAATTCAAATAAAATATCGTCGAAATTACTCATTTTGTGCAACAAACAACTAAACTCCCAAAGAAAATTTTTGAAAAATGGCGCAAACCGTAAAAGAATATAAGCAGAGATTTTTTTTTCTTCACCCATTCGATTAGGCAAAGGGAACTATGCCCATACAGCCAAGTCTTCAGTAGAATTTTTTTATTGATATGAAATGAAAATGAAATGAGATGAAATTAAATATAACCTAACCTAACTCATTGAATTAAATCATTAAATCTGATATTGAAACAAATTAGTAGTAACACCTTGTACCACCATGGAAGTATGAAAGTAAAAACTTAACATTAATCTGGTGAACATGGCAATAAGAAACAGGGTAACCTCAATTACTCCTTTTCAAAACTTTCTCCAAGTTTCATTTCAACAGCCACATAATATAATAATATATTTTTTTTTAATAATTATAAACTAGTGTTTGACTGCAATCCCGTCTGATGGTAAGCAGTGATGATGGTAAAGTGCACTAATTTATTAAGCCTATTCACTTAAAAAAACTTAGGAATAGGAAGGATGACGGCAGTTGAGCGAGTTGATGCAATGTTAAACCCAAGACCAACACGACCAAACGAAGCTGCGCTAGAGGAAGATTGATCTGGAGACTCTCCACGACCAAACTCCCGGCACAACAACATTTGGCGCATCGTACCCGCCACACAACAAATTAAAATCTTCATAATTAAAATCTGGCCTGCTTTAACCTTTTGAAAATATTTGACAATGACTAAGCATGTCTGCCCACAGTCTCAAAAGAATATGAAAGAAACAGTTTGGCGGTGTAAGCGTCTTAGTCGAGAAATGCAGGCGTATTGGAGGAGATACGATCGTGCAGAGAGAGAGACAAGAAGACGCATGGAAAGAGAGGCAGAGGAACAGAGAAAGGTAACATTGAAGCAATAGTAATTAAAATTAGGATATGTGGCCTTATTCCTAAAAGGCCATTTTTGCTTGTAACAATAGTTTGATTAAAATTTGTAATGTAATTGAACTGTCTAATCTCATATAACTTTTAAGATTTCTTCCATTTCCCTCCTACCATGCATCAGTGTCTAATTGATTAATCGAAGTTTTGCCCCAGATGGACGTAGAACTAATGGAGGCAAAGCGGCAACGTCGCAAACTGAACTTCCTGATTACTCAAACAGAGTTGTATGCACATTTTATGCAAAAAAAGTTGAATTCTGGCGACGATGGTGACGGTGGAGCTGATCGGATTCTAAGGCAACTGGATGAGGATAGAGATCCGAGATTGGCTGCTATTGATCATTATGATAGGTAAGCATTAGAATATTTAGTATAGAAAAGTACAATACCAAATGAAATTCTTTTCTAAAGGCATGATGACTATTGTACCACTTCCTAGGAAGTTTCTATAAAAAAAGAAAAAAGAATAAAAAAAAAAGTAAAAAATTTACAGAATGTGCCTGTGAATATATGTTTATTAACCATTTATGTCCTTATAACTCAAACAGTTCTTGATCGCTCGATAACTCATGCTTTTTCAAAGCCAGATATTTACCCATATAAAAGAAAAAAATTAAATTTGAATTTTTATAAGTTGTTTTATATGCCTGTATATCTCTATGGCTATATTCTTATCGGATCCCCCTTTCACAGCGAAGCTATGAAAGCTCGGGCGTCGCGGAACGCTCGAGAAGCATTTCGAGCTGAACGTGCGCGTACGCAGCTATTCGACTCAAACGCGGGCGCGAGCGACGCGAACGATACCGACGGTGGCGCCGACGTCACTGACGGCCATGAAAGGAGGCATGGAGACCATGAGCAGCCTAATATATTTAGAGGCACGTTGAAGGGGTACCAATTGAAGGGAATGAATTGGTTGGCTAATTTGTATGATCAGGTAAGTTTCTATGCTATGAAAATGAATCTAGAATTAGAATGTCGGCCTTTTTTTTAAAAAAAGCTGGAATTACCACCTCGGATCGTATAGCTGTATCACAACAAAACAAAACACCGTAAATAAAATCACGTTTGTAAAACCTGAAAAAAATATTTTGGTCTCTTGCTGCTCTATTGTAAACAACAAACTTAAAAACTAAACTAATACATGCTTAGGAGCTCATTACTCCACATGATTGCCCCTGTAGGTGTCATTATGGGTTTAGGGTGTCACTGTGACATTAGATTATACCTGAATTTGGACAAATGTGCATTGTTACTTCCATACTTAGCCAGATTTGGACAAATCCAATGCTAATTTGGCAGTAACCAGGGTTTTCTTCAAAAATACGATTAATGTTCATCGAACTTAAGCTGGTTATTTTTTTGCAGGGTATCAGTGGTATTCTAGCTGACGAGATGGGTCTAGGCAAGACGGTACAATGCATAGCATTTCTGTGTCACGTAGCCGAACGACTTGGTGTGTGGGGACCATTCCTTGTGGTATCCCCTGCTTCTACGCTACACAACTGGCAGCAAGAAATGCAGAGATTTGTGCCAGATTTTAAAGTGGTAAGTTAAATTTTTTGCACGTAAAAAAAAAAAACTTACTACAAAGGCTTACAGAAGATGGCACTGACAACTGGTGTGGAGTGAGAGCATTGGCTGTACGCTGCAACATACTGCCTGCAGATTTGCTAAATGCGACAATAACGTTAAAATAAGTCTTAGGGAATATTGCCAGGCCTTCTATGCCTGCAGTCTGCGGACTAGATATACGCAACAGATGTTTAAGTCAGGAATGCTAGCAGCAGCATATACAGTTGAATTTTTGCGATCATCGTTAAAAAATCCGCATCATTAGTACGCCGGATGCGACTACAGCCTCCTGACTCCTGAGAATTGTTGCGAGTAAAACGGAAGGGCATCTAATGGGACCTGTGCGCAGTGCATGAACTGTTGTTGGGTATCACCAGAAGATGGTTTAATAGATCTGCTAGCACTCAAGTTATATTTGTTTGCCTGTTGATTAAAATCACTACCGTAACAGATATACATAACTTGACAAAACTATCATCATTAAAATCATTGGATCTATTATAAAGTTGTATTGATGATTTATTCAGTAATATTTTAATTAAATGCTCATTCAATAGGTATATTGGGTCATGACTTACTCTTTTTTTTTAGGTACCATACTGGGGCAGTCCAAGCGAACGCAAAATCCTTCGTCAATTCTGGGAACGCAAAGACTTGCACACTCGTCAAGCGGCTTTCCATGTAGTAGTGACGTCATACCAGATTGTGGTGTCAGATTTGAAGTATTTGAACCGTGTGTCGTGGCAATATATGATCTTGGATGAGGCGCAGGCTATCAAGAGCTCTGCTAGCATGAGGTGGAAGCTGCTGCTGGGCTTTAGCTGTAGGAATCGGTTATTGCTGTCAGGTGAGTTTCAGAAAATATCGATACTGCTGTCTCTGCCACGGTTCTATAGTGTGTCAGGAATGCTAGCAGCAGCATATACAACGTGTAACATAAAGGGTATATACATAACAAAGGCATGGCATCTTTACATGATATCAAACGATATTGGAAGGGTTTTTTAATCCTATCTCTTTATGTTAGGAAGTTATGAGGAAAAACACCGCCTGTGATAGGCTACTATCATACTAGTCGCAAAGAGATATTGAAGACATTTATCGGATTTTGGCAAGTAATGTGACGGGTAACGAGTAATTATTAACGTATGTAGTGTGCTGCCATGTTTGTTATGATTTGATTTTAAGAAACACACGAAACCGAAAATTTGGTACCAATTTTTTGAGTATTTTATTTTGAGTTGAAACCCTTGCGATATCGTTTGATATCATCTAAAAATGCCATGGCCTTGGTATGTATATACCCTTTTTGTTACACGTTGTACAGTTAGCGTTACAATAGCGATGTTATAATTATAGATAACAGATATCGATATAGCATAGAGGTAACAAATACGGTAGGTAACAGTTTTGTAGATATCGATATATCGGCTGCTGCAGAAATCGGTAAGTATTCTATCAACATCAATCCCCTCATTCATAAACGGTGCTTAAAGGTAACTAGTGATTAGCGATTGTTTAAACATACATTTTAGACGTTTGCACGTCACTTAACTTTAATCATCGTTTATGAATAAACCCCCTAAAACTCTGTTGTGTTTATTCATAAAGGATGATTAAAGTTAAGTGACGTTAAAAGGTCAAAAATGTATGGTTAAACAATCGCTAATCACTAGTTAACTTTAAGCAGCGTTTATGAATAAGGGGGCTAATGTTTAAGTAAACCATACATCCATGATGCGTAACTGCGTGTTTTGTATCCTGTGAGTTTTGTAACCATTCCTTCTAGATAGATTTGAGATGATATTTAATTTATATTTTGCCTACAGGTACTCCAATCCAAAACAGCATGGCGGAACTTTGGGCTCTACTCCATTTTATAATGCCAACACTGTTTGATTCGCATGAAGAGTTTAATGAGTGGTTCTCAAAAGATATTGAAAGTCATGCTGAGAATAAAAGTACCATTGATGAAAGTACGT
Source organism: Sesamia nonagrioides (assembly GCA_017933935.1). Classification (NCBI taxonomy): domain Eukaryota; kingdom Metazoa; phylum Arthropoda; class Insecta; order Lepidoptera; family Noctuidae; genus Sesamia; species Sesamia nonagrioides. The sequence continues at coordinate 970,320 of JADWQK010002450.1, read as the reverse complement.
ATCTGATTCAATATATTTTTGTCTTAGTTTAAACAACGTGTTTTTTATACTCTAGGTAATTTTTTTATACTCCAAGTCAAAATGATTCAAGATCGAAGTTAATGTGGTCATAATGCAGAGCCCTATTGCAATAGGTAACCAAATCATTATTTTAGTGTTATTTTTTTTTATTTTCAGAGCATTTATCACGTCTGCACATGATTCTAAAGCCGTTCATGTTAAGAAGAATCAAGAAGGACGTTGAAAATGAGCTGTCAGATAAAATTGAGATTATGGTGCATTGTCCACTTACTATTAGGCAGAAGTTATTGTATATAGGTAACTAGTCAATTCAAATTAAATAACAAATTTTATGTCGGTTACTCTCGTTCTTCTGCGGATCTCCTCATTTCTGATTCGATCGCGCAGTGAAACCCCAAGCATAGCCCTCTCCATTGCCCTTTGAGTGACTATGAGCCTTCTTATAAGGCCCATTGTTAGCGACCATGTCTCAATTCAATAAGTCATCACTGGCAACCCACACTGGTCAAAGACTTTAACTAACTAACAATACTCTACCCTTTGAGTAACCGACATAGCCCGAAGAATTGCAACACTAAAGTGGCAGTGGGCTGGATACATTGCCCGTAGGACCGATGCCCGATGGGGCCGACGGGTTCTCGAGTGGCGACTACGCACCGGAAGACGTAGCGTGGGTAGGCCTCCGACAAGGCGGACCGACGACCTGGTGAAGGTCGCGGGAAACCGCTGGATGCGGGAGGCGCAGGACCGGTCGTCGTGGAGAACTTTGGGGGAAGCAGCAGTGGACGTCTTTCGGCTGAAAGAAATTTTATTACCTGGCAACATTTAATTTTGATTGGTGTTACCAGTATACGTTTTATAAAGCAAAATATAAATTGTGTTTTGAATCTAAATTCGTATTGTTTCAGCTTTAAAAAAGAAAATAAAAATAGAGGAGCTGCTCCATTACTCTGTGGGAGCGGAGACAGGTCACAATGTAGATAAAAACTTTACATCTAATCTAATGAACTTAGTTATGCAATTTAGGAAGGTGAGTTCACATACATATTTATTTCCTTTAACTATTACCTAAAAACTCATTATCTGTCTATTCTAAAATTACAATTTTAACATTTATTCTCGTATCTTCCGCATGGAGAATCTTACTTATGGAGAATGTTAATAATTAGGCCTATATTGTACTTTTGAGCATTTTCACAACCTTCTTAATTCATTATTATTTCCTTTCTCACAGGTATGCAACCATCCAGAGTTATTCGAACGCCGTGACGTACGCTCCCCCTTTTCAATGCAAGTCGATGACTATCACATACCGAAGCTAGTGGCTGAAGAATGCATACTAATTCGTTCCATCCCTTCAAACCGTCATCTTCTATACAATAAGCTATCTATTCTCACCCCAGAATATGTTCAAAGGAGTGTGAATGGAGAGGGGTGTAAAGAGGAAGGAAATGGGATGTTCAGTGATAATGGGTGCTTTGCTTTCACGAGGTTTATTGATTTATCGCCGATGGAATTGTATAGGATTATGCTATGTGGATGGCTTTTTGCGTAAGTATTGTATTTAAATGTTGTGTTATAAAGTAGAGCTTTACAGACTCTTATGAATGACTTAAGAAGAATGTTGTATGGAGGTTTGAAACATGATTCCAATACGCCACGCAGTAACAAATTCACGTATCAGCGGGGTAAGAGCTGAGGGACTGCGTAGCGGGTAGCGACTTCAGAGCCGGCTTAAAGTTTGAATAGAGCTGAATTTTGGAAAAAAACATGTCACATTACAAAGCAGTAATATTTACATAAAACCGATGCTAAATGGAAACTGCTGTCTTTAATTTCTAAATTATTCATCTTAATATTATAACTGCAATAGAACGAAATAACTTTTGATTTGCTTAAATGTTTGGCCAACTCTTTCAAGTTAAGTTTAGACTTTTTTACTCACTACAACAAAATATTTTAGTATGCAGCACATAGAAGAATGTCTAGACAAATACGAGAAACTCCGACACCGTCACTATTGGTGGAACTCTGCACCCATCTGCCACGTTAAACAGGAGGAGATGGAGACTGACATATGCTCCGACTATTATGACCGAATGGATAAGAAACATATGCTGTTGGTGTGCCCTAATGGTGATGTGTTGGCGAAGAGGAAGAAGGACAGCCTGATGTGGGCGGAGATGCTGTTTACTGATGAGTTGTGGATACAAGGTGGGTTTAAGTTCTAAGATCAATTTTTTTTTGGCGTGACAACGCCTTGTATATAATTCGATGGAGCCTGCTGAACACACGAAAAACATGACTCATGCGGCGTTACCTCGCTCTGAGGCGTTCCATTTAAGGCTTGAAATGCAAACGAGAGCGCGGGACGAGTGACATAGAGGCACAATCGACCTCCGCGTTCAGCAGCGTTCGGCATCTGTCTCTCTCTTACTTGAGTGAGCGATGCGTCCGCGTGGACAGCTGCTATACAATAATACATCTACATGTTTTCGTCAAGTATGAAGTGTAAAGTGAATGTGGTGTCAATTGTTTATAGCAATGATAATTGCGGCGATAAAGGTAAGGTAATTGTAAAGAAAAAAAAAACATAATTGTATTTATGCGTACACATAAATGTAACTAGATCAATTCAATTGTGATTTCCATTTACCTCCTTCTCTATAAAAAATATCTATCAAGCAAATAAAATTAAAATTTTCTTTTGAAAAATGTGACGATTCCAACAGTATTTTCTTATGACGTTGTCACGTTCAACTATGGTCAGTGAACTGGCTTTACAGACAACCGATTTGTTATCAATAATTGTGGACATAGCCTGAATTTATCATCTTTATCCCAGTATACTAAACTCTGTTTCTGGAGTTCTCTAACAGTTGTCAATCAACTAGATTTCCGTGTTGCTCATGGAGCTGTTGGTAGGGAGATCTTCAAGCAGCTGTTTTATAGTAGGTTTGTTTTCCTGATCAGGTGGTCCATTCTACACGCACGCGGAGCATACAATACATTACACACCGGAAACTATTGAACACAAAGCGTTGAGGATAAGGAATATGAGGGAGAGAGAAGGACAGGTAAGCTAATTTTGTTTCTTATTTTATAAAGATATTGAACTGTTTCTTTTATAAATATGTAATAGGCTATTTGACAGATTTATAATTTCTATCTTGAATAACTTGGTTGCGGTTAAGAATTTCACCGAAAGTATATTTTTTTAAATTTAAATACGTATTTCGTAAGAAACATGCAAATAAAAATTCAAATAAGCCGCCGAAACACTTTATTCAACAATATGGCGTCTTACCTTGTAAGTGACGTCACAAGCATTTATAAACGATTTTTGGTTCCGCAGTGGTGTTTGTATTTATGTGTTATTTGTTGTTGTTTTTCTAATAAAATGGTTTACAAGTGGTGTGTTGTACCGGGATGTACAAATACGTCGATAAAACACCTGAGAACACAGAACAACAACAAGTGCTGATGCGCGTATGACGTCATCGTGACATTAGCGAATACAGATCGTTTCACAATATGTGGTGCGAGATACAAAAAGTCGAACATATTTATGTGTTCTTGGATATATTAATTGTTATTATTTTTATTAAAACTCATGTAAATGACATAAAGAACCCTCATTTTATACGTTTAAAGCAAATAATCACAAAAAAAATCATACTGTCAAATAGCCTATTAGTGTACAGCTATACACCTATATATGAGGATCGTGGTGTAAATAATAGGGAGGATCCTCCGAACAGGCGAGTGCTGTGTCTGGAGACGGCAACTGCCCGTGACGTCAGTATGACCCGTAATTGGTTTGTGACTGTTGTAGATATCGTACACCCATATTTATAACTTAAACATCAGAGTTTGGGGAATTTGTTTGAAAGTAGAGTTACTATGTCAGTCAGTGCTAATGTACACAATTTCTTATTTGAATTAGGAATATAATCGGTATACCAATAATTGTCGTAATTAATAGGAAATTATTTGTTGCAGACGGAAATGCTAAGCGAGATCAAGACTGAGGAGGGTGGGGTGATCACGGTGCCTAAGTTGGAAGTGCCGGACGTGCCATTTTTGGAACGACAGCCTATCTCCTATCCCGATATGCCCACACCTCTGCCTACCTTCCTGTACTTTGCACAACAAAAGGTAAAGCTCTGTTATATGTAATTTAGTTTTAATGTCTTTGTGCTAGCAAGTTTAGTATATCTTGACAGTTGTTACGTCTTGACAGTCGTTAGGGATCTTCAGAAGCTTGAACATCTGATAACCAATCTTATTACATAATCAGTCTATAATGTTCCCAGTTCTGCGACATAGGCCTCCTCTCGGTGAGAGGGAATGGGCCGTAATCTACCATGCGGGCTCAGTGCGGGTTGGTAGATAGTCTTACTAGGGGGTATCTTATTACCCAGTCCATCTTAGTTACACAAATAGTTAACTTCTCGAACTTTAGTGTCATGTTTTATTGAGGCTGGACCTATAACATCACTTGCGTTCGTAATATTTTAATATCAACGCAATAAAAAACTATTCTTGTTCAAAAACTAAACAAATTTTAGTTCAATGCATTTTTTTCTTACTACTTCATTAAGAAAAGCACAGAAGATTACATATTAGTTTAGTCCTGTCAATGTAAGATAAGTATCTATCTTAAATTGGCAGGGTTAAATATGTTATCTTTCTTTCTTTTCTTTCCTTGAGTAAATATTACTTCAACTCTTCAATGGCCTCTGTGGTTAGATACCACAATTTTGCCAATAACACGTGTAACAAATTAGAAATTCTTTGAAAAATTTATTTCACAATAGTGGCGGTTATCGCCAATGACAGTTGAAAAAACGGCCGCGTGAGCCGACTACGAGGATATTGAGACTGCTGCGATATTTCAATGTTCTTTATGAATTATTCACTGAATGCACTTTTTACTACACAAATCACGCGCTTTTATTTAGTAAACGACACTATAATAAATAATGCCCCAATGTTGACCACGATCCTCGGATATAAGGGACCAACTGCAGAGGGAGAGAGAAATAATTTAAAAGTCCAATGAAAAATGAGCGTGACATTCATCTTAGCTTTCCTGTCAAAAACTCCTCTATCTATGGAGTACCTACTCTTAAAGACAGTTCAGACGTGATTAAGAACATGGCGACTATTTACGTCAAGCGCAGACTAATTTGACAAAGTAAATTTATATTTATCTTCTGTCCTTTTCTCAATGAAATAGAAAGATAAACATGTACTGAAATAAATTAAGTTTAGTTTTGTGAACAAGGGAATTTTGGAAAATGGCTGTTCAGTGATTTTCATACAACCAAATATAGTGTGTTACGAAATATTGAACCTTCTGCCATCGACATAAGGTGCATTCGTAACAATAGGAAAGATCGTCAATTTAGCAAACTTCACCGGGTTGATATTCTCTTTTCTTTTTTTTTTATGTTTTGAATTATATTTCTCGTCTAGGTGTGTACATGCACACGCGCCCCTTTCGCGTCCTCGCGAAGTTTCGCATACCACGTGACTCGACACCAGCAGGCTGAGTCTGGAGCAGGCTGGCGATGTGTGGAGAGACTAGCTGCTGCTGCCAGGCCGCCTTGGGGCTGGGCAGAGCTCCAGGTGCCAGGTAATCTAATTTACTTCCTAAAAAAAAGAGCACATCCAAACCATGACAAAATAGACAGTACCCTAAAATTGTAGTGGTAGTATTGAGTGATATGGCTCACAGTCATATCGTAGACTTGATCCATTCCACTGTTATACTGCTAAATAATGACAGCCTCTGTGGCGTAGCGGTAGCGAACGCGGCCGTTGCGCAAGGAGGCGCGGTTTCGATCCCCGCACAGTGCAAATATTTGTATGCGTGAATATGAATATTTGCACTGGTCTGGTCGTGCCTCGGAAAGCACGTTAAGCCATTGGTCCCGGTTGCCATACGAACATCTAGTGGCAGTCGTTACGGGTTGTTGGAGCCCTCAAAAGTCTAACAATTGGTCTAACTGCAATGCTTCGATATCGCCTAAGGGTTGTGGAGGTCAGATGGCAGTCGCTTCACGGAAAATGTCGAAGTTTAGCCAAAATCAGCAGTTAGACGCATCTTTTCGCATCCGCAGCTTTTTCAGCTTTGGAGTCTGGGATTAACGCTGAGATGATGATGAGTATTGAGTGATGTGGCTCATAGTCATATCGCTGACTTGATCCGTTCCACCGTTATACTGCTAAATAATGAAATTGGTCTTGTGACTTGTCATATGCAGAGTGGCAAGGATATGACGCGCAATCTGCCATTGATTAAGTCGAAAAATACCAATGAGTTGGGGTCCAAAGGTTATTTAGTATATCCATGCTAAAAGGTATATTTATTCAAAAAGTCTTAATAATTTCGTTTAAATTTTAGATAAAAATCAACTCGTAAGCGATGCAGGAAAACTTACCGCCTTGGATTCATTGCTGAGAAGATTAAAGGAACGTGGCCACAGAGTGCTCATATACAGCCAGATGACCAAGATGATCGACTTATTAGAGGTATGTTAATAGTCTTTATGAAGTGGATAAAGGTACAGTATTGGTTTCTCACAAAGCGACGCGTGCTCTACTTGCGGTTAGCACGTTACGCTAGGAATAATTGTGTTAGCACACGAGCTTTCGGAACCTTAAGAGATAATGGAAAAGACGGTAGTGTGTATCTATTAGCATGGGAGGAATGAAGGGTTATCTGCATTGAGGCTAAAGCCCAGAATATACATGATTGTAACTAGCACAAAAATATGCAAGTGACTTGCATGCCATATGGTATTGACTAATCAGAAGTTGTAATTTTACACGACATGCACCTACTTGCATACTTTTACGCAAGTTACTTGAATGTGTGTTTCGGGCTTTATTGTCTTCATGCACTTCATGTAGCGGTCTCATATATAGCATCAAACGACCAGCCACGACGGCGCGCGGTCGTGCACTGAGGACAGTGGTGAGTGGAGATGGCGTACGACAGCGGCGGCGGCCCAGCGGTCGCAGTGACGTAATCATTGGCGAGCACTGACCTCTATTATTTACCACTGGACAGGCGACTGTCAAAGTGTTTTTGTGCCCGTTTGATAATCGCCATTTTGGCGCTGTCGAACGTAACGAGTGTCCGTGGTACTAAAACTAGTGATGTCGACATCAGCGAACAAAATATATCGATAACTCTTGATCGATACTTTCTATTTGATGCCGTGTCCCTACTAACGTGTCTATGGCGCAGACCCCTGCTTGAGAAAAGTACTCAATACTTTGAGGTATCGATACTTTTGTACCGATACTTTTACGAGTACGATACTTTTTTATCGATACTACTCATGAGTAAAGTATCGATACTTTCTATTCGATACCGTGTCCCTATTTACAATATACTTACGTCAAAATTAGTTCCGTGGACACTCAATGGCGGCGCTTCAAATAGGCACAAAAATATAGCTGTCAAACTTACGGAACAGCCTATCCAGTGGTAATTATAGAAATCAGTGTTGGCGAGGGACAACATACCGACACAGCGGCTGGCTCACAACTGAGCGCGAGCGCAAAATATCCCCAAAACACACATTAACAGCGTGTTTGTACACCAGCACCCTAATTGCGTAACACACTATTACTATCAATTGGAATAATTTTAAAGCAAATTGCTAATCTATTGCTTCATATGTTCTAAAAATGTGTCTGCTGAAGAACGTAAATAACGCTATAAATGTTGTTGTATTGTCAAATTGAAACCCATCGCTACTGAGTGAGTTACGCAATTACCCTGCTGATTGTTCATAACTTATTACTTGAATCAATCAAAGAATACAAATCTTATGTACACATAACATAATCAGCCTATAATGTTCCCACTTCTGGGACACAGGCCTCCTCTCGGTGAGAGGGAGTGGGCCGTAATCTACCACGCGGGCCCAGTGCGGGTTGATAAATGTCACACGAAGTTTTGCCTCTAGGACATCCGCCGGTATCCTCACAGTTTTTCTTTCACCACTCTCTCTTTGAGAGCAGTGGCAATCTTAGGTATATTTTCGAGGTCTCAAAACGTTGAAATCATTTTGATATTTTTATGTTCCAGGAGTACATGTGGCACAGAAAGCATAAATACATGCGGTTAGACGGATCCAGTAAGATCTCCGCTCGACGAGATATGGTGGCAGATTTTCAGGTATGCGGCAGTTGTGTTATTATATGATGTGTCAAGTGTACAGCTCTTTTATGGATTTAGTGGTTTTTCAAACAGTTGCTTGTTTACTTCCCCATTGATCAACAAACTGTTGTAATAAATAAATTGTCAAATTGCTGATATGAAATGATGAAAGATACTGTTAGGAATGGACCTTATGTCGATGGCATAAGGTTCAATATCGCGTGTCATGCAGTGTGTCACTTTTAAGTCCTATTCCTCCAGATCTAGACATTTTCTAGGTACAATAATAAAACGCATTACTAGACTTAGGACGGCCTATCGAATGGTACAGGTCTCAACAGTTTTGTCAACAAAGTGTCGACATCGAAATTTCTAGAAACCCGTTTCCGAGAATTACCGTAGGTACTTCCGAGTGACCTCGAAGTTATGTGCTATTATTATTACGTCTAGAGGAATCTGGAATGTTCGATCAGCTGGACTATATAAGCGCCGCGACGCCGACGCAGAGTCAGTCTACACTCGACTAGCGATACGAAAACAGCGACAGTTAAGAAGCGATCTTTGAGAATACCTACTGCGACAACTGTAACGAGAACTGTCGAGTACTACGTGAGGTAACATCTGTAGCGTTATTGTGTGTTTACAACACGGACTTCGTGGACATAAGGGAAGACTTCGGTACAACATCAGCCACGTTCTACTTGTCATTGCCTACAATCGACTGTACCTTCGTTGCCAATAAACTTCGTAACCCTTAACCGGCGTTTTAGTACCCCTAGCCCGTAACAATTGGTGTCAGAAGCGGCATGCCGGTCACGCCAAGGGAAGACGAAAGAGTACGCACGCGACGACAAGCAGCGATGGATTTGGCGCGTCAAGAGGAAGAATCGCTTGGTGTCCCTGCACCCGTAGAAGATGCGGCCGTCGTAACACCGACGAATGTGAGGGCGCCTAGTACCAGCACTATTCCCGGAAGCAGCGGATCCGATTTATCGGTGTTACTAGCTCACTTGACGGCGCAAATAAAGCTGAGTATAGCAGAATCCCAGGCAGAAATCCAGGCAAAAATAGAAAAAACCCAGGCTCAAATAAAACAATCCCAGGTGGAAACCCAAGCAAAAATAGATGAATCCCAGGCAAAATCCCAGCAACTAGTATTAGAACTAAATAAACAGTGGAAAGAAACCAAAGAAGAGGTTAATGAGCTTAAAATAAAAACAGCACAACAAGATGCCCGTATGGACCAGCAAGACATGCGTATAGACAAACAAGATGCGCGTATGGAGAAACTAGACAATACCATCATGGAGTGTGAGAAAGAAATACAGTTTCTCCATAAAACGGTGCAGAAAGGAGGCATTAAAGGTGTGGTACCTGTACCCAGTGCTTTGCCGACCTTCAAGGTACCTCATTTTGACGGAACAACATCATGGGTGGCCTTCCGTCTTCAGTTTGAAAAGGTCGCAAAAGGCAACAATTGGGACGACGATCAAGCTCTAACGGCCCTTATGCTTGCTTTGCGTGGTGATGCCATACGAATCCTCGAGAATATTTCCGGCGATTGCAATACCCTAGCCTGTCTGTTAGAAGCGTTGGAGACTAGATATGGAGAGAAACACCTGGAACACGTCTACAGGGCTCAACTCCGCGAACGCACACAGAAGAGCAGCGAGGGTTTGCAACAATGGGCCACGGAAATAGAACGTATGGTTCGGAAGGCGTATGCATCAACACCGGGATTGATTGGCGCTACTACTCTACGATTCTTTACTGATGGGATTCGAGATGCAGAAGTCAGGGCTGCTGTACGTCTGGGTCACCATCAGACCCTGAAGGCAGCTTTGACGCATGCTCTGGAGGTGGAAGCAGTACGTCAAGATGGCCCACAACACGACCGTATTCGAGAAGTGACCGCACAAATAAAAGCCCGACGAGGACCAACTTGCTATGAGTGTGGCAAAAAGGGGCACATTCGAATTGATTGTCCCAGGAAGGCCAAGGGAAGAAGAACTTCTTGGTCACGTGAGGAGGTCCCGGTGATGGCGTGGCGCAAGCGCGATGCGAAGGTCCAGCCCGAGCGCCCGTGCGAGCGAGTCGAGTGGCGTGAGCGGAGCGACCGGAGCGGGCACCGCGAGCGACCCGCTGAACGAGAGCGGGAACGCGTCAAGGACCTGGAGCGAGACCGAGACCGGGAACGCGAACGTCCCGGCAACCGAGAACACGAGCGCGAGCGGTCGCGCGGAAGGTCGTGGAGTGACGCAGACGCACGGCGGGACAAGGAAGTCGAGGACGAGGCGCGTAAGAAGAAGCGCCTCGAGAAAAAGGCAAGACAAAAGGATCGCCGTCGCCAGGTTACTTCAGGAAGTAAGGGCCGACATTGTGACAAACAGGAAAATACAGAGAACGTGCGTATTGTCCAGGTGAATGATTTGGATGAAGACTGGGATAATCGATCATTGAAAGACGCACAGAAGGACGACAGTGACCTGAAGGCAGTAATCGAGTGGAAGCAACGTGGCCAGAGGCCCGCTTGGAGTGAAATATCAGCGCTTAGCCCAACAGTAAAAAGTTACTGGGCTCAATGGGATAGCCTGATAATTGATAATGGAGTTCTCAAGAGGAAATGGGAATCACCCAGTGGACAGGAGGTCACCTTACAGATAGTTGTCCCCTGCGATAAAGTCGCGTCAGTGCTAAGACAGGTGCACGACGGAGTATCCGGAGGACATCTAGGAGTAAAGAAAACCCTGGAGAAGGTGAGGAAAAGATTCTACTGGGTGCATTGCCGCGAAGACGTAGAGGACTGGTGTAGAAAATGCGTAGCTTGCTCCTCAGTAAAGGGACCGCAAACGAGAGCCAGAGGTCGGCTGAAAGTGTACAATGTTGGTGCACCATGGGAAAGAGTTGCTGTCGATATAGCTGGGCCATTCCCTGTTACTGAAGAAGGGAATAGGTATATCATCGTCATGCAAGACTATTTCAGCAAATGGCCAGAAGCTTTTGCAGTACCTAACCAGGAAGCTCATACAGTCGCCAAAAAGCTAGTTCACGAGGTGTTCTGTCGATTTGGCGTTCCCTTGGAGTTACACTCTGACCAGGGTAGAAACTTCGAGTCTTCACTATTTCAAGAGGTTTGCCAACTACTCGGGATATATAAGACTCGGACAACACCGTATCACCCACAGTCAGATGGAATGGTCGAAAGATTCAATCAGACGTTGGAGAATCATTTGGCCAAAGTAGTGGAAGAACACCAGAGGGATTGGGACCAATACATTCCACTCTTCTTAATGTCATACCGCCCTGCAACACATGATAGCACAAATTGCACACCGGCGAAAGTCAACTTCGGCCGAGAAATTAGACTACCCATAGATGCACTAACCGGAACACCTCCCGATACTCCTAACCTAGCCGTCGACTATGTGGCCGACCTACGGCGTAAATTAGATGGAATACATGAGCTAGTGAGAAAGAATGGTCTGAAAACCAGTGAGAAAATGAAAATCCGATACGACCGCAAAGCTAACGTGCCCGGATTTGAAGAGGGAACTTTGGCATGGTTACATAATCCCATAAGGAGAAAAGGAAAGAGTCCGAAATTTCAAGCCAAATGGGAGGGTCCGTACACGATAGTAACCAGAATAAACGATGTCACCTACAGGATTAAGAAAGGGCCTAGAGGGAAGCTGAAGATCGTACACGTAGACCGCCTATCTCGCTATTATGGATCAAATCATGCTCGGGACGAGCATGACTAAGAAGGGGGCAATGTTAGGAATGGACCTTATGTCGATGGCATAAGGTTCAATATCGCGTGTCATGCAGTGTGTCACTTTTAAGTCCTATTCCTCCAGATCTAGACATTTTCTAGGTACAATAATAAAACGCATTGCTAGACTTAGGACGGCCTATCGAATGGTACAGGTCTCAACAGTTTTGTCAACAAAGTGTCGACATCGAAATTTCTAGAAACCTGTTTCCGGGAATTACCGTAGGTACTTCCGAGTGACCTCGAAGTTATGTGCTATTATTATTACGCCTAGAGGATTCTGGAATGTTCGATCAGCTGGCCTATATAAGCGCCGCGACGCCGACGCAGAGTCAGTCTACACTCGACTAGCGATACGAAAACAGCGATAGTTAAGAAGCGATCTTTGAGAATACCTACTGCGACAACTGTAACGAGAACTGTGAGTACTACTTGGAGTAACATCTGTACTGTTATTGTGTGTTTACAACACGGACTTCGTGGACATAAGGGAAGACTTCGGTACAACATCAGCCACGTTCTACTTGTCATTGCCTACAATCGACTGTACCTCCGTTGCCAATAAACTTCGTAACCCTTAACCGGCGTTTTAGTACCCCTAGCCCGTAACAATACTAAATCAGTCGTTTAATTTTGATAATTTCGGTCCGGAACCGTAACCGAGTGAAATTATTAATTTTCCAGAAATATCGCATTGGCCACACTCGCTATTAGATATTTCTTTTCTGTTTAGCGTTCTTCCTGCTTTTCTTAATGATCCTAAGGGTTATAACGTAATTTTAAGTAGCTTATAACCTTCAGTAAGAGTTGGACTAAGAAATAAGAATGGTAGTTCCACAGATTAGTGCATTCAAATAAATTATGCTAATTAAATTATTAATGGCATAGATTAGATACGACGGTTTTTTTGACACGACGGTTACTAAGTGGCAACACTGAGTCGTTGGGTTCGGGCACCTGTCAAAGCGCCTAAATTTTCTTTAGTCGTAAATGAATGATGAATGAACGAATAAACGAACAATTACCGTTATCATATGTTTGTAAGTCGTGGTGGCCTAGTGGTTAAAACACCAACCTCTCAAGTTACAAGTATAGTGTGTATAGTGCGCGGGTTCAATTCCAAGTACCAATGTAACTTTTCTAAGTTATATGTACTTTCTAAGTATATCTTGGACACCAATGACTGAGAAGGTGAAGGAAAACATCTTGAGGAAACCTGGACTTTATAAGTCTGAAATCGCCAACCCGCATTGAGCAAGCGTGGTGATTACGCTCAATCCTTCTCTGTATGAGAGGAGACCTGTGCCCAGCAGTGGGACGATAAAAAGGATGGTGATGATGTTTTATAATAGACTGCACGGTTGGCGCAGTTGTTAAGCTATTACTTTCTGCGCTGCGTTTCGCGGGTTCGATTCCCGCACGGAACAAATATTTGTATGATTTACAAGTTCCGGGTCTGGCTGTATTTGTAACCCACCCACGATACAGGAGAAATTCCTAGTGTGGAGCTACGTTTTAAAAAAATAAAATAAGAAAAAGGAAATGGTTACTGTCGAATGGAAGACGACTTGTCTAGGTGGATTCAACTTGCGGCACTCTAATTGAATGTTTTTTCAGAAGAGCACAACAGTTTTACTTTTTATTTGTATAGGCCCGCTCCGACATATTCGTCTTCCTCCTCTCAACGCGAGCAGGCGGGCTCGGCATCAACCTTACAGCGGCCGACACAGTCATCTTTTACGACTCCGATTGGAACCCCACTGTGGACCAGCAAGCTATGGACCGCGCTCACCGATTGGGACAAACCAAGCAGGTCATAACATACTAAATTCAAAGCATTATCAAAATATCTGAATTGAAATTTGCTTACATTTACTTCAGTAGGTACTGAAAAATCATAGCATTGTAATCATGTATTACAAGTAAACTGTAACTTTATAAATTTTCGTATTTTTACGTTTAGCTATATACCTACCTCTTATCTGCAGAATTTCGCCAGCTATTTAACTTCTTGTATTTTGTTTAAGAATGCTCTGCCCCATCCCTTCAAAACTATACTGTTACAAAATTATAATATTATTTTTTGTTATTATTATTAATATTACTTCATCAGGTTACTGTGTATCGGCTCATTTGCAAGGGCACCATTGAGGAGCGGATCATGCAGCGCGCGAGGGAGAAGTCAGAGGTGAGATAGAGAACAGTGTGCATTTTTATTCTTTTTCATCTCAGCGTTAATCCCAGTCGCATCCGAAGCCTTTTTCAGCTTTGGAATCTGGGATCCGCTTTACTAGTCGCTGCTGATTTTGGCTAAACTTCGATATTTTCCGTGAAGCGACTGCCGTCCGACCTCCACAACCCGAAGTCGATATCGAAGCATTGCAGTTAGACCAATTGTTAGACTTTTGAGGGCTCCAACAACCCGTAACGACTGCCACTAGATGTTCGTATGGCAACCGGTACCAACTGCTTAACGTGCTTTCCAAGGCACGACCAGACCAGTGCAAATATTCATATTCATGCATACAAATATTTGCACTGTGCGGGGATCGAAACCGCGCCTCCTTGCTCAGCGGCCGCGTTCGCCGCTACTGCTACGCCACAGAGACTAAGCTGTCCTATTATAAAGCGAGTTTTAAAAAGAAAATGTATTTATATGACCATTTAATAGTTCTAACTATAGTTCTAGTTTAAATATATGGTCTGAATGTTTGTGTATGTAAGTTAATATGTTTGTAAACGCACCTACGGTCCAGGAGAAATCTTAGTGAGGGGCAACGTAAAAAAAAAAAACAAAGTTGTTTGAGTCAGTTTTTTGTTCAGTTTAAGCCGGTTCTTAATACAAAATTCACAATAGTCCGTCAAATCATATTCGAAGTACTTTTGTAATTGGAACTTTAACAGTTTTTCATAATAAAGTTTCTTATGAAAAACTGTTAAAAGTTCTAATTACGTATTTCAGAAATGGTTTTAATGGGTTTACCTCTGTATAAAGAAAGGCCTTATTTTGTAATAATGCTGCAAAGCCTGTTTAGCAAATAATTCAGAGCTACAGAAAAGTAGAGTTTATTTAATAACTTTATGATCTAGTGCTTGGCCGTGATCCCGCCTGATGGTAAGCAGTGATGCAATCGTTGATGTTTATTAATTGTTTATTAATGAGTCTTTTCACTCTAGCCCCGAAGACACTTAAATTGTAATCAGGCGGGAAGACCGCTGTCACAGTCAATAAAGACAGTTTTTTTTCTCTCCAAACAATGAAGTTACTAAAACACACCTTTTTCTATAGATTCAAAGGATGGTGATTAGTGGAGGCAATTTCAAACCAGACACATTGAAGCCTAAGGAAGTGGTGTCTTTACTTTTAGATGATGAAGAAATAGAACTGAAATGTAAGTAGAGATAAGCACATTGATGTGAGAATATTACTGCTGTAGACATTTAAATATAAATAAATAAATATATACGGACAAATCACAACACAAAAAACTTTTTTTTGTCGTCCTCTGATTTATCTATCGAAGTTAATATGAGCTGAATGTTTACGTTGATGTCTCTTTTATAAACAGAAACAGATAAAGAGAGAGAATATATGAAATTGTTGTGCATTTTTAGTATAGAGTCATCAAAATTTTTGACATCTTGGATTTTTATTTTGTCTTCACAATCGGCTTAAGCTTCCTCGAAAACTATGAACATTACACCAACAATGGAAAATTTTCACAGTCGCCATCTTGGATTTTCATTTTGAGCTTTAGCCCCAGTCCCAATCCCAGCCCCATCGAAAACTACGAAAAAATTATCTTGTTCAGTCTATAGAAGAGAGACAGAAAGTCTTGTTTTCGTTAAGATTTCTACCATTTTACTCCTATCACAGGCTACATTAAATAACTCTTAAAAAAGATTGTACTTCTTTTACAGATCGCCAGAAGTCTGAAGAGAAAAAATTAATGGAAGAAAGAGAACGCAAAAGAAAATTAGGCATATTGCCTCAAGTTGTAAGTATTACCAAACACAACGATTATAATTCATGTTCAATTATATTATTGTTACAACCCAACGAGAACTTTGAGGACTACGTGAAGTGACATCTGTAGTATTGTTGTGTACGTCACGAACTTCGTGGACGTTAAGGAAGACTTCAGTGCGACATCAGCTACATTCTACTTGTCATTGCCTACTATTGACTGTACCTGCATTGTCAATAAACTTCGTTAACCTATACCGGCATTTTAATACCCCTAGCCCGTAACATTATGTATGACGGAAAGGGTATATGTATATCTTGTTCGTTCCACCGAGCGTTATTTAGCGCTGCGGGATTTTATCACACAATGGATTATCAGCTTTAAAAGAATTTAGAATCCAATAAAGTGCACCACAGAGGCATTAAAACATACTGTTGGAATTTCAATGCTTTTAGAGTTGAAAATACATTGCGCGATAAAAAAATCACCGCGGTATAAAATTGCCCTAACTCAACTTGGGCATAAGTAACAATAAAATCTATTCAACAGCAGCCAACCCCGGTGACAATAGAAGCTAAGCGAGCTCGAGACTCCATGTCGGAGCCAGACAGTCCCCTGCAAGTAGATGATGATGGAGACAAACTAGTGGTGGACATACCGGTGTCACCTGCGCCTATACGTAAGTACAGAGCAGTGTGGGGCTACCATGAGTTTTCATTATGAGCCTCGATCATACGCTTCGGTTTCGTTTGGCGCTCACATTGTTTGAGAGTTCTTACAACCTTGAACCGGGCCAATTGATGAGTCAAACCCGGTCGATATCGATGATCGAGTCTTCGTAATGAAAACTCGTGGTAAGACCACACAGAACATTTTGACGCTTGAACGATGTTAGCGGTTGCTATTTGTGACTTGTATTAAAGATCTCGACGTTAGTTCTGATTTTTGTCACTCAATAAGATTAGTAAATACAACCATAAACAGAATTCCGAATGACTTCAGCGAATACTGATTTTTATATTTAGATCGATGGGCGCTCTATAGTACACTAAAAAATAAATACCGCTGTGCAGTGCTGTATCAGTACCTTGAAATTTCTTGTGAAGTAAATTAGTTCTCCAACCTATTTTAGTCAATCTTTTGCGTACGTGAATTACTTACTATAGGTACTCCACTCATAATTTGACATTATCGTTTACACGAAACATGCGACATACGCTTGGTATTTAGTTACATGAATTTTGTCCTGGAAAAGGATATGGGTATTGTAGCGGTGCCTACAAACGCCACAAAGAACAGTGCGTCATACTGACGTCACACAAATTCTACATCTCGCAAGCAGAGTTTACCGTGCAATTAATATACATTCAACTTCCCAAAATCAACCATTGGGCAAGTACCCGCCAGACATAAAGGCTGATTTACATGGTGCAATTTAATTGCCCATGGCATACAATAAACTTGATGCAACAAATGACTTGCATGGTCTAAATGGTGTTCAGACAATGCAACTGTTATTGTTGCTTCAACTTAATTGAAGCCATAGGCAATTAAATTGCACCGTGTAAATCAGTCTTAACACCCGTCTGGCCGGAGGATCCTCCCTTTTCTATGGAGGATGACTGAACTTTACACCCTGTTCCTCATACTTCCACAGGTATTAATACGAAGTTAATAATACATTTCCGTATATACCCCTAGCTTCTTACTCGGGCGCGGTGCGTGCCGGCGCGTGGGGTGTGTCTCGGCCCGGGCGCGGTGCCCGACGCGGTCGACCACGTGGCTCGCGACACGCCATGTCTAGGAGACCGGAGCCACAACCTACTGACAACGCGAGTGCTGTAGCTGCTGGTATGTTATCACTTCACTTAATTAGCGTCAGATCATCATCATCATCTCAGCGTTAATCCCAATCGCATCTGAAGCTTTTCAGCCTTTTTGCAGCTTTTGGAACCTGAGGTCTGCTTTACCAGTCTAACTGCTGATTTTGGCTAAACTTCGATATTTTAAGTGAAGCGACTGCCGTCTTACCTTCACAACCCGAAGACGATATAGAAGCATTGCAGTAGGGCCAATTGTTGGACTTTTGGGTGCTCTAACAACCCGTAACGACTGCCATGAGATGTTCGTATGGCAACCGGAACCAACGGCTTAACGTGCTTTCCGAGGCACAACCAGACCAGTCCAAATATTCATACATACAAATATTTGCACTGCGCTTAGATCGAACCCGCGCCTCCTTGCGCAGCGGCCGCGTTCGCAACCCCTACGCCACGGAGGCATTTATTTTATCAATGTCAGATATCATACATTATTGGAATACTAGCTTTCCGCCCGCGTGGAGTTCGGTTACATCGCGCTTTTTAGATTTTCCTCAATATCATCCGTACCCTATTATTTAATCCGGAATTCTAACTTTACGTCTGCAAAATTTCAAAGCAATTGTTTCAGTAGTTACGGTGTGAAAGCGGAACAAACAAACTCTCTTGACATTGATGTTTTTTGATGATTACGACAGTGAAGTATTTTTGCGTGGTATTTGAAACATCGTCTTATAATGATGGAGTGTGCTTAATGCAGGTCGTCGTCAAGTCTTATGTTATCGTAAAGAGACAGTCTTTATATTTCCTTTTCCCCCCCAGGAGCCGCCCTCCTAGAGTCCGACGCGCCTCTAGAAACGATCTCGAGTCCCGCGCCGGGCGAGGCGGTCGCGCGTGCCCGTCGCGGTCCGGGTCGGCCGCGCCTGCGCACGGCGGGGTGTGCGCGTGCGCCGAGTCGACGACCGCGACGAGCTCGCGAACCTCTGCTCGTGCCGCTGGCGCCGCCCCCCTAGCTAGCCGGCAGGCTGGTCTCGGCCAAGCCTATTGAATAATATGCTGCTATTGTACTGCTATTACCAGGTCAGTCTCATTTGTTTAAATATACCTTACTAGCTTTCCGCCCGCGGCTTCGCCTGCGTGGAATTCGGTTATATCGCGCTTTTAGATTTCTCTCGGGAATGTCAAAATAAAAGGTAGCCTATGTCCTTTCTCAGGCTCTAAAGACTGTCTGTGCCAAATTTCATCAAAATCGTTTGAGAGGTTTAAGCGGAAAAGCGTAACAGACAGACAGACAGACGACAAGCTACTACAATCTGTCAGATTTCCTTATTAGATTTTCAACTTTATCTCTGAAGCATTAAGGCTCAAGGTTGATTGGGAATACCTGACGGTTTGGGGTAGCTTGACCTGCCAACCATACCAACCCATATCCTCCCGTGGGTGTCGTAAGAGGCGACTAAGGGAACTTTCAACAGGGAAGAGGGCAGCAGTGCTTCTCATATGGGATTTCAAATTACTTCGATCCCCAACCCGCCTGCCAAGCGTGGGGAGTGTGGGAAACCCCTCCAATGGATTGAAAGCCTTGGTGGAGGCCTTTGTCCAGCAGTGGACCACTATAGGCTGAGAGGAAGAACAAGATTACTACCTGTGCTTCGTATTATTAACTTCGTTCGCGTAATTGTTAATATCATGTCGCTTAGAGAATATAAAATACCACAAACGAAACATTCTGTACTATATTTAATCGGTCATTGTTTTACAAACAAGTTAAATAATTATTACTATTTTGTTTCAGAAACCATCTAATTGCAATTCAGCACTCCCAGCTCACAACAATCTACCCACCTCTAGTGCAATTATTATAATCATTGAGTGGCCAGTACATCTTGATTCTCGATTAAAAGCAAACTTAGTGATGTAAAATTTTAAAAAAAAAAAGACAATTTGTTATTGAAAAAAAAAAAACTAGCGTCGTTTTTTCTTTTTTCTAAATTTTGTTTTTTTTCTAGCCTACGTTTTAGTTCAATTATAAATTAAATTTGTAATTTGTATAATAAATCAACATATTATTTATTCATAATTCACTACTTCCAACAATAAATATCAACTCAATTTTTTTTTCAATTGTTGTTGTATATCAATGAATGTACCCAATATTTTTATGAAATTTTGGTACTATTTTATCAGAAAAGTACCGCAGGTCCAAGAATAAACCTAAGATTCTATTATGTATTAATTATTTAACGGTAAATGCCATAACAGTTTCAGATTTCATGCATTTGAAAAAAAAACATGGTCCAGAAAAAAAGAAACAGTATTTTTTCAAGTTTTTTTTTTCACATTACAATTTTTTTTTTTTTTGCAACACTAAGCAAACTGGATGTAAATGTACCGATTTCTTTACCAAAAGCAGCGCCCCAAATATAAGAAATACTGGTCAGTCAGTCGTCGCCAAACTAGTTAACAGAAAATGTACAAATAACGCTATTAGACAAAAGTATTATGGCAAAGTTTAACTTTGAACACTAAGTTATTTAGTAACCATGTAAATAGTCGGATTATTAACAAATAACTAATTATTTAACGTTAAAAATCTTGTAAGTGCAATGAAATAATATGTGAAGTGTATTTTTCTTGTGGTATGTATTTGGTAAACATTACACAGTTTTTACAAAATTTATGAGTGAGTGTATATTTATAGGTATCGTTCGTAACGACATTCCTAATTGAAAAATTGTATCACTTATTATGTAAATATGTACAAAAAGCTAAGTCTTATGATGATATTCGTCTACTTATTCGGAAAAGGTCGTGCGTCTGAGAGATTCAAAGGCAAAAAAATGTGTTTGTTTACCAAATAAGAAGTGAAAGAAAAAACATTGCATGCATCAAAGTTTATGGTGGCCCGCTACATGGGCGTAGCCAGCCTTGAGGTCAGGGTGGGGCAGTCAACCTATCCCCCCCCCCCCCTTTCAGTTTTTATTATCATTATTTTTTTGTATAATTAGGCACCTTATAGATCAGAGCCAGGGTGGGACTAGCGCCCCAGCTTGCCCCAGTGTGGCTACGCCCATGGCTCGCTATGTGAATTTGTTACTGCCACTGCCGCAGTCACTTATAGTGACCTTATGTAGCGGCGGGCGTACCCAGGGGTGGCAGCTGTCCCACCCCCCCCCCCCCGTACATCTCGCAAAACATGTATGAACTCTCCTAATTACTAATCAAAGTACAAACGGGGACTTATACAGGATCGTTTGCGTCTACACTACAAATACCTAATGTTTCATCATCATCATCTCAGCGTTAATCCCAGTCGCATCCGAAGCTTTTTCAGCTTTGAAGTCTGGGGTCCGCTTTACCAGTCTAACTGCTGATTTTTGGCCAAATTTCGATATTTTCCGTGAAGTGACTGCCGTCTGTCTGACCCCCACAACCCGAAGGCGATATCGAAGCATTGCAATTAGACCATGCCTGACAAAATACCTAATGTTTTATGTTTAGACAAAATAGCCGGGGACGATTCGATCCTAAACATCTTACTTGCACCTCCCCCAGCCCTGCCTCTCAGGCCCTATCTTGCCCCCCCTAGGCCAGAAGCTGGGTACGCCCATGTGAGACCTCATAGTCAATCCACCATAAAGTTTGAATCAGGCTGTAATGACGTTTGGACGGTCGTGTTGTAAATTGATTTGTTAGTTGTTACGAAATCGGGAAAGTGTAATGTCAGCAATATCAATTGAAGCATGTATAATACTAATCAACATGTATATTTCTTTTATCGAGTGACTACCAGCTTGTAAGGGCCTATGGAAATAGAGCTGATGAATTTCGAAGTTGCATTTAACTTTTTAATTTCACAGTAATAATAAATATGTTTGTGCATTGGTCTAGTTGGCCTAATCCTTTGATTTGGATTATTGGCGAAAGCCCAAGTTAGCTCCTGAAATTGAAATTTTCTTTAAAATCATGTATAGTGGCGGTCTTAATGCTTTGAGCGATGCAGAGACAAACAGTGCTAGGTGCAGTCATCAGAATTGGGGAAGTATCATAGTATTATTAATTGTTTTAAATATAACCCTATCGAATAATATTTCATGGAAACATGACATTTGAGGCCCAATATTACGCACAGGATTATATTATTGATTCTACAGTGCGGACGTCGAGAGAATCTATCCTGACACCTATGAAATTCGTAAAACCAGTATTTGTTTGTATGAAACTCACAGGTATTTCTGACGCCGACTGATCTGTAACAATTGCTATTCTGTAAATAAATATATACTTGTTACTGTCGCAAATTATATTGTAAATAGCTAAAAAGTAAGAAAATTTGAACTTCGCGGGCTACTTTAGTTCATATGCTCAAAAATGTAGCACACCTTTTACTACCATTAATAATTATTTAAATTGTTATAGGTTGTTATATGAACAAGTCATTTTAATTGTTAAATTGTTATCTATTAACTTATACGGCCAACAACAAAGCTTCAAATTGATTAATAAATGAATTCCTAAAGAACAAATCACTAGTGTTCAATGAAATAGATAGACTGGCCTTTTTACACTATTTCGATAACTTACGACGAAGAAGTAACTAAATAAATGAGTTACATTAACTACTTTGTTTTATTTTATCGACCAAGTCAACCTTTTTCACGTTTTCAAACTTCAGTTGTGTTTGAAAAAACTTTCAGTCTAATTTCCATTAAATTGATTTGATCAGAAATCGTACTAACTGAAATGAAACAAACAAACAGCTAAGAATAAATGTTTATTCACTATTCTTCATCATCTGTCGTGTAACACAGGGAGAAAAAGAGGGAGGAGGGACACAAACAAAGAATTTATTAAATAAAAGCAAATAAAGATAAAAGTATAAAAATGATGAATGAAGGAATGAATGAGGTGAGGAGGTGAGGTAACAAGTAAAATAAAAAAAATAAAATAGATATAAAAAAGCTTCAGTAACGGCCCCGGCGGCGGAGGGCCGCGCAAAGAGGGCCCGGCGGCTGAAGGTCGGCGAAGAGGGCCGGCGCAGAGGGCCGGCGGCTGAAGGCAGGCGGTTGAGGGTCGGCGAAGAGGGCCGGCGCAGAGGCCCGGCGGCTGAAGCCCAGCGGCTGAGGGCCGGCGACAGCTGTAGAGGAGCGGGGCGGCCGAGAGGGCCGACAACAGCGGCGGAGATCCAGCAGCTGCGGCAAAAAGCGGCTCCCGCGGCGGAGGTCCGGCTACAGCAGCGGCGCCGCCATCAGAGGCGGTGGCGCCGCCAACAGGGACAGTACCAGGCAGCAGAAATCTGAGCAGGACCGGCCCCTGCAACGGAGAGCCGGCAGCAGCAAAGCAGATGAGCGGCTCCGTCAATCTCAATCTTATCGGAGGAGGTCCCCCTCTCCTCGAGGGAGAGGGTAACCCTAGGAGGGCTCTGGAGGGATAAAACACACTATAAATAAACTTTTCACAATGTTAGCACCAGACCGAAACTAAAGCTGAACTGTCAACGTTCTGCCAGGGCTTCCGAAGAAACCTCGCAGAACAGCTTTCCACAAAATTAGAATATTTGAAAAATTATAAGCAATATGAAAAACTCGAAAGGAGTTCGGATAACAAATCCGATAGAAAAATAGCGGACAGTTAAGAATTTAGAAGAAAAAAGGTTGTCATAGAGACATAATCAACAGGGAGTTTGGCGGGAATGTCAAGATGAGTGTCACGCTCATTTTTCATTGGACTTTTAAAATTATATATGATTGTTTGAGAGTCCCGACTCGGATTGATAGCTGTCAGTCGTGCTGGAGAGTTTTGTTTTTTCCTTAATATTTTAATTTAGGAAAATATCAGTGTTTCTTTAATATTTCTTTGTAGTTTTGTGCGTTTTTTTTTGTCCTTAGGTGGTATTTTTTATAATTATGGACCCTCCTCCTCCCCCTCCGGTTCCTCCTGATCCCCCTGATGCTGTTCAGTCGTCTGCAGCGGGTAAGAGACGCCTCCTTATTGACCCAGAGACGATCGAAGTCGTCTCTAAAAAGACTATTATAAATAAAGATATGGCTGTTGCGGCCATACAAACACTATATATTCATCCCTCTCTTAAAGAGGGTCTAATTTATTCAGACTCGGACAAAGGGCCTTTTCTGGTCCACGTTTCGCGAACTGAACCGGATCCTTCATCCGGAACTATCATCCGTCCTATTAAGTTTGGCCAACTTTTATTTATTAATAAAATAAAAAACATCTGCAGGGATGGAATTAAGAGAGTGGGCAGAAATAAAATTTCTGTCCAATTCACTACTGCTGAGGCGGCCAACAATTTTTTAACCCACCCAGTTTTAGACAAAAAATATACTGCCACCATTCCTTCCTACAATTCCACAAAAATGGGGGTCGTCCGTCAGGTGCCGGTCGACATGTCCATGGATGAATTCGTTGAGTCGGTGTTCCTCCCTGATGGGTGCGGGATCATTGTTAAGGCACGTAGGCTAAACAGAAAAAACAAACAGGAGGGCATGTCCTCCTGGATCCCAACTCAATCCATTGTCGTAACTTTTAAGGGTCAGACTCTCCCTAGTCGTATTTTTTTGTACCACACTTCCCTACCAGTGGAGGTATATCAATACCCCACAATTCAATGTCAAAATTGCTGCCGTTTTGGGCACGTCAAGGCACAGTGCCGGTCCAAGGCAAGGTGCTTCAAGTGCTCACAACCCCATTCTGGGGATAGTTGTGATGTTGATGAAACCAGAGCCACATGCATCCATTGCCTGGGCCGGCACTTTGCCTTTTATGGTAGCTGTCCGGAGCAAGGGAGACAAAAATCAATTAAATTGTTAATGTCTCAGGACGGTATATCGTACGAAGAGGCATCCCGCTCCATTCCTAGCTCCAAAAAATCGTACTCACAAGTAACCCAAATTGCGATTCCATCTCAGTCTTCTTATTCTTCTTCCCAACCCCCTATTTTCTCCCCTCCTGTCTCTTATAAAAAAACTTTCTCTTCTACTCCCAAACCTAGAGCTCCTCTAGGCAAGTCTTATGACAGGGCCTCGCATAATGCTATCGTTGCTGAGGTTCCTTCTCCATTACCAAATGGTTTCTCTCTTTGTTCGCAAAATTCTCCTCCCTCAAAATCTCCACAAGAAGACAGCCTCTTAGAGTTACTTCTATCCCTTTTGATTAGTTTAGTTTTCCGTGATAATTCCACGTTACCGCCCCAGGTTGCCCATAAACTTTCCCTGCTCCTCTCTAATAATAATAATGGACCTAGTCTCCACACTTCAGTGGAACTCTCAAAGCCTTCGGCCGAAGAAGCCTGAACTTTTATTTTTAATTAATAAATTTCACCCCTCTGTCATCGCCATTTCAGAGACTTGGTTGGTGCCTGGTTCTCGCTTTCGGGTCCCAGGTTACTCCTGTCTTCGTGATGATCGAGCTGACGGATATGCGGGTAGCGCCCTTCTTGTGAGGCGCTCCCTCCCTTTTTCTCTAATATCTCTTCCCCCTTCTTCTCCTGATATTAACATTGTTGCTGTCAGGGCTTTTAATATAACTTTTCTCTCCGCATACATTCCTCATCCTCATTCCAGATTAATTCCTGACCTGCTTTGTATTTTTTCTTCACTTCCATCTCCAATCTTTTTTATGGGTGATTTAAATGCTCACCATCGTTCATGGGGTTCGAGCCATGACGATAACTTTGGTCGTGCCCTCCTTGAAATTTTTGATGAAGTTAACTTATGTGTCATTAACAATGGTTCGCCCACTAGGAGGGTTCGCCCTTCACAAAATCCAATCTCGGCTGTGGATATTACAGCATGTTCTGCCTCTCTTGCCCCCATTCTTTCCTGGAGTATCCTGCCTCATTGTTATGGTAGTGATCACTACCCTATTATTGTATCTATCTCCGATAGAGTAGTACCTGCCCGTAATTTTAATCCCACTTTTAAATATATATTAAAAGATGCAAAATGGTCTTCTTACTCCGACTCTCTTGAAAACAACTTGCTTTCTCTTCCCCCCCCTAACAGTAACAATCTCGTTGAGTGCTATTCGAAATTCGTAGATTCAATTATTTCAAGTGCTGATGACAATTTTCCTTATAAAAAACCTCACAGGTTCAAAGTCTCGACTCCTTGGTGGGACTCAGACTGTACTTCCGTTGTCAAGGAAAGAAAATTAGCAGAAGTGCAGTATTCCAATTCTATGACTCTTCCAAATTTTTTATTGTACCAAAGAAGAGCAGCCTTTGCTAAAAGGACTCTCTCCAAAAAGAAAAAAGAAGGTTGGCTTCGCTATTGCCAAAGCCTATCTCCCTGTTCCCCTTCTTCCCTAGTATGGAGGCAAATCAAAAGATACCGAGGCTCCTTCAATTCTGTTGATATATCAGCCAATGATCCTTCTTCCTGGATTGAAGCTTTCTCGGACAAACTGTCTCCTCCTTCAGTTCCTAGTTTGAACTCCTTTCCCTCTTCTCCGTGTTTCCTTGCTTCCGAAAATAATTTCGATGCCCCCTTCTCTTTTTCTGAACTCCGATTGGCTCTTGATGGACTCGTTGATTCCTCTCCTGGTGCAGATGGGATCCCTTACTCTTTTCTGAAAAATGCCTCAAATAGTACAAAGCAATATTACCTCGATCTCTTCAATTACTTTTTTGAATTCGGTTTGGTTCCTCAACAGTGGAAGCACCAGTTAATTATCCCGATCATTAAACCAGGCAAAAACCCGACAGACCCAAACAGCTACAGGCCTATTGCTTTATCGTCTGTTTTGTGTAAGGTTGCAGAGCATATAATGAAGCATAGACTTGAGTGGTTGGTGGAGAATAGGAACTTGTTGCCAACATCCCAGTTTGGGTTCAGAAAAGGAATGAGCACAATGGATAGTCTCAGTATATTAATTTCTGATATTCGTATTTCTTCTCTTCGCAAAGAGTTTTTAGTAGGAGCCTTTTTGGATATTACCTCAGCATATGACAATGTTTTGCTCCACGTGCTCAAGGATAAACTCATCCATCAGCTAAATATTCCCGTAAAATTGGTTCGCTTCATTTGCAACTTATTAATGGAGAGAACCATCTCCATTAAAACTCGAGACTCCTCTCTCCCTCCTAAGACTATCTGGAAAGGCTTACCTCAAGGTTCAGTTTTGAGTCCTCTCCTATTCAGCCTTTACACTTTCGATTTACACCTTTCTGTAGATTCATTTTGTCAAATATTGCAATATGCTGATGACATAGCTTTATACTTTTCTGGTAAATCTCTAGATGAGGCTAGTTCCCGTCTAAACTCCGCTCTGGGGTATCTATCCGTTTGGCTTTCACAGCATGGCTTAGCCTTAGCAGCCTCTAAGAGCTCTGTGGTAGTGTTTACAAAAAAAAAGATTATTCCTCCTGTTGACATTAAAGTTAACGGCGAAAATATCTCTAGGATGGATAATGTTAAATTTTTAGGAGTTTGGTTAGATGCAAAATTATCCGGTATTCCCCACACTGACTTTGTTTCTCAAAAATGCGAAAGAAACGTTAATGTTCTTCGTTCACTCTCTGGGGTTTGGTGGGATGCTCACCCGTATACTCAAAAACTAATCTACAATGCTATAGTTCGTAGTCATTTTGACTATGGCATGTTTTTATTAGACCCTTGTAACAAATCTGGTCTCCAAAAATTCGATAAAATTCAGGCAAAGTGTTTACGTATTATTCTAGGGGCGATGAAGTCGTCCCCAATTAATGCCATGCAAGTTGAGTGTGTTGAACCTCCCCTCTCAATTCGAAGACAATTTTTGGCAAATAGATTTATTTTTAAACTTGTGCAAAATTCTAATCACCCTCTTCTTGGTAAACTGGACCAATTATCATCCATCTTTGACTCGTGTCGTCATCGTTCTAATATTGAGCTTCCTTGTCTTCTTCGTGCCTACCTTCAATTCACGCGTCTTCCTAGTCCACTTTTTCAAAACCCCATTTTATATCTATACTCGGTGCCGTATAATGCCCTGGTATTCCAACCAGAGGTCGTTTTGGACTTTGGAATTAGCAAAAATACCCTCGAACCGTATAAGACATTTGTGCAAAAAGTTTCCTCTAATTATAAGAACTGGACTACTTTATTCACTGACGCCTCCAAATCCTCTGATGATAGTCCGGTGGGAGTTGCTGTTTGGATCCCTCATACAAAAATCATTCTAAATTATAAGTGTCCTTCAGTTACATCCGTCTTTACTGGTGAATCGATTGCTATTTTCGAAGCCATTTACTTTGTTTTGTCTCATAAATTGAATAACTCCATAATTTTCTCTGACTTAAAAAGTTGCCTTCAAGCCATTTTAACTAATCCTTTCAGATCTAAGTCGAGATTCCCTATATTTCTTAAAATCAGAGATTTGCTGTTCAAGTGTCATGAACTTGGCATCCATGTCGTCATAGCCTGGATTCCTGGTCATGTCGGTATTCTTGGTAATGAGTCAGCTGACTCTTGCGCCAAAAATGCTGTTCGCACTGGGGCTCTTGCCCACTCTGAAGTTTATTCCCATGATATTTGTACTACTCTTCCTCTGAATTTGTTTAAATCTTGGTCTAAAGTTTGGAAAATCTCTAAGACCGTAAAGGGTAAATTTTATGGAGATATTCAACCTGAAATACCTCACAAACCTTGGTTTTTTAAGTATCAATTGGGCAAAAAATCCACAACCTCAACTATCTGTCGTATACGGTTAAATCATTGTTGCTCTCCCCATTTCTTGGCCAAACTTAGGATTAAGGATAGCTCTCTTTGTGAATGCGGTTTAGATGAAGGAAACGTGGACCATTTATTTTTCTCCTGTCCTAAATTACGCTTCTCCTTTCATGAAATCATTCCCCCTCATATTCCTCGTCCTACCTCGGTCAAATGTCTTCTATCTTTTGTGTTTACGCGTTTTATATTCAAATTAAGCAAATTTATTGAAATTAATAAAATTAAGCTATAACTCTAAGCTGTAACCATTATTATTATTTTTTTTTCTCTCTCTTTCTTCTTCTTCACTGTCCATCGTGAATTCGTGATTTCGTGATATATCGTAAATGTAAAGTCATTTTCGTATCCATAATCTGTGTTCTTCTGTCAATCTGCGAAGAAATATTTTAATTTAACACAACAAGAATTAAATTAATATTATTTTAATTTGCGCTAAATACTCTCCAGCGTTTGATGGTTTATTAATCGTTCGCACGTGTTCTTGGCAAAATTGTGGCGTCTCTCCCACAAAGGCCATTAATCAAGAATTGAATTGAAAATTATATATAGTGTCGTTTACTAAATAAAAACGCGTGATTTATGTAGTAAAAAGTGCATTCAGTGAATAATTCAAAAAGAACAGTGAAATATTGTAGCATAGTGGCCTAGTTTAGGTTAAGTTATGTTAGGATAAGTTTCGAGGCCCAGATGAAGTATCTGGGCCTCACGTTGGACAGCAGGTGGCGCTTCGGCCCGCATTTCAGCGGGCTGTCGACGCGCCTGCTGAAGGCTGCGGGAGCCCTCTCGTGGCTGATGCCAAACCTGGGGGGGCCCAGCATGCGGTGCCGGCGTCTATACGCCGGCATACTGCGGAGTATGGCCCTTTATGGGGCCCCTATTTGGGCGGACTCCATCAATAGGAGGGAGAACCTCACCGCCCTTCGGACGCCCCAAAGGGCCATCGCCCAGCGGGCATCGCGGGCCTACCGCACGGTGGGCTTCGCAGCGGCGTGCGCTCTGGCGGGCACCCCGCCTTGGGAGCTCGAGGCGTGGGTGCTCGCCAGAGTGTACGAGTGGACGGCGGGGCGCAGGGCGCTGGGCGAGCGTCCGGCCCCAGAAGTGAGGGAAGCCGTCCGCCGGGAGGCGAGGGACGCCATCGTCCAGCATTGGACGCGGGACCTCGCCTCCGCGGTGTTCGGCCGCCGTACCCTCGACGCCGTCGGGCCGGTTCTGAAGGACTGGCTCGACAGGCGTCACGGATTCCTGTCCTTCCGTCTGGTGCAGGTGCTCTCCGGTCACGGCTGCTTCGGCAGGTACCTGCACCGGATAGGACGAGAGGAGACACCGTCGTGCCATGGTTGTGGCGCGGCGGAGGACACGGCGGAACACACCCTCGCGGTGTGCCCGTCGTGGGCCGTGCCGCGCCGCGATCTTGTCGCGGCGGTTGGAGGGGACCTCTCGCTGCCCGCCATCGTCAGAGCGATGGTGGGGAGCGAGGAGGCTTGGGTGGCGATGGCCTCCTTCTGCGAGGTCGTGATGTCGCAGAAGGAGGCCGCGGAGCGCGAGCGGGAGGAGGATCCCCTCGCTCCGGCGCTCCGCAGGCGGCGTAGGGGGAGGAGAAGGCGGGATTTCGCCCGCTTTCTCCCTCCCTGAGGTGAGCGGCGGGCGTGAGGCCGACGCCCGCCTTACATCGCTCATCACGCGGGAGCCACGGCCCCTCCCCAGGAGGGACAATTGAGGGCCCGCCTTACTAGGCGGGTTTCGCGGGCGGGGGAGAGGTAGCTCAGGCTGCGCTAGTTTCCCACTCCCCCGCCACTATGGCGATGCCGGAGTGTCGCTGTGGGTTTAGTGGGTATTCCCGGCTTCGGCTGGGCGAGTCCCACACACGCCCTTCGGGGTACGGTATAATACGGCACAGCACAGATACAACTTACGCCAAGTTATCGCCAAGTCGCTGAAACTTAGGCTTGAAGTTGAGCACCATGTCTGTAAGCTGAATAATGAGTCTTGGTGTAGTTAAATATGTTCAGAACAGCGCCTCATAATACTAGAATGCGTATTATGACCTGCAGAAATGAATGATATATAAGTATGAAGAAGTAAGTATATGTAGGTAAATACATAACACTACACATCATCATTTCAGTGTTAATCCTAGTCGTATCCGTAGCTTTTCAGCTATGGAGTCTGGGGTCCGCTTTACCAGTCTAACTGCTGAGTTTGGCTAAACTTCGATATTTTCCGTGAAGCGACTGCCGTCTGACCTCCACAACACGAAGGCGATATCTAAGCATTGCAGTTAAACCAATTGTTAGATTTTTGAGGGCTTCAACAACTCGTAACGACTGCCAAAAGATGTTCGTATGGCAACCGGGACCAACGGCTTAACGTGATTTCCAAGGCACAACCAGACTAGTGCAAGTATTCATATTCATGCATACAAATATTTGCACTGTGCGGGGATCGAACCCGCGCCTCCTTGCGCAACGGCCGCGTTCGCTACCTCTACGCTACAGAGGCTAAGCTGTCCTATTATAAAGCGAGTTTTAAAAAGGGAATGTATTTATATGACCATTTAATAGTTCTACCTATAGTTCTAGTTTCAATATTTGGTCTGAATGTTTGTGTATGTGAGTTTATATGTTTGTAAACGTCATTTTATCAACGTCAGATATCATACATTATTGGAATACTAGCTTTCCGCCCGTGTGGAGTTCGGTTACATCGCGCTTTTTAGATTTTCCGCTACGCCACGGAGTATTAAAGTACGCAATATTAAAGTGCGTAAATTAAAACAACGATTAACACAGTGGAATAAAATGTAAGTTTTATAAGGAAATCATAATGATGAGTGTGACAAGAGAATTTAATAAAATTATATATGACATAACAAAGTCTGTTGCTAAGTTACTTAGCATAGAGCATGGAGACACATCTTCACACGGAGGCTGTCAAATGTTTATTCACTATTCACATGGCTTAATAACAAGTAAAACATTTTACATGTAGTAATATAAAAAAACGAAATTAAGAATAATATACAAATAACACTACGCAAAATACTGGTTATCTACCCACTCTTTCTCAAATTGGTGTCTGCTTCTTGTGTAACCAGATTCAACTGAATACTAGTAATTTACATGGAGCGACTGCGCCGATGGGGCAGTAAGGTTCTAGAGCGGCCACGTACTGGAAGGCTCAGTGTAGGGAGGCCCCCAACAAGGTGGACCAATGACCTGGTGAAGGTCGCGGGGAGCCGATGGATGCGGGCAGCACAAGACCGGTCATCGTGGAAAGCCTTGGGGGAGACCTTTGTCCAGCAGTAGACATCTATAGGCCGAAGAAGAAGAAGAAGACTGCCTATCTGGACTCCACAACACAACCCAGTAACTTGGTAATACGACACCCCTTGGTAAGACTGATTGTCAAACTTTCGGTCTTCTCTCTTCTCGTCAAATATTTACGAACCAAAACAATCAAATGAAAATCAAAAGTCATTTATTCAAATTAGGCTGAGAATGAGCACGTTTTGAACGTCAATATTACATAAGACAGTCCCCCCAAAATCCCGCCCTTCGCCACTTCCTAGTGCTTTCGCTGGGAAGTAGTGGCGGAACAAACTCCCGAGAAGCACAGCTGTTTGATCATTAAAAAAAAAAAGTGTGTGTCAGCTCCGACGCACGACTGGAGTTTACTCCATATGTACGAGAAAAAAAATAAATAAATAAAAAAATAATAATAAATAAAATTATTATTTTTTAAAAAAATATTTATAAAATAAATCATAAAAATTAAAAAAAATTATAAATGCATATTTATGAAAATTTTAACCAATTTTAAGAAAGTTGATAATAAAAAAAAAAATTATAAACATTTTTTTAAAATTATTATAATTTTTTTTTTAAATATAACATTATCTTAATAACTAACAAAATATAGTTGTAAAAAGATAAATATGCCACTTTTTTAGATTATACAGTTGCGCACCAAAGGTGCGCACTAAAATAGTAACGCTTACAATTCGTTACTCGTTAGTAGGTTTTACCCCTCGGATTTTTCTCATACCGGGCGCCTTATACAATATGTAAAGAAAACCCTGTCCGACCCATAAGGATAATAAAGGTTAGGTAAACACTTGACCAAATATAATATAAAATTTTACATAATCATCACAGTAACAATAATAATGAATTTTGAAATAATCTTTTTTTCCCGGGTATTAATTCCAATTTCCCCGAAATTTGGTCATTTTTAAAAAACTGACAACACCATTTGTGATGGAGCGAATAGCGATGCGACCACGTGCCGCATGCCCCGCCCCCCTTCACCCGCGCATACATGCGCGGGTGAAGGGGGGCGGGGCTATCGGGTTGTCTACCGCACATGCATTAAGTTACCTCGCTTTTTCGAAATAATATATTTATTTTTTTGGGGATTTTTTTTAAGTTTAGCCCAGCTTTGTAGGCATTATTAGAATCAGTTAACGATACCTAACAATACCTTCACGGATCGGACAGGGTTTTCTTTACATATTGTATATGAAAATAGATTCTTAAGGAGTAAACTCCAAAAACTCATGACTTTATACAGTAGTATAGTAATGGACACAAGAAAACAACAACGATGAAATTATTTACCATACGCCAGCTAGCCACTCCAAAATACCAGCAAAGCAAAAACAAAAGAATGACAGCGGGACCAACAGCACACCGTGTTTTTTTATAATAATTATTTAAAATAGTACATGACTGCAATCTCGCCTGATGGGAAGCAGAGATGCAATAGTTGATGCTAAAACGCGCTAATTTGTTAAGCTTATTCACTCAAAAAAACTGAGTAAATTGGAAGGAAGACGGCAGTTGAGCGAGGTGATGCAATGTTAAACAACACGACCAACGATCCCGCGATGTTGCGCCAGAGGGAGATTGATCTGGAGACCCTCCACGACCAGACTCCTGACACAACAACATTTTGCCACTCCTCAGACCCGTCGTCCGCACGGCTTCATCAGACACGACGGATCGCTTGGCGGCAAGACTGTCTGGGGTGGTAATTTTCCGTGGCACGAAGGAGAATTCACATTGGTGTAGTAGGTATAGGTAGATAAATCATTTACTTGGTGTATAAAAAAGAGTATAATATAGGCACCATTAGTATAATCAGCCTTAAAATGTTCCCACAGGTGGGACACAGACCCCTACAGGGAGAACAATTTATGGGTATCAAAGAAAATGTCACCAGTTACATAGGAAAGTGCAATAATCTTTCCTCGGCGTACTCCTTTCTTGTAAAGTGGATTACTATCCACTAAATGATATGATATAATGGTATGATAGCCGTATCTTGTAGGCCATACGTGTGCCAAAGCGGTTATCAAGCGAAACGTGGTAATCTAACGACACGATATCAACAAATTATTGGTCCAGCAAGTGAACGGCTGAGGCATCAACGTTGCACCTGATTCACGTCGCGCTGTAATATTGAGGGCACGTGGTTTAAAATTTACCATGTTTATATTCTAATTCGATATATGAACCAATATTGTAGCAAATTGGCTACATTTTGCAAGGTTAACAAGGTGGTGTTTGTTTGTAAATGTTTTAACAGATAAAGTTGAAAATTTAATAAAGAAATCTGACAGAACCTAGTAGCTTGTCTGTACTACCTATGATCTACTTAAATTAATTGCTAGTAGCCATTTTTAAGATGACATTCACTAAGTAATAGTTACAATTTTATAATTCTGTTCCTTCCGATATCATTTGATATCATCTAAAGATGCCATGCCCTTGGTATGTATATACCCTTTTTGTTACACGTTGTATATATTTTTAACAAACTGTATCCTTAAAATTTAATTTCAGCTTTAAATGAAATTGACCTTTAATTGGGCATAAGTGAAGTTTTAATATCCAATAAAGCAGCGTATATGGTGTTATGGCGACATCTTGGTAATTGTCCAGAAGAATACTCGTAAAATAGCAGTTTATTTTGTTGTTCTTCATAAATACTGATAGCGCAGTTGCAATGCTAATTCTATATAAAATAAGTTTATGAGAAAATTAAGGAATATGAAAATAGACTTGGCTTTTAGTTATACCATGTGTGGTTTGTCTGGATTAAATGAATAAACAATGAACATAGTGGACACACTTGTTCGTTGTCACACTTTTTCAATTAGTTTTTAGTTAGTAATAGTAATTAGTATCTAGACCGCCTCGTTGCTCTAGTGGTCGCAAGAGCTACTGCTAAATATGACTTAGGCTAGATTCCTGCGTAGAGATTTTTTTTTATTTTCACACTACAAACACTTAATTCACACATTTACAAACATTTTCAAATGTGTGACATAGGAATAAATTCCTATGTTATGGATACCACATACATATTCAGCCAGTCCGGGAACAACTATGTGTAGACCATTTAAATATCTGTGCGGGAATCGAACGCGACATGCAATGCAGCAGACGATCGCTCACTGCGCCGTGATGTCGAATTTTTTTATCTGGATTTTCTCAGCAGTAGTATGTGCTGCGGATGTGTCTACGGTTGTTCAAATCCCAAGTAATATTATTACCTAATAGTACTTGGGATTTGAACATAACTGGCAAAAGGCGGGTGCTTCAAACGCACTGCGAAGCGTGATGATATGCACTTAATACATCATGAACATTCAGTATCCTGATAGGTAGGTACACAAGGAACTCTGCACATAACAACGAAAGAGGAACTTCCTGACCCATAGCTAAAGCAAAGGCATAGAAAGAGACAAGGCTATTTAACTAGCAGTGGTCATCTAAGGGTTAACATACGCTCCAAGCACCGACCTTCATCAGCAATAGGCACTTATGACCTTTACAACAAATGTACCTACGTTTTGTGATATCATCCTAGTCAACATTCGTCCTCGACCTTTAATTTCAGTGGGCCTAGTATGAACGAGTGACATTAAGAATTCCTCTTACGATGATTTGCGTGGTGTACTGTCGGTCGGTATATGGCATCAGGCGCTCGCACAATGCACGGCACCATGTTCGGTCGACCGACAACGGCGACCGAACGGCGTAGTACCTAATGTACGCGTCGCTGACGACAGCATCGTAGTATGATGCCATATCGAACATAATGTGTATTCATACGCGAGACAGACGTACCTAGGCGACCGACATAAGCATAGGGGGAATCCAAGCCTAAGAAAACGAAAATTTTACGAAAGCTTTACGAACCGAAGTTTGAACTTTTCCCATTTTGGTTCAAGATTTTGCGTCAATCACAATAAGTATCACCCATACATACAGTAACCAGTATTTTTAATATTAAAAATAGCGCGTTCGTGCTAGGCCCAAAGGCCTTTTATAGTCCCATAAACTGTCATAAGAGGACCACATAATGCAAACTGAGACAGTATCAATTACATTCTGCGTTGTGCATACGAATGCCATCCCGATGCGTACACGCAACTGCGCTTGCTACGAATAATATTTGTTTTGCGCCATTTCTGCGCATTTTTATGAGGTGTAGCTAAAAATAGGCTGTTTAAAGTCATAGGTGTGGCGTTAATGGTGTGCTTTATACTGAATGCTGTTGTTTCTTTAGAATACGTTGATAATATTGCATCTCAAATCGTTATTGGATTAGGGAATACCTACGCATTGGTTGCTCTAACAGGGGCCCTAGTCTGCTATTACAATAGTATCAGAATGGTCGATAAGTGATCTCATAATTATCGATTTTGATAAGTTTCCTAATATACTACGAAAATAGCGTCATTATGACTTTCCAGTGGTCAATCACTGACACTCCACTCCATATTAATAAATGTTGAAATTGAGTAGGTAGTAGTTTTTAGAAAACCTGTAACGGATTTTATTATAACGGCAATACGGAAATGTCATTCTATCACCATTACATTACGAGACAACTGACTGATAATTGATTGATCATTATGAATTTAGTAGATTACGAACTGTGAGCACAATGACAATGGAATCGTGTTGGAATGACAAATTTATAAAACATGGCAGCCTTGGGCGGCGATGCGACGGGGTTCGTTGAGAAAGCACGAAATTTCACGTAGACGAAGTCGCACGCAGAAATAAGTCTTAGATATAGGTAAACTATGCTGTCTCAATAAAGATCCGTAAGTAAATATATGCCAATATCGTCAATACGCAGAAAACCAAGAATAAGTTAATATTCAAGCAAGTGTCTCACCGCAGGCCTGCATTACGAATTTATGGGTAAAACGAACACTTTGTACTAATATCAAGTAAATATTGGACTTTTGTGCAGGCATGAATGATCGGTTTCTTAATTTTATGGGACAGAGATTTATTTGTTTTTGGTCAGTTTACCATTTTTGGGTTTATTGGGATCTCAGGTCATTTAGCAAGGTGATCGATTGTTTGGCCAAAATGTCCAACTAACGAAAGAATAAGATCTAAGCTCTTTGTTATTTTGTGCGAACCATCTTTTAGATCAAGAGTATGATTAAAAGCAGAATCTAGCATCAATAATAAGGTTAATGTTCAACCTATTGCGATTAGTGAGTTTTTAATGTATGTACAGATAACTCGAGGAAACCTGACTTTAAGGTGCGTATTACAGAACGTCACTCAAAACTCAAGCTCTACTTAAGTCTCGTTTCAAGCCATTTGATTGGTTGAAACTAGTGTACAGATATCAATGCTTGAGTTTCCTTCTGGAATACGGACCTAAGTCTGAAATCGCCAATCCGCATTGAGCAAGTGTGGTGATTACGCTCAATTCTTCCCTGTATGAGAGGAGATCTGTGCCCCGCATACACACCACAACAGCATATCAAGCTACTACAATCTGTCAATTTTCTTTATGAAATTTTCAACTTTATGGTAAAAGCATTAAGGCTCAAGGTTGATTGGGAATATTTGACAGTATCGAGTAGCTTGACCTGCTATCGTCCGTAGATACTAACATGATATAAGTAGTTTTGCTGAATATACTGCATTACTTTCTTCTTTCTTTTATGGCTTCGCACGGTTTGTGCATTTAGCCAATGTCA
This sequence comes from Sesamia nonagrioides, assembly GCA_017933935.1. NCBI lineage: Eukaryota > Metazoa > Arthropoda > Insecta > Lepidoptera > Noctuidae > Sesamia > Sesamia nonagrioides. The sequence goes on along the minus strand of JADWQK010002450.1, from coordinate 932,811 downwards.
CGTAATGAATTGTTCATGTCAAAAAACTTTTTTACAAAAAAAAAAACAACCGACTTCTAAAAACCACTACAAAGTGAAAAATAACTAATTTCGGAAGTCGGTGTCTTTGGTTTTTGTATATTAGTTTTTGACACCGACTTCCGAAATTAGTTATTTTTCACTTTGTAGTGTTTTTTAGAAGTCGGTTGTTTTTTTTGTAAAAAAGTTTTTATTTTACACTTTTTAGTTGTGAAAAGTAGGTACTATGTGTTCAGTTACATCCGGTCAGACTGGAAGCTGACGCAAATATAGTTGGTAAATGACATAATTTTGTTTACTTTAATTTTTACCCGTAATTTTGAAGAATTCTCTCGACTGCCTGCGGTCTTCATCATCAGATTTACTGCAGACCATTATTTTAACAAAATGGGTGCAAAGTTCTCATCAATATAAATGAATTATAACCAAACAAAAAGTAACTACTGCAAACTGTTGAGGAGTTCCTGGAACTGGCCTTTGCCTTCATCATCAGAGCTCTTATGACAGTCACAACCCATCTAGGTGTAAAGTTCTTATCAATACAAATTAAAGAAGTCCAAACACAAGGTAGCTGCTGTGAATTGTTTAGGAGTTCCTTCGACTGTCTCCCGGCTCCATCATCAGATCTACTCCAGACCTTTATCAAATTGTAGTGCTTTAAAATAATTAACGAAAATACTAAGAAATGCACTCGCCAAAACCGCCCCTACGATTTTTGAAAGTGCCCCTTGATTTCTCTGGTCTTCCATCATCAGACCCTGATGTCCTTATCATGGGACCACCTTGGGAACGTCTTCTTTCCAACAAAAAAAGAATTATCAAAATCGGTTCATAAACGACCAAGTTATGCGCGAACAAACATAAAAAAAAAGCATATATACGGTCGAATTGAGTAACCTCCTCCTTTTTAACCGACTTCAAAAAGGAGGAGGTTACTCAATTCGACCGTATACAGTATGTTAAATAACAGAGGGCGTTCCCTTAAACTCGTTAATATATATCATTAATAGATTAAAATAAAAATATCAGCATAGAAAAATAAGCATAAAAAAATCCGAAAAAAAAAAAATTCTAATTGGAAATAAATTTGAAACCTCCTGTTTTAAATCAAAATAGTAGTCGTCATGGATAAATAAATTGCGACGTTGCCGTCTTTCATGTTCGCGTGTACAGTGTGTTTCTTTTACATGTCAATTTAAAATTTTTATTGAATATTTTCTTATTGGAAATTTTTTTTTATTATTTTGTTTTCGAATGAAAATATTTTTTTTAGCATGTATGTATGCTATACTACTTCGGGTTAACGGTAACGCCCTCTGTTAGTTAACATACTGTATATGCAATTTTTTTTTTTATGTTTGTTCGCGCATAACTTCGTCGTTTATGAACCGATTTTGATAATTCTTTTTTTGTTGAAAGAAGACGTTCCCAAGGTGGTCCCATGATAAGGACATCAGGGTCTGATGATGGAAGACCAGAGAAATCAAGGGGCACTTTCAAAAATCGTAGGGGCGATTAGTGCATTTCTTAGTATTTTTGTTAAGTATTTTAAAGCAATACAATTTGATAAAGGTTTGGAGTAGATCTGATGATGGAGCCGGGAGACAGTCGAAGGAACTCCTAAACAATTCACAGCAGCTACCTTGTGTTTGGACTTCTTTAATTTGTATTGATAAGAACTTTACACCTAGATGGGTTGTGACTGTCATAAGAGCTCTGATGATGAAGACAAAGGCCAGTTCCAGGAACTCCTCAACAGTTTGCAGTAGCTACTTTGTGTTTGGTTATAATTCATTTATATTGATGAGAACTTTGCACCCATTGGGTAAAAATAATGGTCTGTAGTAAATCTGATGATGAAGGCCGCAGGCAGTCGAGAGAATTCTTCAAAATTACGGGTAAAAATTAAAGTAAACAAAATTATGTCATTTCCCAACTATATTTGCGTCAGCTTCCAGTCTGACCGGATGTAACTGAATACATAGTACCTACTTTTCACAACTAAAAAGTGTAAAATAAAAACTTTTTTACAAAAAAACAACCGACTTCTAAAAACCACTACAAAGTGAAAAATAACTAATTTCGGAAGTCGGTGTCAAAAACTAATACATATACAAAAACCAAAGACACCGACTTCCGAAATTAGTTATTTTTCACTTTGTAGTGGTTTTTAGAAGTCGGTTGTTTTTTTGTAAAAAAGTTTTTTTGAAGTCGGTTAAAAAGACGGCCGTTTGACCCGTCTTACGAGGGAGGTTTGAGACAAAGTCATGATGCGGCCACTATGCTGCGATATTTCACTGTTATTATGAATTATTTACTAAATGTACTTATTACTACATAAATCACGGACTTTTATTTAGTAAACAACACTATAAATAATTTTAAAAGTCTAATGAAAAATGAGCGTGACACTCAGCTTGACTTTTCCGCCAAAACTCCACTGCAGTAGTTTTTGATTGAAAACCATATCCTAAAATTTTCTATTTAAAAAAATGAATTGTAGTATGGCACTAGTTATGACTTTAAAAATCAAAATCTTCAAAAGTTCTTCTTTCTTTCTTTTATGGCTTCGCACGGTAAGTGCATTTAGCCAATGTCACGTAATTAATTATTCATGTCGAAAAAGCCGGCCGCGTGAACCGTCTCACGAGGGAGATTTAGACAAAGTCATGATGTGGCCACTATGCTGCGATATTTCACTGTTATTATGAATTATTTACTAACTGTACGTGACACTCAGCTTGACTCTCCCGCCAAAACTCCTAAAATTTTCTTAATAGGGACTTTTAAAAGCTTTTACATTTTTTTTAAACTTTCTCATAGATATAGGTACATTTTTTTTGCTTTACATAACTTCCCGGCCTCATGAGAAACAGAAATATACTTAAATATTGCATAATTCAACAGTTTATCAAAGTACACACGCACGATTTGAATAATGTTACATATATTACACACGTTGTCCACCGGGTTAAGCAGAAATATGTAATCAAGTTCTCATCTTTGAATAGTTGGCTCCCTCGACGCACCGGTAATACCTACGTGCTTTACATGAAAGACAGTGTTACATATTTTCTCTTTTTCCCACGACATTATTCATTATAATACGTATGTCTTACAATACAACTTTCTCGATATTCTTTACATACTTATTATTTGTAATGGAGAGTCTGTGAGCAAAGGGTACCTACTTACAATTTAGTCGTTTGTGCCACAATCACAATTGCGTTTGAAGTCTAGATATTTATTTCAAAGTTATCTTTGGTAATATTAGATTCTCAAATTTTGTTTATTTTTTTATTTCTAACTCCTCTAGGTCTACAACAACGTAAGGGTGGAAACTCGCCGTACGACGGGTCGTCCGATGGTGGAACGGAGAAGGGGGAATTAAGTCATGCAATTCCCGCGCACACTCTCCAAAAAAGTTGACATCTGAGCACACATAAATCGAATTGAGAACCACACTTTTGGGAAGTCGGTTAAAAAATAAAATACGCAAAATTTTTATTATGAAGTATCGTCAACATTTGTTTCAGTCTATAATAACCAAAAGTATTTGGGCGCACCAATAAACAAAAATAAAAGTGCCATGTCTGTTACTTCTGTGGTCTATGAATTTAACTTGTATTTGTAAGTACTTCGTCCGCCAGACGGCGCTAGTAATATTTTGCGAAGTATTGTAGAGGTGGGGCGCGGTGAAGAGGGAGCAAATGCGCAAGGTCATTTGGTGAGGGTACGACCTTAAGTGCATCTTTTTCTTTCTATTTCATTAAGAAAAAGATAGAAGACAACATTTTGGTGTATTCCTGTCAAATTAAGATATTCCATAGACAGTTTAGCCGCGATTATAAACATGGCGACCAAAATTACATCAATTTACGTCAAGCGCGGACTAATTTGACAGGTCTAAACTAACATATTATGTTCTGTCCCTTTCTAAATGAAAGATAATGAAAAAGATGCACTGAATTTAAATTTAGTTTAGTTTGTGAACAATCGGCGCCAATATGGGGTTAAAAATCGTATTGAAGAAACACCTAGAACAGTTTTAGGGTGCAGTGGCAATTCTGCAGGCACGTCCGCGCGTTCCTGTTTTCCTGGTAAAATAAAAACGTGAAGTTATGGATAGCTAAAGGAGCAAGTCACGCGATTTCCATTAAGTTAATTAGGTAATTTATTTCTTTTACCCAAGCACAATAAAACTTAATGAATTACAAACAGAGGTTAGGTATTGTGATCACCAAAGTATTTTTTATAGATAACATTCAAAAATACCATAGACAACATTTAGCGGCACATGGGCAAAGATTGTGTTAGTTGAACATCCTAATATATTGTTGTTATACTCTTTGGTTGAACATAGACAAACCATAAATCGCAGTAAACTTTTTTTATCGTTATTTTAGAATTGCGGATCTGCTTAAATCTGGTGAATTAAAATACATACTTGTCTTTACAAGGTTAATTTAAGTTAGTGAGCGGAACTCTGCGGATGAGATGAGTGTGTAGAACTCATCACGTCCGCAGAACTCCGCTAAAACATGACAAAATGAAAATAAAAAGATTTGTTGTTTTAGGGGTCAATGACTACAGGTTAGTTGAAGGATGAGAAAATATGGATAAAACATCTTCTTGTTTGTTATTTAGATACCAAATAATATTTACAGGTGTGGTACCCCTGTGTAATACAGGGCTTAGAATAGTACCGATCTATGTTTTCAGTGGGTGTCCTAAGAGGCGACTAAGGGAACTCTTATCAGGGCGATCAGCAGCTTTTCTTTTGTTGAATATCAATTTAATGCGATCCCCAACTCGCCAGCCAAGCGTAGGGATTATGACAAACCCTCTAAATGCAAAAAGCCTTGGAGGAGGCATTTGTCCAGCAGTAGACCTCTATAGGCTGAAGAAGAATTACAGGTACTTTTTAATTGTCAAAGGGTTGGTCAGTACTGACTGACCCTGAGATGAAGCTAGTCACCCATTCCAGACCATCTATGAAGCTTACACATAAAGATCTGTTTGTACTTGTGTGTATTTTTAAGGTGGGAGGCCACAACATCAGCCGCCGGCATAAGTTACCACCCACCAGACAAAGTCATGTCGCCAAGCGATTCGTCGTGTTCCGGCATGATGTCTGGTGAAGCCGTACGGAGGACGGGTCTGAGCAGTTGTGTTGCGATGTGTGCCGGGTACGATTTGCCAAATGGTGTTGTGTCGGGAGTTTGGTCCTGGAGGGTAGCGGGATCCGAAGCACGGTGCTCCGCTGGCCGACCGCAGGTAGTTGGGGGCCCAAGTAGTGTGCCAGCCACACACGAAAGGCTGCCCCGCCAACTGCGAAAAATCCCAGGGTGGCCCCATCGTGCCGGTTGGCGACCGGACGAGAGGACCCGATGGCGATCCCTGGGGGGGTTCGGGCGTCCCCGCAGTCTCCAGATCAACCTCCCTTTGGCGCGGCATCGTTGGTAGTGTTGTTGGGTTTAACATTGCTTCACCTCGCTCAACTGCCGTCTTCCTTCCTATTCACTCAATTTAAAACCAATGATGAAAAGTACAAATAAGAAAAGTAGGTGTGCACAGCGGTCGCACGTCCTCTCGTTTAAAGTGCACCTCTCAAACATTCGAGGTCTGCACTCCAATATCGATGCAGTCCACCACCACCTTGAGACTGAAAAGCCTCACCTACTTTTCTTGACGGAGACCCAGATCAGATGTCCGTCTGATGCGGCATACCTCAACTACCCGGGATACTCTTTGGAGCATCATTTCCTGCAGCGTGCTGGGGTCTGTGTGTATGTCCGCAATGACATCTGTTGCCGGCGTCTCCGTCACCTCGAAGACCCTCATCTATCGACCTTATGGCTGTTGGTTGACACTGGTGTAGACAAAATTGTCTACACCTGTGTCTACCGATCGCACAGCGGTGATCAGGAGGCAACTCGGTTATTCGGCCACCTCAGTGAGGCTGCTGACAATGCGCTGCATCGGCACCCTGACGCTCAGTTCGTCGCTCTGGGGGACTTCAACGCCTGCCACCAGGACTGGCTCTTCCCATACCAGAGGACCGACCACGCTGGGAGAGAAGCGCGAAACTTCGCGCTTTCTATGGGCCTTTCCCAGCTGGTAGAGCAAGCGACTAGGGTGCCTGATGTAGTTGGCCAGACAGCCAACTGTTTGGACCTTCTGCTGACCACTGATCCGGACAGATGTGTTGTAACAGTTTCCTCACCGTTGGGAACTTCAGACCACTGTCTGGTGAAGTCTGTGTCATCCTTCTCCCCTCCAGATCACGACTCTCGTGGTGAACGGAGATTGTGGCGATACAAGTCAGCAGATTGGGATGAGATGCGCCACTTCTTTGCGTCTTATCCTTGGCAGCAGGTCTGCTTCTCTTCTGGCAATCCGTCGAGCTGTGCGGACGCTATAACCGATGTGGTGCGTCAAGCTATGGAGTATTTTATCCCCTTCAGCGACGTGCCCGTCGGTAGCTCAGCTCGCCCATGGTTCAATGCCGATTGTGTCCAAGCTGAACAGCATAAGCACGCGGCATTTCTCACCTGGGTTGACGCTCGTGACCGCAGAGCTCCGGATCTAAGCTCAAAGAAGAGAGCCTTTAACCGTGCTGCCAAGTCCTACAAAAAGGCGCTTAAGAGGGCTCGCTTCGACCGTATTACCCATATTGGCAACAAGCTATCTGCGCAGCCATCCGGTAGCAGATCTTTTTGGTCCCTTGCCAAATCGGTCGAGGCGAACTTCTGTCGACCCACACTGCCTCCGCTGGTGAGGCCTGATGGAACACTGGCCCATACGGCGAGAGAGAAAGCAGGTCTCTTTGCATCTCTCTTTGCCCATAGTTCGCGTCTTGATACTGGCAGTGCTACTCCACCTAATTTACCTCATTGCGGAGCTTCAATGCCGGAGGTTCGCATTAGGAACAAGGAGGTCCTGAGAGCACTGTGTCGTCTGGACGTGAATAAGGCTAGTGGTCCAGATGGTATACCAGCGATTGTTCTTAAGGCATGTGCGCCCGAGTTGTCTCCTGTATTGACGCGCCTGTATCGCCTCTCATTTGGGACTGGTATAGTGCCCAAGTCCTGGAAGCTTGCCAACGTGCAGCCCGTGCCCAAAAAGGGTAGTCGTGCCGATCCTACCAACTATCGGCCGATTTCGGTAACCTCCATACTCTGCAAGATTATGGAGCGCGTATTGAATTCGCGCCTCTTGGCTTACCTGGAAGGTAACGATCTCCTCAGTGACCGACAGTACGGTTTTCGGCGCAATCGGTCAACTGGGGACCTACTAGTGTATGCCACTCACTTGTGGGGCGAGGCCCTCGAGAGAAATGGGGAAGCGATTGCCGTCTCCCTTGATGTCTCGAAGGCCTTCGACCGGGTATGGCACGCTGGCCTTTTGAGTAAGCTTCCAGCGTACGGCGTTTCCGCTGGCCTGACTGGCTGGGTTAAAGACTTCCTGACTGAACGGTCCCTCCGAGTTGTTGTCGACGGATGCTCATCGGAGCCCATGTCGACCAATGCCGGTGTTCCTCAGGGGTCTGTTCTCTCTGCAACTCTGTTCCTGCTGCATATTAATGATCTGCTGATGCCCGGTATCTATGGGTATGCAGATGACAGCACAGTTGTGGAGAGATATCTGCCGGAAGCTCGGGCTAGTAAGGAGGCAATCTGGTCCGAAAGAGAGGCTATGGTCGAGCGTACGAGTGCTGCACTACAGGCAGTCTCCGAATGGGGCAAAGCCAATCTTGTAGCATTCAATGCCGCCAAAACACAGGCGTGTCTTTTCACCGCCAAAAGGAGCCCGTTCACCTTGGCTCCTACTTTTCAGAATGTATCCTTGGAGTGCACCAACCGCCTTCAGCTTTTGGGAGTAGAGATTTCCTCGAACCTTAACTTTGGGCGGTTCATTGAGTCCAAGGCCAGGGTGGCTGCTAGAAAACTTGGCGTTATCGCAAAGGTCCGGCGGTACTTCACACCGGGGCAGCTTCTAATGTTGTACAAAGCACAGGTCCGCTCGTGTGTGGAGTACTGCAGCCACATTTGGGCTGGTGCTGCGAAATGTCACCTGGATACTTTGGATTCAGTGGAGAGGCGTGCGAAGAGGCTGATTGGCGACCCAGACTTAACTCGAAACGGTCTCCAAAGCCTGGAGCACAGGCGTAGAGTAGCCAGCCTTTCGGTCTTCTATAGGTTGCATTCTGGTGAGTGTGCAAGGGAATTGCATGATTTAATTCCCCCATCACCGTTCCACCATCGGACGACCCGTCGTACGGCGAGTTTCCACCCTTACGTTGTTGATACCACTGCGACCCGGACGAAGCGTTTCGCTTCCTCTTTTATACCGCGTACATCGAGGGACTGGAACAATTTGCCAGCGACGGTGTTTCCGTCACATTACAATTTGAGTGTCTTCAAGGCTAGAGTGAATAGGTTCTTAATAAACTAGCGCGCTTTACCATCAATGATCGCATCACTGCTTACCATCAGGCGGGATTGCGGTCAAGCGCTTGTTTATGACTTATAAAAAAAAAAAAAAAAAAATTTAAAGTGAATATAATAGATAACTGTGGTTGATGATTCCACAAAAAATCAAATCATCAAGTTACTTTCTTGTTCTATCGTGTTTAGATATCCATCACGTATGCGGAGTTACGCTAGTTAATGCCAAAGCACTGTATAAATAAAAATGTAATGTTGTGCGTTGATAAGCCGATTACTTTAAAAATAATAGCTGAATCAATTTGTCATTTTTTTGTTTGTTCTATATTCAAACAAATTAATTAGGTCTCTTGAGAACATTTTTTTTTTCGCCTGATGGTACGTAGTGATGCTATCGTTGATGGTAAAGCGCGCTAGTTTATGTAGCCCATTCACTTAAAAAATCTTAGTGAATAGGAAGGAAGACGGCAGTTGAGCGAGGTGGTGCAATGTTAGATCCAATATCACGACCAACGATGCTGCGCCAGAGGGAGATTGATGTGGAGACCCTCCACGACCAAACTCCCGGCACAACAACATTTGACGCATCGTACCCGGCACACATCGCAACACACCCGCTCAGACCCGTCCTCCGTACGGCTTCACCAGACATCATGTCGGAACACGACGAATCGCTTGGCGGCAAGACTTAGTCTGGTGGGTAGTAATTTCTAACGGCAGCCGATGTTATGGCCTACCACCGAGAGAAAATCGATCGTTTCAATTTCTGTTTAGGCGGGAATCCTTTTACCGAAAAACAGATTTTTTACTTATTATTCTGAATTGGTCATGTTTGCCATTTGTCAACATGTGATCGCCGTTGTAAGTTACAAGTTGTGTCAAGGGGCTCTCATTTGTAGGTTGTAAAATACACGCTTCGAAACATATTTTTTATACTGATCAAGAATATTAACTGCTTTTTATGAAGAAAGCAAATAACTTGACGGCTCCAAAGCGTCATATTCCACCTCTGTCAGGCAGGGAGGTCCGTTATGGATGGGCGCTAAACAATCTAATTAGTGACGCGGTGCGCCTCTGTCTCGCGTGTGCGCAATCTGTCACTGCTTTGTTAATATTTCATTTGTATGGTGTTATGGGCTTGTGAATATTTGAAATTATGTATTTTGTATGAAGATTATAATTGTCTATTTAATCATTTCTTTTAATGTATTAAAACATCGGTGACGCGAAATGAGAGACAATTGCAAAATGTCGAGTGAATTTGTGTCATGAAGTCGATATTAAATGTTGACATAGTTAATCATCACAATACTGATGGGTCTCTGTCACCATTAGTTAATCATCACAATACTGATGGGTCTCTCTCACCATTAGTTAATCATCACAATACTGATGGGTCTCTTTCACCATTAGTTAATCATCACAATACTGATGGGTCTCTTTCACCATTAGTTAATCATCACAATACTGATGGGTCTCTTTCACCATTAGTTAATCATCACAATACTGATGGGTCTCTTTCACCATTAGTTAATCATCACAATACTGATGGGTCTCTTTCACCATTAGTTAATCATCACAATACTGATGGGTCTCTTTCACCATTAGTTAATCATCACAATACTGATGGGTCTCTTTCACCATTAGTTAATCATCACAATACTGATGGGTCTCTTTCACCATTAGTACTGATGGGTCTTTTTCACCATTAGTTAATCATCACAATACTGATGGGTCTCTCTTTCACCATTAGTTAATCATCACAATACTGATGGGTCTCTTTCACCATTAGTTAATCATCACAATACTGATGGGTCTCTTTCACCATTAGTTAATCATCACAATACTGATGGGTCTCTTTCACCATTAGTTAATCATCACAATACTGATGGGTCTCTTTCACCATTAGTTAATCATCACAATACTGATGGGTCTCTTTTCACCATTAGTTAATCATCACAATACTGATGGGTCTCTTTCACCATTAGTTAATCATCACAATACTGATGGGTCTCTTTCACCATTAGTTAATCATCACAATACTCTTTCACCATTAGTTAATCATCACAATACTGATGGGTCTCTCTCACCATTAGTTAATCATCACAATACTGATGGGTCTCTTTCACCATTAGTTAATCATCACAATACTGATGGGTCTCTTTCACCATTAGTTAATCATCACAATACTGATGGGTCTCTTTCACCATTAGTTAATCATCACAATACTGATGGGTCTCTTTCACCATTAGTTAATCATCACAATACTGATGGGTCTCTTTCACCATTAGTTAATCATCACAATACTGATGGGTCTCTTTCACCATTAGTTAATCATCACAATACTGATGGGTCTCTTTCACCATTAGTTAATCATCACAATACTGATGGGTCTCTTTCACCATTAGTTAATCATCACAATACTGATGGGTCTCTTTCACCATTAGTTAATCATCACAATACTGATGGGTCTTTTTCACCATTTTCGTAAATTACAGACTGCTGAGCAAATTAAGAGCCTAAAACAAAACTTATCCAAAAAAAAAATCAGACATTTGCGGTTTTAAACCAGCCATTTAGCCATGACTCATTTTCTTCACTTCAAAATGCAGTGTTATCCTCAATTTTGTTAAATAGCCAGCTTAGAGATCCAGATACGCAACCGCAAACGCAGTTATACGGTAAACCGTACCAGAATCGGAATGACTTGAAATAAATCGGTTGTCACGAACATTACCGATTAGAATTTCACTCACACACACACCGATAGTTCCCATCATACTAGTGAGTCACCGTGTGAATGGTAACTTTTCCTCAAAACGTGACGTGGAGCAATTTGCCAGTTCCAGTCGTCGTCTCATTGTGCTTGTGGGACAAGACGGAGGAAATATGGTTTGAAGTGATAAAGGTACTTTACTCTGGGGTATCGTAGAATTGGGAGGGCCCGGTACTCCGGAAAGGCAGGTGGCGAATGCTTAGGTGGTTTTTAGCCGGTAAGAATCCGGCACACCCCTCCGCGTCCCCGAGCGGAGGATAGTCTATGAGGATTTATCCACCTTAGAAAAAAGAAAAGGTACTTTACTGTGCTGATCAGTGTGCTTTCTAGTATCATTATCATGAGTGTAAGTACAGTCCACTGCACGTCATAGGCCCTCTCCAATAGCACGCCATTCAGCTTGATTCTCAGCAACTTTCATTCAGTTGTTACCAGCCACCCTGCAAAGATCGTCGTTCCATCCTGTCTGAGGGAATCCTAACTTACGTTTGCTACATTGTTGCTTACGACATTGTTTAAATTCGCAATTAATATCTGACCGAGAGATGTTGAAACTGGCAGATACTAAAGACGTAAAGGTACCCAACAGAAGCTGGTTCCGGTCCAGCTAAGTAAATCGATGATGATGGGGTCTGGATGAGAACTTTAAACCTAAAATATCCTGTACTTTGCTGTGTGTTTGTATGTCTAGCTGTGTTTAGTCTGTAAGAGATGCTGCTGATATTTCTCTGTCGTTTTCTGTAAACTTGTGATTGAAGTTGAATACAATGTGGCGTTTCCACCCGCAGTTATAAGTCTACGGGCTCCATCAATGGGGCTTAAAATCATAATTCCCTTACTCATAACATAACTTTTTTTTCGAAACTAGGAGATTATAAATTGTGGAATGATTCAATAAGTACATTTTCTAAGACTTATCATCGCTACAGTCTATTACTTGTACATTCGTAGGCTGTACGGCGCGAGCGCATGGTTGTGATGCGGCTCGCACGCGGGCGCTACTACGAAACTAAGTTAAACATCGCTTCCGTACAACATTGTTTACCGAGATTATGGCATTGTTTATTATTTGTTTGGCTTGCTTAACTTTATCAGTTAATGTCTGCTGAATAAATGACTCTTGCAATAGCTGCGAATGCTGGGCGGCCGGTACAAAGGAAGGAGGTGAACGTATTATATATACTAGATTTAGCAGATATACATTATATAACATTACATTACGTCTTGTTTTGGGCAAAGTGTGGGAGGTGTATAGTTTATTAAGAGCCTATTCACTAATAAAAAACTGAGTGAATAACAAGGAAGACGGCAGTTGAGCGAGATGATGCAATGTTAAACTCAATAACACGACCAACGGTGCTGCGCCAGAGGGAGATTGATCTGGAGACCCTCCACGACTAAACTCTCGACACACCAACATTTGGCGCTTCGTACCCGGCACACATCGCAACACAACTGCTCAGACCCACCCTCCGTACGGCTTCACCAGACATCATGCCGGAATACGACGAATCGCTTGGCGGCAATACTTTGTCTGGTGGTTGGTAACTTCTGCAGGCAGCCGATGTTATGATCTCATATTTCGCTAGTTATGGTAAAGTCCTATTTAACATAGGTCGCGAGCCTATTGCCATTATTTATTTATACGCCGCGTGGGTAGGCCCTCGACAAAGTGGACCGACTACCTGGTGAAGGTCGCGGGAAACCGCTGGATGCGGGAGGCACAGGACCGGTCATCGTGGAGATCCTTGGGGGAGGCCTATGTCCAGCAGTAGACATCTTTCGGCTGAAATGATGACACCTTAGAAAGGACAGAGATTTTCCTGGTCTATTTTTTCCCTTCAAGTGACAGTGTCAGTGACACAGTGGTCTTGTGCTGCCATGCATAGCAAGGTTTAGGGGAGGCGAAGGATTCTCAGAGAAAATAAAAAAGGGTAGCAGGGGCACCGACGTGAATATGCGTAATTTCATTCTCAATTATTTAAGTATAATGGATCTACGAAACTCATGTACTTTTTCTATTTGACCAGGTTGTTAGATACCTATAAAGAGTTTTAAAAGATTGATATTACCTTTTGGGTACGGAAGTAAAAATGGGACCAGGCTGTCTCTTATCAATTTTCATAGATGACGTATTTATTTTACCGCTATAATGCTAAAAACAGATTAATATTAAACCTATTTCTTCTTTTTGTAATTTGCACGCGAGTCCGATTCGTGCTTGACCGGTTTTTATTTATATTCGCAGTGTACTACAACATCGATCTAGATCTGGATTGACATAAGGCTAGTTTCACATCATTAACGATGCCGGCTTGTGAGTGATTTCAGTGAACTGAAGCCGAGTGCACACGAGCGAGTGAGCTAATGCGCTGACCCCGATACAGATGGTAGATACTTACTGGATGACACGGTCACCATGTGATCATACTTGTATTTATAACCTCTTTGATAATTTAGGTTATTTCCCAGATGATGAGTATTTATTTTTTGTAAGAACGAAGTTATTTTAATCTATTCTAATCTATACTAATATACTAGCTTTCCGCCCGCGTGGAGTTCGGTTATATCGCGCTTTTTAGATTTCCCTCGGGAACATCAATTTTCTCCAGGATAAAAAGTAGCCTATGTTTTTTCTCAGGGTCTAAAGATTGTCTGTGCCAAATTTCATCAAAATCGGTAAGAGGTTTAAGCGGGAAAGCGTAACAGGCAGACAGACAGACAGAGTTACTTTCGCATTTATAATATTAGTATGGATAAAGTTGAAGAGTTTGTTTGTTTGTTTGAACGCGCTAATCTTAGGAAATACGGGCCCGATTTGAAAAATTCTTTTTGCGTTGGATAGCCCATTAATCCAGGAAGGCTTTAGGCTATATAACATCACGCTGCGACCAATAGGAGCGGAGCATAACTAACTCCACGCGAACGAACTCGCTGGCACACTAAATGTAAGTACTGAAAGAATAATATGCGTAGTCTTGATTTTAACAAAGCCAGATAACTTTTAGATGTATAATGTAATTTACAGTAGTAGTTCTGTTGTAGTAGTGCTTCCATACAATAACTGGTTGAAGTCAATATTCTTCTTCTTCTTCTTCAGCCTATAGAGGTCCACTGCTGGACAAAGGTCTCCCCCAAGGTTTTCATTGCATTGGTTTGCCATAATTCCCACGCTTGGCAGGCTGGTTGTGGATCGCAATAATTTGATATTTCACAGGAGAAGCGCTGCTGCCCGCTTCTCTGGTGAGAGTTCCCTTAGTCGCCTCTTACGACACCCACGGAAAGATATGGGTTAGTATTATTCTAAGCCAGGTACCACACGGCGCAAGTGAATTATATTCCACGAAAAAAATAATCTGTCCATTGAAATATCATCCATTAAAATTAATGTAGAATGGCGTTCGAAACCCAGGCCACTACGGTGCCCCTCGCCCATACAAATTAGCACAGGCCATGCAATTCTTGTACTGCGAATACCGCAGAGAGTGATGGCCGTCAGAGTCATACATGGGTATCGCACGATCTCCTATGAGGCGGCCTGCCTACTGGCTGGAACCCCGCCCTGGGACCTGGAGGCGAAGGTCCTCGCGTCACTGTACCGGTGGCGTGAGCAGGCGCGAGAACGGGGCGAACGGCCGATGCAGCGACAGCTTGATCAGCGTCGGTCGCAGCTCAGCGAGGTCGCCGGCCTCACCACCATCGAGGCCATCCGGCCGGTACTGGCGGACTGGCTCGGGAGAAGGCATGGCTCCCTGACGTTTCGGGTGACACAGGTGCTCTCGGGGCATGGTTGCTTCGGAAAGTACCTGTGTCGCATAAACAGGGAGCCGGACGCCCGGTGTCACCACTGCGTCGACTGCCGGGAGGATACGGTGCAGCATACGCTGGCAGAGTGTGCCGCTTGGGAGGAGCTGCGCCGTGTCCTCATCTCTGAAGTAGGCAGTGACTTGTCGCTGCCGGCCATAATCAAGTCGATGGTCGGCAGCGAAGAGTCCTGGGATGCGGTGGTTTCCTTCTGCGAGACAACTGTTTCATGTTGAGGCTGCGGAAAAGGAGAGGGAGATCTCGTCCTCTCACCCGACCCGCAGCAGGCGTACCGGGCGTCATCGGAGGGCGGATAATGCCCTCTTCCAGCCCCCCTAAATGGGTCCAGGGGCGATAGGCTCGGGGACATCTGTCGCCCCCCAAACATCAGGACCCGAGGTGGCGGCTCGAAGTGTTCCACGCGCGCTCTCTTAGACGTCACGGGGGGAGTCCTACACCTCACTCCCCCCTCTTGACCCGAGGAGGCCTACGGTGGTGGGCCAGCACCAATCGGGGGTTGCGGAAGCAGTATTAGTTTTCGCAGCCCCCGGTGTAGGTGTGAGACGGAACAACCGGGTGGTTTTTAGTCAGTAAGAGTCTGACAGACCCCGCCGCCCGCCCCAGGGCGGCGGAAATCCATGAGGATTTTCCACCCGGAAAAAAAAGGCCATGCAATTCTACCACACCTTTCCTTCATTTATTTTTTAGAGACACTTAAGGATATGTAGGTACTGCGATTCTGCTAACAAAAGGGTTTAAGACAAAACCACACTGACGACAGATAAAGCAAAAACTATTTTGTTATAATGTCACTATTAAAATGGGGCCTACCACTATTTATCACAAGTGTTCTTATTTTAAGTAGCGGCTGTTGTTTCAAGTTTATGTCACTGTCAAGATGGGGCCTTTTTTGTATTTTTTGTTATCGGGGGTAAACCTTCTAAAGGCCCCTGGTCCTTGGGGATAGGACCAGAGAGTGTGGGATTCTTACCTCACTAAAATCACCCCGGTGGTCACCAACTGCACATAGAAAGGGCACTGTTACCTCTCAAAAGTCCAACCCGGAGCCCCTTCCGTGCAACGCCTGTTAGGGCACATCTCTGGGGAGACTGTAAAGGGGTCTCCCCGAACCGTCAAGATGAGGCCTACCACCATCTTTCACAAAATATATTCTTATTTTTAAGTAGCGACTTTTGTTTCTGGTTTATATCACTATCATTAAGGGGTCTACCATCATCTTTTACAAATATTCTTATTTTTTATTAGTATCTTTTATTTCAAGGTTATGTTAAGAATACTCATATTAGTATCTTGGATATGATATGGTATCCTCAAAGTTCAATACAAACTTTAGAACGTCAGAAATACAATAAAATAAAATTGATTATTGTTGCCCTTTTTTCGTTTGGATGGAAAATCATCAAATTACCTCTCTAGGCGGAGTGGAAAGGCGTGTCACTCTCGCTCCGGACCATGGCATAGACCAGAGTCGGACGCAAGAGATCGCCGATCGCCGCCACGAGGGCACGGCGGGGCTCTACCCAAGCCGGACAGACCTCCACCGTATGCTCCACCGTGTCCTCAGGATTATTGTTGCCCTAAAAGGCAGTTTTAGTTTGGAGAAGTATGGATAAGAAACTCCACCGTAACTGTTTTTTTTCCACAATAAATATATCATGCAGTGGTAAATACAATAAAGTACCTACTCAATCAGTAAATTATCTGGTCTGGGTATGATGCACCTATTTTTCAGTAAGTTTCATCGCTAGATAAGATACGATTATTATCTATTTGTTCAAACATGAGTACAATACGTATTGTCAGCATGCGAGAGATGTTAAAAGAGAAAAAAGCATCTGCACCCTGAGTGCGTAACACACTATCATTCTCAATTATTTTAATAATAATAACTTATTTCGAACAGTATCCATATTAGATTAGAACCTATTACAAAAAATCTTAACCCTATGTTAGTAAAGATATAATAATAACAATATTTATTTCATTGCGAGCTCAGCCAGACACCCCACACTGTCTAACGAGGACCCGCATGAAACTCTGCATTATTTTAGAGTCGATCTTATCAGCGACTACCTTCAAAATGCTGTTAGTGCTGCCCCGCACTCTACGTAACAAGGAGGTGGTTCTCTTGCGTATAATGGCATGAAAGCCATCAACACGAGCCTCTGCAAATATGCCAGATGCACTACAGAAATGGAGCAATCCCAGCGACATTATATTACCTACGTAATAGAGTCATTAGGCCGAAATATTTACTTGTTAGTTTCTTATAAAAATATTTTTATTTATAACCCCTTTTGCGTCATCTCAATCACGCTTTCTTCTAGGTAGAACGCTATTACCACTTGCTAAGATCCTTACAAATTCGTATTCGCAGTTTCACGCTGTCAAAAATACTTCCAATTTACCTACATTTAAGACCAGGTTTTACATTAATTGACGACTAGATTATGAAGTTTTTAATTATGGTTCGGCCTTCGAGATATACATAGTTGTTAGTTAAAGATAAGTATATCAGCACATATTAAATCATCTCAAAAGGGTGTCAATTCTATATTTACCGGCCTCATTAGAATAAATCAAACGGTCTGATGTTCCCACTCTGTTCTCTTCGCCATTCATCACCCGATGACAGCTACAAACGGGTGATGTGTCAGTTTTTGCGATCATTCATCATCACAAAACGCCCCGGGATTTGAAACTAGTACTTCCGGGCGTTTTTACAGGAATGTGTGACATTTCTGAAATTCCTTAGGCGTGTACGCAATTAGTAGCTTTCATTTGAAGCGTGAAATGTTACTGGAATTCGACTCGAACTGGTTAGTTGGAACATTGTTCAAATTCTAAATCATCATCATCATCTCAGCGTTTATCCCGGTTGCACCCGCGGCTTTCGCGTTGGAGCGCGGGGTCCGCTTTCCTGCACATTCTCCTCCATTTCGCACGATCTTTAGCATCCTTTGGTAAGAGCTTGTTGGCACGCATTGTTCATATCCATATCTATTTGCAAATAACTGTGGATAAACAATTTCTAGATTTTTACAATAATTTACCTAATAATTGTATATCACATTATTATTGTCATCATCATCATCTCAGCGTTAATCCCAGTCGCATCCGATGCTTTGTCTGCTTTGGAGTCTGGGGTTTACCAGTCTAACTGCTGATTTTGACTAAACTTCCATATTGGCCGTGGAGCGACTACCGTCTGACCTCCACAACCTGAAGGCGATATCGAAGCATTAGACCAATTGTTGGAGTTTTGAGGGCACCAACAACCCGTAACGACTGCCACTAGATGTAATTGTATGGCAACCGGAACCAACGTTCCGAGGCACAACTATCGATGATATATCATAATTATTGTGTTACTATATTTTAACTAAAATAAAAAATGGTATAATATATACATAAATTATAATATATGTACCTATATTGATTGAGGCTGCGTGGCGTAGCGGTAGCGGACGCGGCCGCTGCGCAAGGTGGCGCGGGTTCGATCCCCGCACAGTGCAAGTATTTGTATGCATGAATATGAATATTTGCACTGGTCTGGTCGTGCCTCGGAAAGCACGTTAAGCCGTTGTTCCCGGTTGCCATACGAACATCTAGTGGCAGTCGTTACGGGTTGTTGGAGCCCTCAAAAATCCAGCAATTGGTCTAACTGCAATGCTTCGATGTCGCCTTCGGGTTGTGGAGGTCAGACGGCAGTCGCTTCACGGAAAATGTCGAAGTTTAGCCATATCAGCAGTTGGACTGGTAAAGCGGACCCCAGACTCCAAAGCTGAAAAGGCTGCGGATGCGACTGGGATTAACGCTGGGATGATGATGATGATTGATTGAGGCTGCAATTATAAAAGCGCACATATATTATGTCATACAATGTTTAATAAAATATTTGCGAGGAAATAATTAAGTAACAATTTGATGAATTTTGAAGAAATTTCGCGCAATAATTTTTATTTGTCCACAAATTAGCGATGCGCGCTCATTAACGCACTAAAACGGCCAGTACATATTAATAATTAAGTCAATTAATTAAGTCAATAAATATTTTTGAGTTTTGCTATAGATTAATTGAATTAAAGAGCTTATTTATTTGGTCTCCCTGAGTTATTTTTTTTTTCATAAAATGTTGCCCGCTTTCTGACATAAAAACTCTTTGCTAAGACTAAAAAAAAATATTTAAATTATTCATTGATTGCAATACTTGACACAAAGTTTTCTATTGTAACGTATCTAGGTATGTCTTTAAAAAAATACAACAATTTAAAACCAATAAAAACCAAACAAAAATAATGAAATCTTTATCGGAAATGGCACATTACACCCCTATGATACCTGTTCAATTTAAGGAGACCCCCCTAAGCTGTAATATTCTTGATCAAATAAGGCATAGACAGGGGTCTTTTAATATTGGTCGTTTTATAAGTAGCGATGTTAAAACACAGGGGAGGATAAAAGTCGCGTGGTGTGGAATGACGGATGTCTTTACAAGCTAGACGACTTGTCAGTGGGGATTGACGGACTGAGGATACCAAACTTTTAGCTAAGGTTTAATTTTACAAAAAAAAAAAAATAAAATATAAAGTACTACAGCTGACAAAAACAGCATGTTGGCTCGCCCCACATCTAAGTATAGTACATGCCTTGGCTCATCAAAGACAGCGATGGGTTTCATTTGGACAGTACAACAACATTCATTGCGGTATTTACTTTGTTGATCAGACATATTTCGAAAGTATGTAGCAATGGATTAGCATAAGTTTATAAATGATTATTTATAATAGTAGTATGACAATGACCTGGTGAAGGTCTCGGGAAGCCGATGGATGGGGGCAGCACAAGACCACTCATTGTAGAAAGCATTGGAGGAGGCCTTTATACAGCAGTGGATCTCTATAGGCTGAAGAAGAACAAGTGTTATGCAATTAGGGTGCTAGTTGCGGCCAAGGCATACGTAGTATTTTTATCAATTAAGGCCCGAAAATTCAAAATAGTATGTAATCTGTAAAACATTTTATCTTGAAATTATAAATTCCCCAATCTATGATGTGATGAATAACAATAATTAAAAAAACTTAATTAAAGTTCCTTTTTTACTTTAAATGGCTGTATTTGCAAGCCGGTTTGAAATTTAAATAAAGTCTTTATAAACCTTAGATAAGTTACCTCCTTTGTTTTCATGATTTGAAATAGAAAGTTCTAGTTCTATTTTTAATTTAAATGATAGTAGATGATTATTTTATACCGATATACAAGACTTAAATGGCTTATTTATAATTTTATTTTCCTTAAAGCTGCGTGTATTATGATTTTAAACGGGAAGTAACTGAACCGAAAAAAAACGATAAGCATTATTAAAAATAAATGGGAAAACACAAATCAGTTTAATGGATTTGTCTTTGCACGCTGTTCGTGATTACTTTGATACACATATATAAAAAAACCAAGGCAACAGTGATTCAACTTAGTAGATAGTGGTTATTATTTTCTACTATTTATATACCTACTCTGGACGAGGGCTTTAGATTTACGCAGATGTTCATTTAGCATATTCATAAAAATGCTGCTCCATTATTTATTAATCTCCCGTTACAGCAATCAACAGATTAAATCTGTTCTTGTGTATTGATTAACTTTGATAATGATTAGTCTGAATGAGATTAGCATTTGATTATAATAGAATAAGTGTTAACCAAAAATATCATTAGTCTTATAGTTAATATGTTATCTAAATAAATTATATAAAGATTTGAAATAAAGAGTATTAAAATTAATTGATGTTTTATTTTTATTAGTGTGTAAGTAAGTAGTAGTGGGCCTGTCGTAGCGCCCTCAAATTACGAATTGTAGGTCTTGTGTTTAAACCTAGGATGAAGATCAGAAATATTTATTAGTGAAACATAAGTATTTACATATAAAGATCTTCCCCTTTATTCATAAACGTTGCTTAAAGTTAACTAGTGATTAGCGACTATTTAGCCATACATTTTTGACGTTTGTACGTCACTTAACTTCGATAATCGTTTAAGAATAGACTCCTTAAACACTATGGTGTTTAAACAGTTTCTAATCACTAGCTAACTTTAAGAAACGTTAATGAATAAAGGGGTTAAATTAAAGTCTAGTTGTGTGGTCACTTGGTCAAGGGCTTTAAGTCGTACCTACACACATCAAAAGCATAGAATAAAGAGAGGAAGTAGGTTATCTGCGACCCAATCCGCGATTTAATTGCCTACTGTCTTAGGGTTGACAACTGTCCGCGCTTCGTCGGTTACGGTTGTCGCCCAAACCGCTAACAAATATTTATAGACTAAGAGCTTATGTTTAAATTATTTGCTTAGTATTTAGTTTACATATACTAGTCAGATTTTTTTTTGTAATTTTTATTTTTAGTTTTGTACACATAAAGAACCATATTTATTTTTATTTTTAATTAATACAATTATAAATAATACAAACATAACATCTATTGAATCACACATTTAATACAAAATTACAAATTAGCTACAGAAAAATACCTACTTCCTTCGGTTTCGACTATTACGAAACGCGTTGTTATTAAACTTTAATGTGTAATATATCCGTATCCTTGTAAATAACTTTTAGAAACATAATTTAAAAAATATAAGTCTTTTATTTGTTCATAAATAGACATACCAACTTTGCAGTTTATGTGATCATTTTTTAAAAGCTATACTCTGTTTTTTAATCTCGTAGACTAAACTGATATTACGAGTGTTGGCAGTTTATTGCAATTCTTAAATAGTGCCGAAACTTAGCGTTCGTAAAATCAAGTATCGTTTTTTTACAATAAGTTATCCTGAAATAATGTGTAGGTACTTATTAAAAACGTAATAATACAAAATTAATAATGTAAATTTGACATTTGCATGTGTCAATTTAGTCTACGAGATTAAAAAACAGAGTATAATGTGCCGAAAAGCCGTGACGCGCGAACCTAGTTCCGTGCTAGCCGCGACTAGCGCAGTCATAGGCACTCTAATATTGTGTTTAGGTGTGCGTGCGGCGACGCATAGATACTATGGCGCAGACATACAAGCCGCGCGCGGTCCGTTTGTATGAAGATAACGTACTTCCTCTCTTTATTCTATGTCAAAAGTGTCTAGGGATCAACATATATTTTTGCAATAACTTTTCTCCTGATTGATATTAATTAAAATTTTCTTTAAGGATTCATCAAATAAAGTGTTTTCGTTTGTCACAGTAACGATAAACCAAGTCACCTTTGCATTAATAAAGAAATTTGCCATTTTTCTAATAAAGGGATATTTGACATTTGAACCACTAACACAAAAGTTCGAAAAAAAGACTGAAATAACAGTTTTCTCTAAAATTTTATTGGGTAACTTAAACAATTAATAATCCGTGTTTCTACCGCGAACACTAACAACACAAGAACATCGGTTTGGCATACTCAAAATGAGTTCATCCAAATCACGCTGTGGAATGGCCGCCCATGTTCGTTGCAACAACAAAAAAAGGTCTTCTTGCGACTGGATACCCTCCATATTCGGCAGAGCTCTTCTCTGTAGCATATCCCATGCATGCTCAATCGGGTTCAAGTCTGGCGACTGAGCAGGCCAGGGCAGGACATTGATGTTAGCTGCGGCGAGAGTCTGTCTTACAACTCTTGCGGTGTGCGGTCGTGCATTATCATGCATTAACTGAAATAAGGGACCGATTTGCACTTGTAGAGGAACGATGACGTCTGATACAATCGTTTCAGCATAAATTTGAGCGTTGAGGTTGCCTCTGATCCAAATCAACTCAGTTCTTCCGCCGATCCAAATACCCGCCCATACCATGATGGTTCCACCACTATAAGGATGGACTTCCTGGCAGGATTTTAATCGCTGTTGGCGTCCAGGGGTTCTCCAGTGTCGTATACGTCTTGTATCCGGTCTCATACCAAAACGAGACTCATCAGAAAAGCACACGAAACGCCATTGTTCTTCTGCCCAATTTCTGTGTTCAAGAGCCCATTGATATCGAATCCTACGATTGTGCATTGCTATAGGTGGTACCCGTAGCGGTCTTCGGGAATGAAGGTTCACTTCATGCAAGCGGTTTCTGACTGTTTGGTCGCTAATTAAGTTCCCTGAAGAGTGATGAAGCCTCACGGCTAACATCATGGCGGTTATTGTTGGAGCTCTTCGAGTTAAGATTTGAATGTATCGGTCTTGTCTCCGTGTGGTGCAGCGATACCGTCCTCCATGGCGCTCAGCCACGGTACCAGTGCTTCGGTAACGTGTCCAAAGTCGACTGATAACACTCTGACTTGTATTCAGAGCTAAAGCCACAGTACGTTGCCGGGAACCAGCTTCTAT
The DNA here is from genome assembly GCA_017933935.1 of Sesamia nonagrioides. Taxonomy (NCBI): domain Eukaryota; kingdom Metazoa; phylum Arthropoda; class Insecta; order Lepidoptera; family Noctuidae; genus Sesamia; species Sesamia nonagrioides. The sequence continues at coordinate 909,388 of JADWQK010002450.1, read as the reverse complement.
CATTCCCACGGCTCTGAGCATTTCTTCCCTGCTTAAATGACGTCGCCGCTCCATAATAACGTTGGTTTTAATCAGTAGTAGGGAAACAGTAGCACTAATAATGTCTTCAATGCGTTGTATGTTTTTATAGGGAAAATATTGACAGCTGATTTTCATCTTTTACTCGAATTTGATTCACAGTTCCTGATTCAAATTATGAAATGCACCAAAAAGGATCCATATAAATTTATAAAATCATAAATTTATTACAAAGCCACATCTCAATCTCAAGAAATCCGCATAAAAATGCTTGATCCCTAGACACTTTTGATGTGTGTATAAGTAAATACATACATAATATAATCAACACTGCTCTCAAAACGGTAAATAAACATATCGAGAGAAAACCGGAATGACCTAGAATAAAAAAAAAAAATGAAACATGTGACATACCAACACGCGCTAACGTTGATGGCGGTCCACACTCTCTCTCTCTCAATAAAGAGGAGGCCTGTGGCTCAGCAGTGAGATCTTTATAGGCTAATTATATTCATAATTATATTAGGCAAAACAAAAATACTTATTACAAAGGTTTAATAATTTTAAATGTCAAATCTTAATTAAAAATAACTAGGTAGGTAAGATATCTTGCAAACAATATCTACCTACATATTAACATAAGAATTTCTGTGGCTATTAAGAGGAAATTATTTGCATCATAATGAATACTACCACTAGTAAATAAATTATAATTAAAACATAAATTATTCTATACCTACCTGCAATAATTTAATGATGTAATGTTGTATCTATTATAGAATATTCATGACTAAGTATAGGTAGTGTTACTTATTTATTTATTTATAAAAACTTTATGCACAAAGAGAAACATTGCACAATGGCGGACTTAATGCCTTAGGCATTTTCTACCAGTCTACCTTAGGGTGATGCAGAGACAAAACACGGTAGGTGCAAAGATATAAAAGAGAAGTTGAAAGATTTTTGGTTGGTCTATAAAACTATTATTTAGTTAATCTTTCGCACATGACATGTACAAAGGCGGACTTAATGCCTTAGGCATTCTCTACCAGTCAACTACAGGTGGTGAAGAGATAAGATGGTAGGTCCTTTAGTTTGAAAGAAAATTGTAAAGAAAAAAAAAACTCTTAACACTACTAAAAAAAAAAAACTTAAATAAGCTAAATATACATAATAGTTTCTCTTCTTAATTTGGATAGATTCTGTTTATGTAGAATGACAGCCTCCGTGGCGTAGCGGTAGCGGACGCGGCCGCCGCGCAAGGTGGCGCGGGTTCGATCCCCGCACAGTGCAAGTATTTGTATGCATGAATATGAATATTTCCACTGGTCTGGTCGTGCTTCGGAAAGCACGTTAAGCCGTTGGTCCCGGTTGCCATACGATCATCTAGTGGCAGTCGTTACAGGTTGTTGGAGCCCTCGAAAGTTCAACAATTGGTCTAACTGCAATACTTCGATGTCGCCTTCGGGTTGTGGAGGTCAGACGGCAGTCGCTTCACGGAAAATGTTGAAGTTTAGCCATATCAGCAGTTGGACCGGTAAAGCGGACCCCAGACTCCAAAGCTGAAAAAGGCTTCGGATGCGACTGGGATTAACGCTGAGATGATGATGATGATGATGATTCTGTTTATGTAGAATACCTGCGTAATTAACTATATGTTAGCAGTCGGTGGATTCTGTAAAAATATCATCGTGAAATGTAATGTGAAAAGAGGTAATAGTGAGCTCAGTATCAGTGACAAGTGAGAAACCATAGCAAGAGTTTTATTTATTTTATTTCTTTAATTTTTGGCTTCGCACGATCTGTGCATATAGCCAATGTACACGTAATGAATTATTATTTCGACAAAGATGGCCGCGTGAACCGTCTACGAGGGAGGTTTGAGGCAAAGTCATGATGAGACCACTATGCTGCGATATCTAAATGTTCTTTATTTACTGAATGCACTTTTTATTACATAAATCACGCACTTTTATTTAGTAAACAACACTATGAATAATTTAAACGTCCAATAAAAAAAGAGCGTGACACTCAGCTTAACTTTCCCGCCAAAACTTCCCTAGCAAGAGTTAGAATGATAGCTTACTCACATGACATGACAGGTTACAGTATAGCATTACAGCGCCAGTTGGCCAAAAATGTATAGCTAATGTGGTTGTGGAAGATCCATTTTAAATATGACATCTTACGATTTAGCACGTATATCAGATCTACTTATTTAGATATGGACGAGCGGAGTGTCTTAACACAGGCTTTTCTGCTGAAAAAAGGGCCAATAACAAGATTGCAAATGCTATTAGCTAAATTGATTAACTATCATTTACAAAATTAAATTGAATGATGACGTATAAAATTGTTTTTTTTTGCAAACCTACATAGGTTTGCAAAAAAATCAATTTTGTACGTCATTTAATTTTGTATTTAAAAACCTGTATGAGGTGGTGAAAATATTTACTATATATGTACTATTTTAGATAAGTAGATCCTGTAAATAAATAATGTTGAGAACCACATCTTCATAACCGATAACATATCGTACGCGCGAAAGATAAGTGTATCCTCATCCTATTTTTTACTGTGAAATCAAAACTTTAGGGGTGCACTAAAAGTACCGTGGCATAAAAAGTGCCGTGTCGGATGTCAGTACCACGTGCCGTCACACTAAAATAACGTAAAACGTGTGTTTCATTTACGTGATGATTTTGTTATGATACTATTTCAGTTTTTTTTAAATTTTAAAGCTCTTAAAAAGCATCACTTTGGGTGTGCTGTGGATTGGTTTAGTCACGGAGATATCCGTATTTTTATAATATGCTAGCTTTTGCTTGCGGTTTTGCCCCCGTGATGTCAATTACCGGCACATATTATACCGATTATAAGAAAAAAAAAACTTTCACTATTTGAAATAAAAGCAAAATTCGAAATACAAACTATGAATCCAGCTCAGTGATACTAAATAAGGAACTTACGCATTTATACTTTTTTAGAGCAACGGCAAATACAGTAAACTTTAAGTAATGAATTAATTACTTTTCCAAAAAACTGTAACTTAATAGAAGAAATAATAGAAGATAAAGAAAATAAAGGGAACGATAATAGACGTGTTGTTGAAAGGAAATCATAATTAACTCCTTGATTTGGTATAGCCTAAGTATACCTTTTTGTTGGCTATGGAACAAAAAAATTGGCGTTCGATACATTTTAACTTTTTGGGACACCAAATCTTTTTTTAGAATTCGGTACCCAAAGGGCAAAACGGGGAAGAAAACGCAAAGCTATTTGCAGATATCGCTGATGGCGTTTGACTCATAACAATTAGCTGTCAGTCGTATCACGTTTTATGTTGAGTTTATTTTTTGTGTTTGACGAGTTTTTGTTAGGTAAAGCAGAGCAATGTATTGTACATGGACTGTTTCAAGTTAAAAAAGGAGTTAAAAGGCTAGAGGAGCTTCAGTAAAAGGGTGAAAAGCTGATCTAATTACCAGGCAAATAACAATGCCCAGACTTTAAACTGAATGCAGACTTATTAGTGTTTTAAGTTACATTAATTTTGTATTAGGTTTAATGTTTCTTTAATTATATTTAAGTAAATATGAATGTACTTATTATTGCCACATTTTGAAAGTTTCAAATAGTTTCAAGTTTAAAATAGTATCCAGACTTGAATCGTATGACCGAAATTTTTACTTTTTTACTTCCTCAAGAACAAGAAATTCAAGAGAAAACATTGATTTACCGCCCCCAGATAGCTATAGAGACATCAACATAATCTTTACTGAAATCTATTTATATATTCTGTTCTAAATTAAAATGCATAGGTATCTTTAGGGAAAGAGTGATTTCCATTATTATTGCAACAAATTGCTACACAACGCGGTATATTTTTTTTTTTTTATAAAAAACGTGAACTCGAACAAATTACAAATGGGTTTTGACAGTTTATTTGGGTCCAACGATAGCAGCGCCTCTAGTGGCGAGATTTGTCAGTTTTCTTCCCCATTGTGTAACACACCGTCAGTAGCAATGGGTTTCATTTTGACAAATCAACTCGATTCATTGCGTTATTTATGTTGTTGAGCAGAAACATTTTTGAACATATGGGGCAATGGTTTAGCAAAACGCTTCAAAATGGTTCCAACTGATAGTAATAGTGTGTTACGCAATTAGGGTGCTGGACCCTATTCCTTACACTTCACCGTCTTTCTGTCAATATTGCATCTCATGAACCTTGATAGATAAAAAGTTGAAATCGCAGATGAACTATTCCCATTGCAGTCGCAAAAACACACTAAAACAGATTAAAGTAAATATTTAATAATAACGGGAACAGGAAACACACTTGAAATTGTCAAAGATGAAGTCTACCAAAAATACTAAAAATAGAATAATAACTACATAATACAATATGTAAAGAAAACCCTGTCCGACCCATAAGGATAATAAAGGTTAGGTAAACACTTGACCCAATATAATATAAAATTTTACATAATCATCATAGTAACAATACTAATGAATTTTGAAATAATCCTTTTTTCCCGGGAATTAATTCCAATTTCCCCAAAATTTGGTAATTTTTAAAAAAGTGACAACACCGGTATTGTTATAAGCGAATAGCGACGCGACCACGTCACAGGTGCCGCGTGCTCTGCCCCCCGCCGCCCGCGGAAGGGGTTGCGTACCGCACATGTATTAAGTTACCTCGTTTTGCGAAATAATATTTATTTTTTTAGAGAGATTTTTTTTATAAGTTTAGCCTGTCTTTGTAGGCATTAGTAGAATCAGTTATCGATACCTAACAATACCTTCACGGATCGGACAAGGTTTTCTTTACATATTGTATATTTTTTCATCTCTATAATGGTACGGTAGCCTTCGTACGCACGTTCGATTCGCATTTAACCGATTATTTAAATAATCAATAAAAATTTTCTTCATAGGTTGTTTAGAATCATGTACTGAATTACAGTTTGCTTGTCGAAGTCCCGACTACTGCTCGATATATGCATATGTATACAGGGAAATGGAACACGTTCTGTGATCTGTAATTTATATGGCTTCAGCAATTTAATTTAGAAGTCATTCAAGTCGTTCTGCTAACCCAGTTTCATTGCATCAATTCTGTTGAAAAAATCGATGAAGATACTTTAATAAAACAAACACATCTGTGACAAACATAAATAATAATAAAATATACACACAGACGAACATATAAAACCTATATTGGAACATGTTATGCGAAATGAGTATTTGAATAAAAATCTTGAATGTATTAATAGACAATTATTCTCTTAAATAATCCATAGTAATATTATAAATGCGAAAGTATCTCTGTCTGTCTGTCCGGATTTCACGCCAAAACTACTTAACCGATTGTAATGAATTTTAGTATACAGATAGTCTAGAGCCTCAGAAAGGACATAGGCTATAAAACATCCCGCTAAGACCAATAAGAGCAGAGCAGGAATAACAAAATGTTGTGAAAACGGGAGCAAACGCGGACGTACATATTGCTCCCATTATTTTAACAGGCGCTTATTTTATATCAACTGAGCTCTTTCGGTTTCACCCGTTATTATAAGTCAAAAAGTCTAGTTGAGTTAGTCAGTCATAATCCATACTAATATTATAAATGTGAAAGTAACTCTGTCTGTCGGTCTGTCTGTCTGTCTGTCTGTCTGTTACGCTTTCCCGCTTAAACCTCTCAACCGATTTTGATGAAATTTGGCACAGACAATCTTCAGACCCTGAAAAAGAACATAGGCTACCTTTTATCCCGGAAAAATTTGATGTTCCCGAGAGAAATCTAAAAAGCGCGATATAACCGAACTCCACGCGGGCGAAGCCGCGGGCGGAAAGCTAGTAATCTATAATGGAATGAGAGGGCCTATACAGACAGACGAAAAAAATGTAAGAGGGAACACAGATATCGGCTAAGAGTATACCAGTATACTGGCTGAACGCATTGATCACTATGTTTGTGGTATCAGACTATTATCTATACTAATCCATCCATACTAATATTATAAATGCGAAAGTAACTCTGTCTGTCTGTCTGTCGGTCTGTCTGTCTGTCTGTCTGTCTGTTACGCTTTCCCGCCTAAACCTCTCAACCGATTTTGATTAAATTTGGCACAGACAATCTTTAGACCCTGAGAAAGGACATAGGCTACCTTTTATCCCGGAAGAAATTGATATTCCCGAGGGAAATCTTAAAAGCGCGATATATAACCGAACTCCACGCGGGCGAAGCCGCGAGCGGAAAGCTAGTCATAAATAAAGTCACTGACAATTCAAAAATAAAATCGATTTCAAGTCAAATTTTTAGAGTGAGTAATCTTTGTGCGCTAATAGTCGGACACGGTTTTTTGGCAATGTAATTACACCGTACATTATGTCAGTGTCTACTGCATGGTATATTTAAAAGTTAGAGATAAGTCCTCGTTTATACTTTGTTTCATAATTATTTCTTCAGCCTTTATAACGTGTAACAAAAAGGGTATATACATACCAAGGGCATGGCATCTTTAGATGATATCAAACGATATCGGAAGGGTTTCAACTCAAAATAAAATACTCAAAAAATTGGTACCAAATTTTAGGTTTCGTACACTACATCCATACTAATATTTTAAATGCGAAAGTAACTCTGTCTGTCTGTCGGTCGGTCTGTCTGTCTGTCTGTCTGTCTGTCTGTCTGTCTGTCTGTTACGCTTTGCCGCTTAAACCTCTCAACCGATTTTGATGAAATTTGGCACAGACAATCTTTAGACCCTGAGAAAGAACATAGGCTACTTTTTATACCGGAAAAATTTGATGTTCCCGAGGGAAATCTAAAAAGCGCTATAAAACCGAACTCCATGCGGGCGAAACCGCGGGCGGAAAGCTAGTACGTTAATAACTACTCGTTACCCGTCACGTTACTTGCCAAAATCCGATAAATGTCTTCAATATCTCTGTACGACTAGTATGATAGTAGCCTATCACAGGCGGTGTTTTTCCTCATAACTTCCTAAGATAAAGAGATAGAATTAAAAAACCCTTCCAATTATCGTTTGATACATTTAAAGATGACATACCTTTGTTATGTATATACCCTTTAGGTTACACGTTGTAGAGATCCACTGGTCATCAGGGCACTGGGATCATATGGTTGAGCTGAATGATGCTGATCCATACGTCATGTGCGTGAACGGACGCCGTCGAAGGGGACTGGTCATCTCTTAGCTGCCACGGCGTATTTTAATTTCTGAATTGATTTTTGTGTGTTTTATAATGGACGCTCTCGGCGTGCAATATATTTCTGCATCGTTCTCACACGGTTGATTTCAACATGAATGATGTAATCAAATATTTGTAACAATAGCTTGAAATTTTAAAAGAGTGTCCATGGAGTTTCTTGCCCGTTCTTCTCCATAGGTACCTACTCTTTGGAATGGGCGACTAGCTTCATCTTATTGACAGACCGACCTTCTGACAATTCAAAAGTGCCTGTAACGGGTTTATTTGAAATAAATGATTTGATTTGACCGCTGGACAAAGGCCTCCCCCAAGGCTTTCCACGATGACCGGCCTTGTGCTGCCCGCATCCGCCTGTTTCCCGCGACCTTCACCAGGTCTTCGGTCCACCTTGTTGGGGGCCTCCCTACGCTGCGTCTTCCGGTACGTGGCGGCCTCTCCAGAACCTTACTGCCCCGTCGGCCATCGGTTCTACGAGCAATGTGCCCTGCCCACTGTCACTTAATTTTAGCGACTCGAAGAGTTGTGTCGGTGACTTTGGTTCTTCTGCGGATCTCCTCATTTCTGATTCGATCACACAGAGAAACTCCGAGCATAGCTCTTTCCATCGCACTTTGTGCGACTCTGAGCCTTCGTATGAGGCCCATTGTGAGCGACCATGTTTCAGTTTTGTAAGTCATCACTGGCAACACACACTGGTGAAAGACTGTCTTGAGACACTGTGGTATCTTGGACGACGAGAAGATGTAGCATATTTCCCGAACGCTGTCCAAGCTGGTCACACTGGTTGAACGCTGGTCAAGCACAAATTATATTTATAAAAAAAAAAATGAGTGGCTTGAAGCCTGTCGCTTATTATATTTATATCATTAAAATTATACTTAATGTGTGTAATTTGTCTTATTTTATCTATATTTAAGTTAGTCTAACCGTCATCATGTTTTTCTACACACAACTGCCATAAAATTTACCGCTTCCGAAGACCATTGTCTACTTCAACCGAGGTAATAACCGGGTAATAACCGTATTGCGGGTAAAGTGCCATAACTCACGGTTATTATCCGAACTGTCCGGTAATTAATTTGAATGCCGTTATTAATTAGAGTACGCACCAGACAATTGTCCGTACCTGAAATATTGTTTTGAATCGGTACAGTTAGAGCGAAAAGTTATTTAAACAAAGTAAGAAGGAAAGATAATAGATTTATTTATGTATACAGCACAAAATGAGCGGACATACCGACGACACGGCTGGTGCAGTGGCTGAGCGATCGACAGTGGTGATGCGAGTCGTGGGTTCGATCCCTGCACGGAACAAATATATGTATGGCCTACAGTTAGTATTTTTAGTATTTTTTTGATTATATAGTTGTTCCAGCTCTGGTTGTTTAGTATGTGAGTTTGGACGGTTGTAAACGCAAGCACCCACGATACAGGGGTATTTCCTTGTGCAGGCAACGTTTTTTAATAACAAAATTAAAAAAAAGAGGCATATTAATTAGGTATTCAGCTACTTATTATTATTTCTTTGATTTCTTGAGGTTAGAGGAAATATATATAAATATAGTAAAGCTTGTTTAGTTATTTAAAATCAATCAAAGTAGAAATACCTACGTGGAATACGATCAAATAAGTATTATTGTGAATGATTTCCAGGACAACTTTCAGGCATCAACAGGGACGAAATTTTTGATGCCCTATCATTATTTCTCTACTTTTTTTTTAAATAATTGTTCGTATTATTTTAAGCCTACAATTTTAATTTTTTGAAAACTTGCATAAATGTGAAGAAAAATCTGTCTGTAAAAGATCTATTCTATTCTAAATTCGTACCCCAAAAGCAAGCTCAGAATATGTATTTCATATAAACGTTTCGCTATCTATATAGTTTTCCTGACAGCTTAAAAGCTTTTGCCATTTCAATAAAAAAGGACTAGCAAAAATCCTGAAAGTCTAGTCGCTGAAAGCTTCACTGCTGTCACATGCATATTTAATTAAATTTCTCGGCTTTTTGTACACGACGGTACATAAGCCATTAGCCAGGCCAGACTCCGAGCTATTGATCTGGCTAAATTTACACTTCCTGCCTGGATTATTGAGCAATTTGCGTCCGTTATTGGAAAGCTGTGGACACCATAGTGTGATGGTTATGTTTTGTTTATGATGTGTGGTGTTGTTTTTATGGCACTAATTTGTAATGTCATTTCTGTCATCACTTTTCTAATGACATTTTTTATCGACTATAACCAAGGCTATAACAACGAATTTGCATACAAACTTTTACCTCATATTAACTCCAGCAGCCTACTCGGCGAACACATTTTTGGTAAATGTTTGCAGTTGGCATCATTTGGACCGCAATTGATATCATTTTACACTTTTCGTATTGTGTAACCACACTTTCGGGTCATATCAACAGCAGTTGTATTGCATGCTAAAGAATAAACTGGAGATGAATTATCATTATGATAATTATTATTTGTCTCAAAGTGGCGCTAGTAAACGAAAAGTTATTTGGAAAACGGTTGTCATGGTGGGCATGAGAAAAATGTGAGAAAAGTTTTTTTTATTTTTATAATTATAAACTAATGCTTGACCGCAATCCCGCCTGATGGTAAGCAGTGATGTAATTGTTGATGGTAAAGCGCGCTAGTTTTTTAAGAGCCTATACACCAAAAAAAAAAAAAAAAAAACTGAGTGAATAGGAAGGAAGACGGCAGGATGGCCGCCACAACCCAGTTATTGGGTGACATAAGCAGAGATGTACAAAATGGTTTTAAAAAAGCATTTAAATACAAAATGCAAAATACTTTTCAGATTTACTATTTCAAATGCAAAATACCAAATAGTTTTGCGTTTTGTATTTGAAATGCTAAATGCAAAATAGGTATTTTCAAAATACTTTTTTCAAAATAAAATAGTTTCTTATCTATAGATATAATGAATGTTCGTCGTTTTGGTTGATTTTTTTTGGTGAACCTAAAAAATCAACCACTATAAATAATTTTAAAAGTCCAATGAAAAATGGCCGAAAAATGTTTTTTTTCAACTGTCATTGGCGATATCCGCCATTATTGTGAAATCAAATTTTCAAAAAATTTCTATAGTTCGTTACACGTGTTATTGGCAAAATTGTGGTAACTATTCCACAGGGGCCATTGATCAAGAGTTGAAGTAGTATTCAATACTTGATCGTAAAGAAGAAGGAGAAGAAGTAAAAATATGGAATAATGGCAATACAGACGTCATTCGCTCATAAATTTCATTTTGTTTTACTGGTAATATTGGCTAAACTTTATCACAAAGTATTTTGCATTTTGAAATGAATATTAAAAATACAAAATATATCTGGAAAGGTATTTCAAATAAAATACAAAATGCTTTTTACTAAAAAGCATTTAAATACAAAATACAAAATAGCTATTTTGCATTTTGTATTTGCATTTTAAATAGAAGTATTTCAAATAAATCGTATCTCTGGACATAAGTCCGCCACTCTGACAACCTTGGTAAGGGTAGTTGTCAGATTTTCGGGCTTCTGACTAAACTATACGACTTCCAAAGATCTTCAAATGGCAGCCGGGGCGTTGGTCTCCGCACCTCAGTAAGTATGTTAAGCCGTTGGTTCGGCATACTTGCTGAGGTGCGGAGGACAGCCTCCGTGGCGTAGCGGTAGCGACGACGACAGCCGCAGCGCAAGGAGGCGCGGGTTCAACCCCCGCGCAGTGCAAATATTTGTATGCATGAATATGAATATTTGCACTGGTCTGGTCGTGCCTCGGAAAGCACGTTAAGCCGTTGGTCCCGGTTGCCATACAAACATCTAGTGGTAGTCGTTACGGGTTGTTCGAGCCCTCAAAAGACCAACAATTGGTCTAACTGCAATGCTGCGATATCGCTTTCGGGTTGTGGAGGTCAGGCGGCAGCCGCTTCACGGAAAATATCAAAGTTTAGCCAAAATCAGCAGTTAGACTGATAAAGCGGACCCCAGACTCCAAAAGCTGAAAAAGGATGCGACTGGGATTAACGCTGAGGTGATGACTGAGGTGCGGAGGAAATGGATATCCACAACGTCTAATTTAGTGTACTTAGTAAGGTTTTTGTGTAGTATCTAAATCTAATAGTGATTACACTGGACCAATACAAAAATACAGTACAGTCATTATACAAAATAATAAATTAGTAGCTGTAATATATACCAAATTAATCTCGTTTTGCTAACCTAATTGATAGGGCTAGACGCCTAGACCAAACCATAATTATGCAATATTGCCAACACCCATGGAATGTGCAAACCCACAACCCATCATAACAATCTAGCGCTGACTATACTATACTATATGACTGTTCTCGTTACGACCGTAATTTGGCAAGCCTGACGGTGACCAAAAATGTTACGATAAGTGGAAACTTAAATGTATTATCATTCTCGTTAATTTCGATAGCATTTTCGATTAATTTAACAATAGATTTTGAAAACAGGATGAGATAAGTATTATTATTTATGAAGATCTTAATTTATGTTAAAGATTTCTATGTTAGAATTATTATTTACTCTTTAGTATGTGTGTACCTACCTATACTACATATATGTTAAATGAACAAAGAAATTCTTTAATTTAGCAGCAGATAGAGAATGCAAATCAAAAACTACAATGTATGGTCAGTGACAAAACTCTATTATTATTGATATTGTATTTACTTTTCCATATTATCCAAAGTCAATCAATTCAATTCCCTAGCATGGGTAATGGGGATAGGTAGAATTCACTCCACATTACGTAAAATCTATTCCAAATAATTCAAATTGATGTTACTTCAAGTTATTCTATTTGTATTTAATTTAATTTTAGAGCGACCAACACTCTCGAAAACGCTATAAAAATGTTTGAAGTTTCATCGTAAACTCAACTTTATTATTGTTACGAATGCACCTTTTATCAATGGCATAAGGCTCAATATTGCGGTATGTTAATACACATAGCCCGTAATATTATGTAGATTTTAAAGTTACTTTTCTATAAACCTGTAATACCTATTTACATTTTTGGCAAATAAGTCGTGATTAAGTTTTTTTTTCGTAATTTTACAACTACTTTACTAATTACTACTTACTAATTTTTTTACTAGATAAACTAGTGCTTGACTGCAGTCTCACTTTACGGTAAGCAGTGATGCAATCGTTTCACTCAAAAAAACTGAGTGAATAGGAAAGAAGACGGCAGTTGAGCGAGGTGATGCAATGTTAACAACAACACGACCATCGATGCTGCGCCAGAGGGAGATTGATCTGGAAATAATCCACGACCAAACTCCCGACACAACAACATTTGGCGCATCATGCCGGGACACATCGCAACACAACTGCTGAGACCCGTCCTCCGTATGGCTTCACCAGATATCATGCCGGAGCACGACGAATCGCTTGGCGGCTAGACTGTCTGGTGGGTGGTAATCTGCCGGCTGCCGATGTTATGGCCTACCACCGAGAAAAAAAAGAGTTTAGGTAAAGCGTAAGTATTCATCTTTACAGAAATCGAGTCCTTCTTTTGTACATTTTTTTTATTTCTTGAAAGAAAGGTAGGTACCTATTTGTGAAACATGTGCCCTCTATTTACGTAACTTATTCGACAATCGTGTGAGTTACCCACTTCCTCCAAATGTTTTAACGTTTCCTTTAAAAAGTCAAAAGATCGTTAGGCTATCACATAAAAAAAATATCCATCGTCGTTCATCAATTTATCTTCACTAAAATTTCGCACCCCATTTACGTTGTTAAAAATATAATCGTCGGATATGTCTGTCGTTATGAACTCAATTAGGCAGGGGTACCCAGAGAATTTGGTTTTGGAAAAACTAAATTCTCCGCATAGTTGCCTTAAAATATAGAAGAATTAATAAAGAATGTTTAATCAGTTTATATAATTTAGAACTTTTACTGTGTAAAAATAAGTAGTTAACATTTGATAAATAGGTAAACAATGGTTCAAGATACAAAAACTAGCTAGTCCACTGGTACATCTGCCAAAATTGCCTACAAAATACCCTATAGCAGGACACTGCCCCCTAAGATACAGGCCTAGCCTAGTTTAGGGGACAGGTATAAACCTATTGTACCTATTGTAATGCATTATTAATGTACATTAAAATTTAGAAATGTATTTTTTTGTCCCAATAAATATTTGTATTTGGTTGAAGTACCACACGCATAATTATCTACACAATTCTTATAACTTTATACGTATCAAATACGATGTAACTTATTTCGAATCCACACCCTCACTCCTCACTTATCCCACACACACACACACATCACATCCTCACTTATTTTGACGTCTTTACTTTTGAACTTTTAGGTAAATCAATTTAGTGATTGCACTTGGTTCGTTTTGTCTTAATAAATCTAAAGTCTCTCTCTCTCAGTGTCATATAAGTCTAATATATTTCCCTCATCTCTCTTTGTCCTGCATACAGCCCATAAAAGTAGAACGTACTATGCCAAGAAACGTGTCACGGACAAGAGATTTTATTCTAAAAAGCCATGGAGAGTCGAACACAAAATTCAATGCTGAAACCTCGATACTGTTAACTTACCATAACTTCTAAAAACCAGGTCAAATAGTCAATAGAGATTTGTTCAAATTTTTCAATTTATACGTTTGAATTTTAACAAGCCTTTGCTGTAATGTTTAACTATGGTCAAGTGTCTTTCAAATTTCTCCCAACATTATTTGGATGGGTATGTGAAGAAAATTTAAATCTACCTTTATAATTACTACAGAGATTTTAGGTTATATGCAACCTTTATTGATATTTTGGGGAGTTGGTGGCATAATTATATGACAATAAAAGAGATTATATGTATTTAGAGGGTGGAAAAGTAGCAGAGGATTTACAAGCTATATCATATTATAAAAATGTATTAATCGTAGAACTATTTAATGAAATAACTATCAAAGTTATTCGACACACTTTTGCTATATTGTATGAATATTTACTCTACAGTGTAGTAGCAGTGAGCTCTCTACGAACTCACAGTAGGTACCATCTATCGAATGCGAATTCTTTTCATATATTGATACCCATAACATCTGCAGAGTTTCACTAAGCAGCTTATTGGAGTTGACTTCGTATAACTTTTCTGTGCGTTTGCTTTTCCTTTGATGCACGATTTGTCTTCTCGGCTTTCCAATTTTCGTTGTGCCTCGATTTTCTTTTGTTTGTATAAGAAACTGGGCCATTAATATGTCCCATAACAGTGGTAATAGTAATGCTGTCAATTAAAGTAATTGTATTCGCTGTCGTCTGGTGAACAATATAGTATACAACGTTATTTAATTTTATTCGCTGTCATCTGGTGAACAATAAAGTATACAACGTTATTTAATTGTATTCGCTGTCGTCTGGTGAACAATATAGTATACAACGTTATTTAATTGTATTCGCTGTCGTCTGGTGAACAATATAGTATACAACGTTATTTAATTGTATTCGCTGTCGTCTGGTGAACAATATAGTATACAACTTATTTTTTGTTTATGCGAAACCCGAAACACGTGTCGAATATTTTTAAGTAAAGAATTCGCACCGCTCGACCCGCCCGCGCCTCAAGCGGCGCGGCGCGGGGTTCTCCTAATACTATGATATACTGTCAGCTGTGTTGTGCGCTCGGTACCATACACTGCAACAAAATATAACATGCTGTAAAAATGATTGGAATTGATTCAGTTGCTCATTCTGAAAAACTATATTCAGGATTCGTATAAAGAAAAAATAATGCTGTGTATGAGGTTATTGGTACAACACTAACAATCTTGCAGGACATGATTAGTTGTTAATAATCATATCCTGCAAGATTGTTAGATTGATTTTTGATTGTTTTTTTGTTGATTGTTGTTTGTGTTTGATTGCAAGATGTTTCATTAATAACAATTTTTGTTCTATAATTTTTAATAAAACATTATACACTTACCAAAAACAAACCTTAAAGATTCTTTTGTTTTATTTACCACGAGTACAGGCCAGCGCAGCGTCGGAAGCCCACCGACTAGGTGGTCGGATGATCTGACCAAAATCGCAGGAAAGCGCTGGATACAGGCTGCGTCCAACCGTTCTTGTTGGAAATCCTTGGGGGAGGCCTATGTCCAGCAGTGGACTTAATGTGCCTGAGATGATGATGATGATTTGTCACCGCCCCGCTTCGCTGAATTTTGTGCAATTTTTATAATGTTATAAACTTGTGCACAAGTTTAATAAGAGCTTAGTCACTCTAGCGTTGAAGATACTTAAATTCTATTCGGACGGGAACACCGCCGAACGTTTCAGGTCTTCGATATACGCGGTATAAAAGACGAGGCGAAACGCTTCGTCCGGATCGTAGCAGTGTCAACTACTTAAGGGTGGATATTCGGCGTACGACGATTCTCGGTGCGATTATGGAACGGTGATTAGTGAATCAAGTCATGTAATTCCCGCGCACAATCTCCAGAATGCATCCTATAGAATACACGGCAATGTGCTTTCTTCGCGTAGAGTAGGTAACATAAAATCGAAGAGTTTGTTTGAATTGTTATTTTTATTTTTGTATTAAAGTCTGATGAATTCGTAAAAGTTGTTATTTATGATGCCAGTAATATAGTACTGAGAGGTTGATAATGTTTTACCAATAAATGAATGATAATGTCGAATTATTCCTTAACATGCTTCATTTACAATGTTATTGCACATTATTCTGCTAATATTCGTGCCACACAAAGTTCGTTGCTCGATTTATTCGCTCGCTCAGCAATAAGTTTCGTGAATCCAAGTTATATTGCATTCAGCCTCCGTTCGTTTGAATTATGTCTTTTTTATTTACTTTTAAAATAAACTGGCATCGTTGAATGGAACAAGAAATTCGCTTGAGGTTGTTTGTTAGTTTATGAAGCTTTCAGAACTTACTTATTTACAATCTAACATATAACATTCTCGTGTCGCGGTGTTGGTGGTTAAACTCCTCCGAAACGGCTAACCCGATTCTCATGAAATTTTGTGTGCATATTGGGTAGGTCTGAGAAACGGACAATATCTATTTTTCGCCCTAAATGTTAAGGATAATCCAACCCTATTTTTTTTTTAAATATAGATCTATTTCGCCCTTTACAGCACATAATTTAAATAAATAGTTTCGAAGATATTACAAATTTAATAACTGTGGGGCGTCGCGCTTGCGGCGGTACCAGCCGATTGGGCGGCGGGCCGCTATGTTTTTTATACAACGTTAACAGATTTTTGGAATATATTTAGTATCAGTTTTGCACCCGTGCGAAGTCGGGCGGGTCGCTAGTATTCTATACTTATAAGTAAGTATGTGTTTGAGGAAAGAAAGAAAAAAGGAAGGAATTTGTCCAGCAATGGGAAAATATAGGCAGCACCCTAACTGCTTATCGCACTATTAATCTCAATCTTATCATTTTAAAGGATATTGTTAATCCGTTAGGTACTTTCTTTTCTGTTAGAAAAATATACTTGCACAACAATATAAAAATAACGCAATGAATCTTATTGAACTGTCAAATTGAATGTTATTGCTACTGATTTTTTATAGTATATCATCGTAACATTTAAATCAGTTTTGTAACATTATCGACAGATATGATAATAATCAAGATTAGACTGTAAATGTTTCTTAAAATGACGACAGGTGCCCCTCAGACCACCGGTTCTAGAAGATAAATCAATCAAATAGGAAAACATTTTGAAAAACTCAATAAATACCACAGCATAAACCTATCTAACTAAAACTAAAAGATGTAAAAAGTTAAAAAGTTTTCAGACGGCATCCAGACCGAGTCGCGGGTCGCGTGACTCCGCAATAATAACAGTTGACAGCAACAAATTGCTTTTTCAATGTTGCCTCAACAAACAAACTAGTTCCGATGACAGTTTTATAGGGTAATTAGATTTGTGCGACGAATAACGATGGTTTTCATATAAGTTGAAGCAAACATTGGGTACAAGGGTATCTATTGAGTATTTTTTTCTGAAGGATAGATGTATTGATTGATTGGAATTGGTACTGGTATTGGAAAAAGGGGCTCAAGGTAGGAAATTAAGGTTATAGCTTCAGGGCCATCTCTACATATTCCAGTGGGACAAAGCTTTTGAGAAGGTCGTATTATAGTCTGTCACTCCTCACACCCCAATAACAAGCGTCTGCGTAGATACCCACGCTGTATCATAGTCGGTTTTAAGACTTTAAGGATTGTAGGGGAGTTTTTGACGGGAAAGCTAAGATGAATGCCACGCTCATTTTTCATTGAACTTTTAAATTATTTATAGTGTCGTTTACTAAATAAAAGCGCGTGATTTATGTAGTAAAAAGTGCATTCAGTGAATAATTCATAAAGAACATTGAAATATCGCAGCATAGGGCCACATCATGGCTTTGCATCAAATCTCCTCGTAGTCGGCTCACGCGGCCGTTTTTTCAACTGTCATTGGCGATATCCGCCATTATTGTGAAATAAAATTTTCTAAAGAATTTCTATAATTTGTTACACGTGTTATTGGCAAAATTGTGGTATCTAACCACAGAGGCCATTGAAGAGTTGAAGTAGGTAGTATTCACTCTAAAGAAAAGAAAAGAAAGGATTGTACAACCAATTATCAAACTTCTCAAAGCTTTTGGCACAAAATAAACCTATTCACTGCCTCTACGTTACGGTCTCAGAACCTGAAAAAAATTACTTAAGAAGTAAAACTTTGCTAATCAAAATATTGTTGATGAAATTGTAACTCTAAATCCCAACCAACAACAACCCAAACTAAAGATTGCAACACCCATTGCCATATTTAGACGTATCCCAATGAGCCGTTTAGTAAGCTTATAAATTCACCATAACAGACTCAAATAATTTACAATAGCTACAGGCAAATTGATCCCAATTGCGCGGGCGGGTACATAGCTTTCATAATGCGCAAGAGTCGATGCGCGGAGAAAGTGTTCGTGGGTGGATTTGGGTATGAACAGCAGTGTCTGATGACGAGCGAGCTGTATGTAGTGCGCTGATTGTGGGAAACTGTAATTGGGTCAGTTGTATCAAATATTGCAATGTTGGTTCTCAATAGGGAATTAAACACTTCGTGTTACTAGTAATTGTTGAAACTGAATTAAGAATAAGTTATAGGTTGGGAAAAATCGATAAAGAATAGAGGTAAACAAATCAACGAATATATTTCAAAATCAAAGCATGATGTCACAGTGGGTCCTATCAGAATAACAGCATTGCGACGCTTATATTCTACATTGTAATATCCTGCTGGGATATTAGTCTTTTGCGCTCATTTGGGTCTTCCTGTTTATTTTTGTTGACTACCAACCGCCTCTCTTTATATGCCTTTTTTTATTTTTGATTTTGTTTATTTCCTTCTTGTTCCGATATCGGCACACGGTTTTCAGCATACCAGACTAGGTGCAACCCGCGATTTCGTTCATGTCAAAAGGAAGAAAACAAAACCTATTCTAAGGCACTCTGAAACAGTGTAAGTTTTTATCATTGAAAGATTTTTGTAATTAGATTAGTACCTACTTACTACATAAAGCCTTATTACCTCTTTAGAATATTAGTTTAGACGTCTATTGGAGATAAGCAATGATAATACATAATATAATATATAATATGATAATACATAGTATAATGTGTTGCTAAATTTATGTCCTTGAATCTTAGTACATAATCGGTTGACATTAACACATTGTTAATATTAATGACTTATGTTTAAATAATCATCATGAACCTTTTTATCGTCCCACTGCTGGGCACAGGTCTCCTCTCATACAGAGAAGGATTGAGCGTAATCACCACGCTTGTTCAATGCGGGTTGGCGATTTCAGACTTATAAAGTGTAGGTATCCTCAAGATGTTTTCCTTCACCTTCAGTCATTGGTGTCCAAGATATACTTAGAAAGTACATATAATTTTAGAAAAGTTACATTGGTACTTGCCTGACCTGGAATCGAACCCGCACACTCATACTTGAGAGGCTGACATTACTAGGCCAACACGACATTACTAGGCCACCACGACATTATGTTATGTTTAAATAATCACAAATAATAAACACAACTATTCCCAAATAAATATTTTTTTTTTCTTGGTTAAAAACTCTATGCAACATATATTTATTATATCATTGATTTATCATTTGAAGAAATTTACATAAGCTAGATGGTTTCACCAAAACACAAATAGCATTATTATTGAACAATTTTACATTACTATTTTAGTATTATACACTATGTAACAAAAACCCTGTTGTTTCTTTCAGGGACATATATATTTACTTACAAGCACATCATTCATGAAATTATAATTTAAAAAAGTAATTATTGTCTAGTCGAGGGGTCAACATCAAATAACTATTAAAAATCGACACATTCGACAAAATGTTTAGAGTATCTGATTTTATGAGTAAAAGAGATTGCCGGGAACGTTCTACTTATGTCTTCTTCATGCAGAATTGCAAAGGTAAGAAATTAGTTAATACTTATTTTAATTATAATTTTTGTTGAACAAATTTTTATAGATGATATGTTTTATTACATCCGTATACCGATTCTTAAAACGTAGGTAGAAGGAACAACAGGGTTTTTGTTACATATTGTCTAATGAAGAAATTGGGATGTTTCATCAAGCAGCAAAACCGTCTGACGAGGCGGCGGATCGCTTGTAAATAAAGTTTATTAATCTTAGGCATTTATTGAAGTAAATAATAACAAATTATTCATTCCTTTGGCTAGTTAATTACAAATACACACCAATGTGAGTCACCCGTATCGTTGGGTGCAATCTGCATATCTATGACGTAACATAAGCTGGGAGGATCGCTGCGCTTGCGCAAGTTTGCGATTTACTGGCACGTTGCGATGGAGTCTTTGAGAAATGTTTACTTACTTAATATATAAGGTATTTTATCTTACCCAACCTATTTACATATTCGTATTTTTCATATCGCAACGCATTGTTTGAAAGAATTTATATTCTTCATCTTCTTATATATGGCAAATAGATCAAACAACTGTACCCCCCTTTTTTTTGTTTGGGATAGGAAATCATCAAATGATTTCTCCCGCTCTGGGCGGAGTGGAAGGGCGTGTCAGACTTTTACTGACTAAAACCCCCCGTGTTCCTTAACTTGCCTGTACGCCAGGGCCAAGGTTTCTTTTTTAATCAACCTGTAACCCTGACCCAGGAGGCATCGCGGACGGCGAGCTGCCCACTGCTCACCGCTCGCAACATTTTGTGTTCCAAAATACAGTTGCGCGAATTCCTCTCACTGCCTCAGTCACAAGTTCATCAAGTGCACAGGTAATATTTAAAGGGTGTGGCGGAAATTTGAATAAAGATTTCTTTAAGACTCATTCTCGTTGTGTTTACGAAAAATCTTCGTTAAATTATAACAGTTATTCAGTTGCTGTTATTTGTAATACAAGATCTGTTACGTACGTGTATACGTAGGCGATTGTCTGTGGGGACGCGCCACATACCCAATTGAGGTCTGAGCTGTCCATGAGCCATCTGTGAAAAGTGCCTTTGCTGACCGACTTGGGTTCGAAATCTATTTAGAGATTTCCAAGTCGGTCACGGTAACGTCTGCCCAGATGGAAGACTTCCAGATGGTTAGATAAATTTGTCAAGGTGTTTAAACAGCTCCCGTGGATTAAATCTTGCTGAGGAAGCGTTACCTACACTAGCAGACAAAGTTGACGATCCTTTTTAGGGCTGGCAGATATGTCCGTGTAGGTACATGTTGTTGTAGCCAATTAGTACATTTTAAATAATTGTTATTTACTAATATTTAAACACACTAACACTGCATGGATTCACTGGTCTGAAATAAAAAGTTTGATTTTGAATATGTTACCTTGTACTATGATAACATTATTCGCCAACCAACAGGATTAAAATTAAGCTGACTGCTCTGAATGCACATACAGTGCAATGCTTATACAGTGATAACCTAATAAACCTCTTTTATATCTCGTAAACTATTCCTGTACAAAATCGCTTCATATCCTTTTCCGTCTTCTTAATTTTTGTAAATTTGAAGTAAATTGTTACCGCAAATTCAGCATATGATTATTTTTTTTTTTTTTTTTTTTTATACATTATAAACCAGCGCTTGACCGCAATCCTGCCTGATGGTAAGCAGTGACGCAATCGTTGATGGTAAAGCGCACTAGTTTATTAAGAGCCTATTCACTCTAGCCTTGAAGACACTCAAATTGTAGTCCGACGGAAACACCGCCGCGGGCAAATTGTTCCAGTCCCTCGATGTACGCGGTATAAAGGAGGAGGCGAAGCGCTTCGTCCGGATCGTAATGGTGTTAACAACGTAAGGGTGGAAACCAGCCGTACGACGGGTCGTCCGCTGGTGGAACGGAGATGGGGGAATTAAATCATGCAATTCCCTCGCACACTCCCCGAAATGCATCCTATAGAACACCGAAAGGCTGGCTACTCTACGCCTGTGCTCTAGGCTTTGGACCGACTCGAGTTAGATCAGGGTCACCAATCAGCCTCTTTGCACGTCTCTCCACTGAATCCAAAGTGGCCAGGTGACACTTGGCAGCACCAGCCCAAATGTGGCTGCAGTACTCCACACACGAACGGACCTGTGCTTTGTATAACAATAGAAGCTGCCCAGGTGTGAAGTACTGCCGGACCTTTGCGATAACGCCAAGTTTCCTGGCAGCCACCCTGGCCTTGGACTCAATGAACCGCCCAAAGTTAAGGTTCGAGGAAATCTCAACTCCCAAAAGCTGAAGGCGGTCGGAACACTCCAAGGACACATTCCGAAAAGTAGGGCCAAGGTGAACGGGCTCCTTTTGGCGGTGAAAAGACACGCCTGTGTTTTGGCGGCATTGAATGCTACAAGATTGGCATTGCCCCATTCGGAGACTGCCTGCAGTGCAACACTCGTTCGCTCAACCATGGCCTCTCTTTCGGACCGGATTGATTCCCTACTAGCCCGAGCATCCGGCAGGTATCTCTCTACAACTGTGCTGTCATCTGCATACCCATAGATACCGGGCATCAGCAGATCGTTAATATGCAGCAGAAACAGAGTTGCAGAGAGAACAGACCCCTGAGGAACACCGGCATTAGTTGACATGGGCTCAGAAGAGCATCCGTCGACAACAACTCGGAGGGACCGTTCAGTCAGGAAGTCTTTAACCCAGCCAGTCAGGCTAGGGGAAATGCCGTACGCTGGAAGCTTACTCAAAAGGCCAGCGTGCCAAACCCGGTCGAAGGCCTTCGAGACATCAAGGGAGACAGCAATCGCTTCCCCATTCTTCTCGAGGGCCTCGCCCCACAAGTGAGTGACAACTCGGGCGCACATGCTTTAAGAACAATCGCTGGTATACCATCCGGACCACTAGCCTTATTCACGTCCAGACGACACAGTACTCTCAGAACCTCCTTGTTTCTAATGCGAACCTCAGGCATTGAAGCACCGCAATGAGGTAAATTAGGTGGAGTAGCACTGCCAGTATCAAGACGCGAATTATGGGCAAAGAGAGATGCAAAGAGACCTGCTTTCTCTCTCGCCGTATGAGCCAGTGTTCCATCAGGCCTAACCAGCGGAGGCAGTGAGGGCCGACAGAAGTTCGCCTCAACCGATTTGGCAAGGGACCAAAAGATCTGCTACCGGATGGCTGCGCAGATAACTTGTTGCCAATATGGGTAATGCGGTCGAAGCGAGCCTTCTTGAGCGCCTTCTTGTAGGACTTGGCAGCACGGTTAAAGGCTCTCTTCTTTGAGCTTAGATCCGGAGCTCCGCGGTCACGAGCGTCAACCCAGGCGAGAAATGCCGTGTGCTTTCGCTGTTCAGCTTGGACACAATCGGCATTGAACCATGGGCGAGCCGAGCCACCGACGGGCACGTCATTGAATGGGATAAAATACTCCATAGCTTGACGCACCACATCGGTTATAGCGTCCGCACAGCTCGAAGGATTGTCAGAAGAGAAGCAGACCTGCTGCCAAGGATAAGACGCAAAGAAGTGGCGCATCTCATCCCAATCCGCTGACCTGTATCGCCACATTCGCCGTTCACCACGAGAGTCGTGATCTGGTGGGGAGAAGGACGTTACAGACTTCACCAGACAGTGGTCTGAAGTTCCCAACGGTGAGGAAACCGTTACAACACATCTGTCCGGATCAGTGGTCAGCAGAAGGTCCAAACAGTTGGCAGTATGCCCAACTACATCAGGCACCCTAGTCGCTTGCTCTACCAGCTGGGAAAGGCCCATAGAAAGCGCGAAGTTTCGCGCTTCTCTCCCAGCGTGGTCGGTCCTCTGGTATGGGAAGAGCCAGTCCTGGTGGCAGGCGTTGAAGTCCCCCAGAGCGACGAACTGAGCGTCAGGGTGCCGATGCAGCGCATTGTCAGCAGCCTCACTGAGGTGGTCAAATAAACGAGTTGTCTCCTGATCACCGCTGTGCGATCGGTAGACACAGGTGTAAACAATTTTGTCCACACCAGTGTCAACCAACAGCCATAGGGACGAGAAGTGAGGGTCTTCGAGGTGACGGAGGCGCCGGCAACAGATGTCATTGCGGACATACACACAGACCCCGGCACGCTGCAGGAAATGATGCTCCAAAGAGTATCCCGGGTAGCCGAGGTACGCCGCGTCAGTCGGACATCTGATCTGGGTCTCCGTCAAGAAAAGTAGGTGTGGCTTTTCAGTCTCAAGGTGGTGATGTACTGCAATGAGATTGGAGTGCAGACCTCGAACATTTGAGAGGTGCACTTGGAATGAGAGGACGTGCGCCCGCTGTACACACAAGCGTAGATTATAAACACACAAGCGTAAAATAAAATCGGAGCTAATAAATAATGAACACACATCTACGAGGCCAAAATTTTTATGATAACAAGCTGTACGTCGGTGATGCCCAGGACGGCATCACCGACATAGAATTTATTCTATGTCACCGACGTACAGCTTGTTTCGATTGGGTAATTATAACCAAATGTAGAATGTTTTTAAGTGATCGATAAAACAAAAATCTTATTTTTTAAATTTACTACTCTACTTCAGCTCTTTCACAAGGAATCCTGCAGGGTCTTCTTTCTTCAAATCTTCCATTATTTACAGTAGCAAAAACCAAATAAAAATAAAACAACGTTGCTTATAATTTTTTTTAAATACTGTAATTACAATGACTTATCATTTAGTTATAGAAATAAGTACAAAATAGGGAAAAAAGTAAGTAAGTAGTAAGTTACTAATAATGCTTAAGTTTATTGAGTCTCTGAACGGAATTGCGGAATTTATTGGTCATTCCTATCCATATTATGACATCTATACCGGCCGCGGTAGTTGCGTCGAGCTCGAGTGACAAGTTTTTCTCTTCGCCGACGACGCCACCACCTGCTCGCCGACGGGGAGGACGCCGGCCGCCGGACCGGCGACCTCGGACCTCGAGGCCCATCGGCTTCTAACAGGGTCCCAGCTCCCGGCGCAAGTGTGCAGTGCATGAGATGGATAGAATCCATCAATGAAAATATCATGCGCTCATACTATGGGGCTACAGAAGGAGGAAACAACCTGACCGCATTAGAGCCGGTGGTGTGTTTAGGTTCACTCCCTCTCACTGAGAGGAGGACTGCGTGTGTCCCAGCTATGGGAACATTTTGAGCTTATTATGCTATTAATTAGTAGGTAGATTTTAAACTAAAAGGTTTGGTTTGACTTTACGTACTCCTGTCGTAACCTACCCTTTTATCTAAATAAGTTACAGTCCAAATGCTTGATGCAGGTATTTGAAGAGTTCTCGCATTTATAATTCTAAATCTACTAATGAGAGCTAAGTCATACTATCACAAAACATTTTTTTTTTTTTTTTTTTTTTTTTTTTAATTTGGCTCGCACGGTTTGTGCATTTGCCACTACAAGTATAAAGGTAGGGAAACCAAATAAATTCATTGAAATGCGTAGGAACGGCTTACGGAATTTGGGAAGAACGGATAATAGGATCAGGTTTGGTGGTAATATAATAAATAAATAAAGATATACCTAACATATTATATTATATAGCAAATAAAATTGGGAGTTGGGAAATAAAAAACTTACACTTTAATATTATTAATAGTTATAAAGGTAGATATTAAATTATAAATATCAAAATTTAAGGAGCATAACAATGAAGGGATTGATGTAGGGAGAGGGACACTGAGTTCTATAAGGGAGTTAATGAATGAAGAGCAGTCACGGTTGGGGCATGCAAAAAATATATGATTCAAATCTTCCTCACAACCACAAGAACATAAATTATTGTGAATAATCCCAAGTCTAGCAAGGTGAGAGGCTGTGCAAACATGACCCAAGCGCATTCGTATCAAACTGGAGGTTGCAAGCTTGGAAAGTTTTAATTTGGAAAACCATACTTTGAGAGGTATTCTTTGTTGTATACGTTTATAATATTGACCTTTACAACTACTTGAAATATTCCATAAGTTTTCCCAGGCTTCATACAGATGATCTTTAGGAAGAGAGTGAAGGTCAGATACAACGTTATTATATGGAAACTTATCACCATCATCTACAGCTTCTTTAGCAAATTTGTCTACTATCTCATTGCCGCGAATATTGTGATGGCCAGGTATCCACACCAAAAAAACATCAAGATTTTTTAATTTGCAATTTAGTAGGAGCTGCCTGGACTCTATAACATAGGGATGATTTGAACCTGACCAAGGAAACTTTTGCAGTGCTTGTAAAGCACACTTCGAGTCAGTGAAAATGATAGACTTGCTGAGTTTCGCAAGAATTATGTATTCTAGGGACTTTAAAATTCCAAAACATTCTCCAGAAAAAACTGATGTTTCAGAAGGTAGTTTTATTTTTTGATGAATGCTATATTGTTCATGATATACAGCTACCCCGATCGTGCCTGAAACTGGATGCTTGGAAGCATCACAGTAAATGTAATGCCTATCAGCCCAGTCTCTTTCGACTATGAAGTTTAAGTTAGAGTTAGCATAACGATCATTCTTTAGCGATATAAAGTTATAGTTTATTTGAGGGGAAAAAATAAGAGCTTCGTAACTGATAGAAAAAATTGGAAGAGACTGAGAGCGGTGTGTGGGAGCTTGAAGTGAAGTGAATTTACGGAAACTTATAATAGAGCATGGAAGCGATTTATTAGACCAATAAGACGAACATTCAATTTTTTCTGAAAGACAAAAAAGTTTTTGATAAAGGGGGTGGTTGGAAAATTGAAGGGTTCTGAGAATGAATTTATCACATAAGTACTGTCTACGAAGTTTTAAAGGAGGGTCCAAAGATTCCACTTGGAGTGCGCTAATTGGGCTAGACTTCATGGCACCAGTTATAATACGCAAGGCTTTAGATTGAATGGAGTCTAACTTTGTCAGACCTACAGCACTACATGGTTCTAAGAAATATGTCCCATAGTCTAAAATACTTCTAATGATAGCGTTATACAATAATTTTAACACGAATGGATGGGAACCCCACCAAACTCCAGAAAGACAGCGCATGATATTTAATAAACGTTCACATCTAGCCAATACATAATAACAGTGTGATAAACCTGAAAGTTTAGCGTCTAGAAGGATACCTAAAAATTTTACTTCATTATTTTCAGGTATTTGTTGATTATCGTACACAACTGAATATGGAGGGGGTAAACGCATTCTAGAAAATAAAACAGCACTACTTTTGTTAACACTAAGACACAAAGAATTATTGTCCAACCATGATTTAAGAAATTTTAGAGCGAAGTTTAGAGAGGAACTTAGTTTTTCTACAGAGCGCCCTGATACATAAAGGACTAGATCGTCTGCGTACTGTAAAATATTGGCTTTACCAGTGATATGGAATTCTAAATCAGAGGTATATATATTATAAAGAAGTGGGCTCAGCACCGAACCCTGAGGCAGTCCTTTCCAGGTTACTCTTGTTTTAATGTCGGATTCACCTATGTCGACTTGTAATTGTCTGCCTGAGAGAAGATTAAGAATAAAATTGCAGAATATGGGAGGTATTTTTAGATTATAAAGTTTAGTATTCAAAATATTTAAATCAACATTGTCGTATGCAGAAGAGATGTCTAGGAACACAGCAAGCATGGATTCATTATTAGAAAAAGCCAATCTCGCATCTGTAATGAAAATCCCTAGACTGTCCATGGTACTTTTTCCTTTCCTAAATCCATACTGACTCAGAGATAGTAAACCTTTACATTCTACATACCATTCTATTCGATTTTTAACTAAATGTTCAGCTAGTTTTGAAAACACTGTGGCAAGGGCTATTGGTCTGTAAGAGTTAGGATCTAACGGTGATTTATTTGGTTTTAGAATGGGAATGACTTCGTATATTTTCCATGAAGAAGGGATTATACCAGAGCTTATTGTACAGTTGATTATGTGTAAAAAGTAATTTAAACTTGAGTCGCTTAAATTTGCAAGGAATGAATAAGGAATACCATCATGACCTGGAGCAGAATCTTTTACGTAAGCTAAAACACCTTTCAATTCTTTAAGGGTAAAAGGACTGTCAAGGCCCGTTACATCCTCTAAGGGTGATTGGAAAGCGAGATGAGATGAAATGATGGACATTTGTGGAACAAAAGGAGGAGCGATCTTGTCTAAAAATTTATCTGCAACGGATTCATCCAGATAGTGAGGTATTGTTTCCTTAAATGCTGATCTAAATCGACGTATATTTTGCCATATTAATGATGGAGAAACGTCAGGCGATAGCGAAGCGCAGAAACGACGCCAACCATCCCATTTCTTCCTTTTAAATAATTTACGAGTATTGTTCATAATTAACGTGAGGTTATTAAAATTTTCTAATGTTGTACACTGTTTATATTTTACTTCAGCCTCTTTCCGTTGGCGCACTGCTAAAGAACATTCATTGTCCCACCATGGGGGCGACGGAATGTTGTTATTACATCGTTTAGTTGGGAATGTTTCATTAGCAGCGTCCAACAAGAGTGATGCAAAGGAATCAGCCCGAGTTGTCGATGAATTTAATACATTTTCAGGGAGGCTGGATAGCTTCTGCTCAACTCGATCACTAAACGTTCTCCATCTGTCACTGTCAAATCTGTCAATGTCATTAGAAATTTTAATTTTGTATGCTAATCTTGGTGGGCGTCTGGATAAAGATTTGATAAATTTTGGCATAGTTATTATTACGGGATAGTGATCGCTATCAAAAGTCGAAGGCAGGGTATTCCAGGTCACTGTAGACGCAAGACTAGGACTGGCTATCGTGAGGTCTGGGGCACTGATTCCTTCATTAGGTTTAGTGAGACGTGTTGCGAGGCCTGTATTCAAGATACAGAGGTTATTTGTATCCATAATGTCTAATATCCTTGACCCGTAATAACTAGAGTTGGAGCTACCCCAAGCCTGGTGCTGAGCGTTAAAGTCACCCATAATTAAAAGTGGTTTAGGTAATTGTGCTACAATGGTTTCTATTTCGTTGTATAATGATGATGAAGGGTGGGGAACATATACAGACACAAAACATATTTTATTGATGGATACAGCTATTATAGAAAAATCGACACTATGGTTTGCAATGGGAATGTGGTGAAAGGGTATTGTGTCATGAACTAATAGAGCAACACCAGCATAGCCATCTGTTCTATCTTCTCTTAAACATAAATATTGAGAGACTTTAAAGTTATAACCTGGCTTCAACCAGGTTTCTTGCAATGATACAACAACAGGTTTATACACATTAATAAGATGCAGTAAATCGCTTTTTTTAGAGTTAACACTGCGACAATTCCACTGAAGGATTGTTGACAGCTGATCCATTATTGATATTATTAAAAAGTTGACTAATACTTTGTATAGCAGCGTTGGACGGTTCAGACATATTCTTCGTTAGCAAATTAATTAAAATGATAATTAAATCTCTAGTTGACTTATTATCTATAGAATTATTATTGTCAATATTTGTGCCAATAGATGGTAAAGGAATATCATAATCTTTTGTTAGGGCAAAATGAGTGTATTTGTCATATCCTGTACTATGTTTAGGAGAATTATTGGGTTTATTAAAAAATACAGTTTTTTTATATGAACTTGTTTGTTTGTTTCTAGTACCTTTGGGGGAGGAGTCAAATGTTTGTCTTAAAGGTGATGAAGGAACTGCGACAGAAGTTAAAACTTCCGAATATGCCTTGTTAACAGGAGGATGCAACTTAACCGCTTCTGCATAAGAAATGCAATTGTTAGCCATAGTTTCCTTAATAGCTTTTTGGCGACTAAACTCTGGGCATTTCCTATTTGTGGCAAAGTGGGATCCGGAGCAAAGAAAGCATACAGCCTCCTCCTCATCTACATTGCAACTGTCCCCAGAATGGTTATTACCACATTTAAAACAACGTGGAGCTGAACGGCACTGTGATTTGATGTGTCCATATCGACAGCAGTTGAAACACTGGACTGTCGGGAAGATATAAAGCTCAACAGGAAGAGAGTTGTAACATAAGAATATTCTTTTGGGTAACACCTGACCATCAAATGTTATTACAACAGTTTCAACAGGAATGTAGTTTGGTTTACCATCCACAACATGTTTTCTATTGATGCGTCGTACTTTTAAAATTTTTCCACATCCAATAGGCACAGATATGTTATTCAGTATATCCTCCTCAGACCAATCCTTAGGGACTCCTCTAACCACACCCATCCGAGTGACTGATGAGGTGGGTATAAAGGCCTTATAATTATATTGTTGTAATGTCTTATTTTCTAGAAAAGAATTTGCATCTGTAAAATTGGTGAATGAGATTAAAACCCTGTTTCTGCCTATTTTTTTCAGACTACCATTTACTATATTTTTAATGCAATTCTTTTTTAGAAAATGACCAAAAGAGACTGGGTGAATAAAAACATTATCATTTGCACTTGTCTGTATCTTTTGGATGTGGATTGTGTATGGAGCTGCATCATTCGCCTCATATAGTTTTCTACCTACCAATGTGCTTGGGTCAGATGATTGTTTATCAGCATTGGGTTGTTGGGAGGATTGTGGTTGTGAAGTGCTAGTTGGTATAGGCGGTATAAATTCGGATTGAGCATTCTTAGAAGCACATTGACAGTCAGTTTCACATATTGTTTCGGAAGATTTATGGCGCCTGCGTTTTTTATTACAGTGCCTGCATATTTTACGAGAGGAGATACGTTTTCTTTTATTGTTGCTTTTGCTCTCGGAAGCATCTGTATCTAGAAGGGAGCCCTCCGTATCCATTTCTGAATTTGGAACCGTGACTACAAGTGAAACCTCCGGAGGCGAACCTCCACCAGGGTCCTCTGGGTCGTCATCCATCTCGAAGAGAAAAAGAAAAAAAAAACTTACCTAAAGCAGCAAATATATAAAATTACTAGACTAAATTAAACTTAATTATATATACAACCACCTAAATGATACTATTATTTACACTTTTACTAATAAAAACTCAAAGAAGCAGAAAAAAAAACTCGCCCGCCACGTTCAAGGTTTCCCGCGCTTTTTTCAAACATGTTTTTGTCAATTGAACATGTCTTTATCAACTAAAAACCTTATATTATGCGAAACTGCTTTTAAATAAATAAAATGCAATTGCAGATTTTTATTGTCTATGCTATCGAAGACATTTCAAATTGGAACCCGAGTTTTAAATTGTAAGGGCCGGTGCACACGTACGGGACTGGGGTGCTTTATATACCTCGAAAAAACAGCACTTTTGAATAAAAGTCGACCGCAATTTCAAAATATATGTAGTTAACCTTAATATCTCTAATTAATTTAATTTAACTATAAGTTAATTCGCCTCTCCGTTTTCAGTCTCCACAAAGACCATTTATCTACTATTTCTCCTTCTCAAAGAAGTCATCAGTCAAAGGAACGTGTGATATCTGGTCATAAGTATACGCATCGAAGAACTTCTGCGTTACGTTCATGGCGTAGTCTATGGCGTAGTCCAGGATAGGGCCTCCGAAGTCCTTGGCTAGGGCTTGGGAGTCCGAGTTTAAGACCTGGAGCACGTTTGCACCTGGAAAAGGAAGAAGAACAGTTTGAGAATCTATCTGCACATCATAACTCTTCTAAGACAATAATGTAAAGTATAGCCGCTTTATTCAAATTATTTTCAGATAAGTTAACCAAGACTTCGGTGATGTGAAGGCTTTTTTTTACGGGAAATCATCAAATGACTTCTCCCGTTCTGTGCGGAGCGGAATGGCGTGTCAGACTTTTACTGACTAAAACCCACCCGTGTTTCTTCACTTGCCTGTGCAGCGGTCAGGGCCACGGTTTCTTGTTTAACCAACCCGTAACCCTGACCCAGGAGGCATCGGTCTTCGTGGACCCCATCACGATACGACGACGTAAGGCCTGGTCCTTACCGGGCGGTGTGCTGCCCACTGCTCACCGCCCGCACGCCCGCACCTACGGTGGCTGGGAGTTCGATGTTGACTCCCGACCAGGTCGTCTCCTGCGGCGGCTAGTGGCGTGGGCTGGGAGTCCCGCTCCCTTACGCGCTCCACCTCCTCCTTTGTCAGCATCACTGCTTCGCAGAAGGAGGTGACGGTCTGCCATGCACTGTCGCCCCAGACCATGGCCTGGACCTGGGTCGAACGCGAGAGGTCGCCGCCATGGCGGTGCTCTACCCACGCCGGGTAGACCTACACCGTGTCCTCAAGGCGATCCACACAATGGTGACACCCAAGAGTTTCCTCCCACCTTATACGGAACAGAAACAACTGTGTCCGGTGAGGACCTGCGTCAGGCGGCAGATAAGGGCGCCGTGGCGCCTCTCTAGCCACTCCTTAAAGAGGGGACTTATCGCCGCTATTGTGGCGTGCCTAGCACTGGGTTGCGATAATCGCACTCTCTATGTCGCCATGAGATCCCGCCGGAGCTCTGTCCGCCGTACCGCGATTTCTCGCGGCAGCGGAGTTATGCCCCGGGGTTTTGCCTCCTCTCTCCGCTCCCACACGTGGCCTCCAGATCCCATGGCGGCAATCCGGCAAGGAGGCTCGCCGCCCCAGCGGTGACCGTGCGTTATCCCAGGACCGTGATACTGAATCCTCAGGAGGCTTTTCATATTAAACTATTTTAAGGATGTTAGTAGAGAGATAATTTAGTAGTCACAAAGTTTTAATTTTTCCAAAAAAAACATGTGGAACAGCTGCAATGCTTTTCCAGAGTTTGCTCTGTTACGATTGCGCCATACCACCACCATTAATTTATTTTCATATCACCTTATAATATACAAATAATAAAATATTCAATGATGGGTAGCCAGAAACCAGTTAACCATAAAAACTAGGTATTAAATATCAAGAACCAGATCATGAATGGCCAAACACATAAACAGTTGCCTGCTGTTTAAAGTTCGCCATTTCCTCAAGTCATTAGAAAAAAAACCCAGAGCTTACATAAGATTGACTTAAGCTATAACATTGGCATTGAACGTTGGTCAATATTTGGTCGTTAGTAGTTCGATGGAACTGTCCGGTCAAGGCCGATAGTTAGTGTGCATATTGAAGGCATGTAGCGTACCAAGCGAGGGCAGGACACTGAATTGGGCATTATTTTTGCAAGTAACGTAACCGAGACGTTTGGAAAAAATCTAGAACATAACCTTATTTATCCTGTTTTAAAGAAAACTGGCAAGACTGCTAGCTCTATGGTCATGTTTCTAGATGAGTGCAATTTGGATTCCTTCAAATTCCTCCAAAACTCCAACTCCTCCAAAGGGACACTTTAGAGTACCTACTTTGAGTACCTAAGTGTATTTTTGCTTGGTAGTCAATATTTAATTTAGGACTTTTAGGTATATAATATGAATTTAATTTACTATGTTTTTTGCTCTTTATGCATTAATGTTTGGATGCTTAATGATTTACCGCTACATACTTCATATTTTTTTATTTTTACTGATATCTGAGTAAATGTTTTTTTAGAGAAATTGAGTATAAAACTTTTTTAGAGGGGAAGTCTTCATCCTTGTTGTGTTGGATAGACGCTGGGGTCAGTATTCCGCCATTATCTTTATCCCTAAACTCACATTTACCCCAAACAAAATGGTGTTTATCATATTGTCTATTAGCTTAATTTATCACGTTTTACATGTAAAACAGTTACGCATTTTCTCTAGAGCCGGAATGTAAGCGACTTGTAGATAATTTACATAAAGGTGAACGAAATTGTCCGAAAGAACGTCAATACATGCGGATAAAATTATACATGTTTTATACAAGACATGTTTTGACAAGTCTTTTATGAGTCTTGTTAAAACTAGTATGACGAGTGTGTTTATGAGTGTAGGTATAAAGTTTTGCATTTTTTAATAATCTAACATTTTTAACACGCTTTTATTAGATTCACATGTACTTATGTAATGGTTTTTTAAGTTCATTTTCACTTATTTGTACGAATCTGGTTAATTTTAAAATTTGCAGAGGGGTCACAGTACGATGACAATACAATGCTAAAAAAAACAAGGTGTTTTTTTATTTATAAATTATAAACCAGCGCTTGACCGCAATCCCGCCTGATGGTAAGCAGCGATGCGATCGTTGATGGTAAAGCGCGCTAGTTTATTAAGGGCCTATTCACTCTAGCCTTGAAGACACTCAAATTGTGGTCCAACGGAAACACCGCCGCCGGCAAGTTGTTCCAGTCCCTTGATGTACGCGGTATAAAGGTATTCCCAGTTTTTTAAAACTATAATTTACTATTTGATTTTTAAATAATTATGATGGGGTTATAACTAAAAGATCAAGGACTGTTATTACCATTCAGGCCAGTAATTAATGAATGAACGAATGAAGTGTACCGACATTAGCTTGGCTTGATCAGCAGGGTAATTGCGTACCACACTATCAGTAGCAATGGGTTTCATTTTAACTTTGACAGTTCAACATCATCCATTGCGTTATTTACGTTGTTGAGCAGACACATTTTCGAACATATAGAGCAATGCATTAGCAATATGCTTCGAATTTATTCCAATTGATAGTAATAATGTGTTACGCAATTAGGGTGCTGACTCTATTACTCAATTAGGGTGCTGACTCTATTACTCAATATTGAAATGACTTTATTAAATTCCACAAAGTAGTCTTAGCTGGTAAATATTTGCCAAAAGAAACAACCTTGGACTCTGTATAAATATATTTTACTGTGCTCATGATCAATGTAGGCACAGTAAATGAGAAATAAGGGCGAAGAGGATTTATCAAAAAGATATAGATATAGATATCATACCTATACGTATTTTATAATCTGAATTATTGAAAACACACTTTAAAAAAAATGGATTTGTCAGGAGGTTTCTTTTCCGATGGGCTACTATCCATACTTTAATATTATAAATGCGAAAGTAACTCTGTCTGTCTGTCTGTCTGTTACGCTTTCCCGCTTAAACCTCTCAACCGATTTTGATGAAATTTGGCACAGACAATCTTTAGACCCTAAGAAAGAACATAGACTACCTTTTATTGCGGAAAAATTTGATGTTCCCGAGGGAAATCTAAAAAACGCAATATAACCTAACTTTACACGGGCGAAGCCGCGGGCGGAAAGCTAGTGAGGAATAAAGGCGAAGACCTTCTCTGTGTGAGACCGTGTGTGCTCTGTGTGGCACCGGTAGCTGAAAAGTTGTGTGGAAATCGGTTGTCATGGTACGGGCATGTGTTACGGAGAACTGAGGAGAATGTCGTGAGGAGAGTCTTAATTATGAATGTTGATGGCTATAAGAGTAGGGGAAGACCAAAGAAACGATGGATGGAATGTGTGAAGGATGATATGACTAAGAAGGGAGTGACTGCGGAGATGGCTTCTGATAGGGATGCATGGAAGAAAAAGACATGTTGCGCCGACCCCAAATAAATTGGGATAAGGGCAGGAGAATGATGATGACCTTCTCTGTGTGAGAGGAGACCTGTGCCCAGCAGTGGGACGATAAAAAGGTTGATGATGATGATAATGATGACAGGCGAAGAGGACTTATCATATACGTAGATATTTTATGATCTGATTTACTCAAAATGCACTTTTACAAAAAAAAAAAAAAAAATGTATTGCCAGGAGGTTCCTTTTCCGATGGGCTATATCTTACTTAATATTATAAATGGGAAAGTGAGTTTGTTTGTTTGTTCCGCTTTCACGCCGTAACTACTAAATTGATTGCTTTGAAATTAACTACTTTTTATCGCGGAAAATTAGATATTCCAGAGGGAAATCTAAAAAGCGCCGAACCGAACTACACGCGGGCGGAAAGCTAATTTTTTTATAATTTAAACGTTTTTATATACATGTTTTATATTCGAATATTTAAAATATGTATATTATGTACACAAACAAAATAATAATTTAACATTTTGCTTATTATTTATACTTAAGTGTTTCATTTAAGGATTGATCATTTGAAAGTTCATTGACACTATAATAAAATTAGCTTTTATAGATATTAATTAATAGCTTTTAATTTGTGCATAGATAGAGGTTCTTTTTTTAAATTATATATTCCGGTAAATCAATCTTGTCAATTTCGATTGATATAAATAGAGAGCTTGTGGAATAAATTTTTAAGCAGGATATTGGATATTGGTGTGTTGACTGATATTTTATGATGGAGTGTGTACCTATCTTGTTTGTATCTCTCATCATTTGCACTGAACTGGTCATGTCTCGGAAAGCACGTTAAGCCGTTGGTCCCAGTTGCTATACGAACATCTAATGACAGTCGTTACGGGTTATTGGAGCCCTCAAAAGTCCAACAGTTGGTCTAACTGAAATGCTTCGATATCGCCTTCGGGTGGTGGAGGTCAGACGGCAGTCGCTTCACGGAAAATATCGAAGTTTAGCCAAAATCAGCAGTTAGACTGGTAAAGCGGACCCCAGGCTCCAGAGCTAAAAAAAGCTTGCGCTTTGCGACTGGGATTAACGCTGAGATGATGATGATGGTCTAAGCCACTCATATATCGAATAATCAAATGAACCTCAAGATTTGTATTAGCCCTTAAAGCCTCATGTGTCATGGAGCTACAGAGACCATTGTATATCAAGGAGTAGATCGGGAGCACCGCAATGGTAGAGAAGAGGTGCTCATAGGAGAAAGAAATATTAATATTCTGGGGCCCTAGTCAATAAAAGTAATTTTTAATAGTGTCAGAATGGTCGTTCAGTGATCTCATAATGATAGATTTTCGATTTTGCCAAGTTTCGTAATCTACTAACAAAGTGGCGCCATTATGATTTTCCACTGGTCAATCAATGACACTCCATTGCATATTAATAAATGTTCAAATTGAGAAGCAGTTTTTAGAAAATAAATTTCTAGTAACGGGTTTTATAATATTAGGTAATGTGGCAATGTCATTCTGTCACCATTCCATTACGAGATAACTGACCGAATTAATCGATCAGTATGAATTTAGCAGATTACAAACTTTTTTATCACAATGACAATGGAATCGTGTTGGAATGACAAATTTATAAAAATAGCAGACTAGGGCCCCACTAGGGCCACTAGGACGCCTAGTGGAAGTTGTGGTGGCCTAGTGGAAGTCGTGGTGGCCTATTAGAAGTCGTGGTGGCCTAGTGGAAGTCGTGGTGGCCTAGTGAAAGTCGTGGTGGCCTAGTGGAAGTCGTGGTGGACTAGTGGTTAAAACACCAGCCTCTCAAGTGTGAGTCTGCGGGATCGCTGGGGCAGTATCAATGTAACTTTTCTAAGCTATATGTACTTTCTAAGTATATCTTGGACACCAATGACTGATTAAAAGGTGAAGGAAAACATCTTGAGGAAACCTGGACTAGCAAACGTGGTGACTACGCTCAATCCTTCTCTGTTTGAGAGGAGACCTGTGCCCAGCAGTGGGACGATAAAAAGGTTGATTATGATGATGATAAGGGCCCCAGGGACAGTAATTGTAGGGCATTGTCGATATTGGGTGCTTCAGTCATTTTGTTAATGACCTTGTCAATATGAAAACATAACGTTTCCAGTATTATTTATCATTAATGCGATTTCACAACGCCTTTGCCATTTATAGTTAAGTTCAGCGGAAGTATGTAGTTAAAAACAATACGTTTTCGTGTATTTCTTACGCGTGCGTAATTATATTGTTGTTTGTATGTTTTTGCCTTCAATATACTATGGATGGCTGACCACTCTGATAGATCTAGGGGGAGCTATACTGCTTAATACAAATTACATACACAACCAGCTGCAGTAGATGCGAAATAATCAGCAATTTTTTTCGATTTGAGGCAATTCGATTTAATCCAATAAGGTCTTTTTTAATGCGCAGCTTATACAATGTGTAAAGAAAACCCCGTCCGACCCAAAAAGTTAGGTATACACATGACCAAATAAAATATGAAATTTTATATAATCACCATAGTAACAATACTAATGAATTTTGAAATAATCTTTCCTCCGCGATTTAATTCTAACTTTCCCATTTGGTAATTTTTTTTAAAGTGACAACACCATTTTAAACCGTATTATTATTGGTGATGCGACCACGTGCCGCGTGCCCTGCCCCCCTTCACCCGCGCATGTATATCTACCGTGTAGCCTACCGCACATCTATTAAGTTACCTTGCTTTGTCGAAATAATATTTATTTTTCAAGGAGATTTTTTTTAAATTTAGCGCGGCTTTGTAGGCATTATTAGAATCAGTTAACGATACCTAACAATCAATACCTTCACGGATTGGACAGGGTTTTCTTTACATATTGTATAAAGTAATCACATTCGCACGGATTGATCGAACAGGTTAAGCTACACTTGCCGCGGATGTTCCGTGGATGGGTGGAGTTTTGCATACCAATGTCCCTCGAGTTTCGGCTAGGTCCCGGTTCTCATTCACGGATCTTTGATAGTCGTTACGGGTCTTGCCCAGGGCTATGTACCTACCAAGTAACTGGATTGTTGAGGTAAGATAGGCAGCCATTTCATGTAAAGTATTGATATTTAATTTCGAACCCTATCAGGCGCTTTACTTTGTGTTAATATTTCTTTACCACTGCTCTTAAAACGGCCAAGGAAAATATCGTGAGTAGGGAGGGAATGCAATCCCAATGAATGAAATGAAATGAATAAAAAATTACACGGGATCCCGCGAGATCGGGATCCCGCGGGATCCCGTGTAATTTTTCAGAATCATAATATGACGATATCTCGTTCGAGATTGACGGGATTGGACGGCAATGGTCAGCGAAGCTATACACATCCAACTGCCAAGCAAATAAATCATAAGGAAAGAAATTGAAAATATAATCACTCGATTATATCGTAAAGAACCAAACCAAGTAGAGATAAATACGACAGCATTAGCTGAAGATGATTTGCCACTTTCAATGATTGCAGAGGATTTGAATTTAGGTACTGCTGCTACACAAAGTACATCACTTTAAGAAGAATTAGAAGAAACTCTGCGAGCGTCTGAAAGTCCTTTTACACGTATGTCCACTAGCTTAGATCAATTAAAATCAATCTTAAAATAATAAATGGATTTATTTGCCAAACAGTGTTGAATCGGAGAGGGCATTCTCAGCAGCTGGGTGGGTACATTGCAACGGACATTATGTAGATGCCGGTTGGCAGATAGCACCCTTGATAATCTTTGCTGTTTAAGAAGTTATTTTCAAAATCTTCCTTAATATTTTTTTAAATTCTCGAACTATACTTAGCTTTTGATTGCCCATGTTAATGTTAGTAAAACTGTTAATTATACATATATTTAAAGAATAAAATCGTTTAATTTCTTAGAAAATATTTTGTTTTGATCCTATAATTTCGGTATCCCGCGGGATAGAAAATATCAATCCCGTGGGATCCCATTTTTACAAACCCGTGTCGCGATTGCAATCTTGAGGAAACGTCTACAGGAACATCTACAGCGACAACTGCGCGAACACTGCCAGGACTACATCACGTGACTTCTGTGGTGTTGTTGGTGTGTACGACACGGACTTCGTGGACATCAGGGCCTGTAGCCAATGTAACATCGCTTCGTAGCGAAGCGAAGTCGAATACCAAACCAACCAATGGCGAGAACGATTGAACACATGATTTATTGCGTCGCGTGGTCAATCGTTCCCGCCATTGGTTAGTTTGGTATTCGATTTCGCTTCGCTATATGAAGCGATGTTACATTGGCTACAGGCCGAGGGACGACTTCGGTGCGATATCAGCTACGTTCTATTTGTCAGTGCCTACTGTCGACTGTATGATCATTGCCAATAAACTTCGAAATCCTCAACCGGCATTTTAGTACCCCTAGGCCGTAACAGTATTAAAATATTGATTGCCGCTCCATGTTCCACTTGAGGGTCCACTAAGTATTGAATGTAAACCCGTACGATAAAACATAGATACTTACTGATCTGTGGGTTTCCTCTGATGAGGTTGGTCAGATTCAGCTTGAGGTCTGTTCCATAATCCGCCTTGTATTTGTACGAGTTGATCTTGTAGTGACCCTCGCCTTTGTTGTTCAGGATCACGCGTTCAGCCACCTCCAGGCGAATTCGCTGGTTGTCTGGGTAACGATAAATAAGAACTGAATTTAGATATATCTCAAATGGCAAAGAGGCGATTAAGGGAACTCTCAAAAGGTAAGCGGGCAGCAGCGCTTCTCCTGTGGAATAAGATTTTTTTTTTTACATATTATAAACTAGCGCTTGACCGCAATCCTGCCTGATGGTAAGCAGTGACGCAATCGTTGATGGTAAAGCGCACTAGTTTATTAAGAGCCTATTGTCTGTGTATGTGAGTGTCTTCAAGGCTAGAGGCCTTGAAGACACACAAATTGTAGTCCGACGGAAACACCGCCGCTGGCAAATTGTTCCAGTCCCTCGATGTACGCGGTATAAAGGAGGAGGCGAAACGCTTCGTCCGGATCGTAGTGTTGTTAACAACGTAAGGGTGGAAACCAGCCGTACGACGGGTCATCCGATGGTGGAACGAAGATGGGGGAATTAAATCATGCAATTCCCTCGCACACTCCCCAAAATGCATCCTATAGAACACCGAAAGGCTGGCTACTCTACGCCTGTGCTCAAGGCTTTGGAGACCATCTCGAGTTAGATCAGGGTCACCAATCAGCCTCTTCGCACGCCTCTCCATCGAATCCAAAGCGGCCAGGTGACACTTAGCAGCACCAGCCCAAATGTGCTGCAGTAAATTACTGCGATCCCCAACCCGCCTGCCAAGCGTGGGGATTATAGCAATGCCCCTCAATAGAATGAAAGCCTTGGGCTCCCCCAAGGCTTTCATTCCATTGAGGGGCATTGCTTTTGTTCTGCCTTTGTTCAGCAGTGGACTTCTATAGGCTGAGAGGTTAAGCTATTGATTGCTTCCTGCACGGAACAAATAATAATTTTTTTTTAAAGTTACTAATCTATATGTAGTTCATCATCATCAACCTTTTTATCGTCCCACTGCTGGGCACAGGTCTCCTCACATACAGAGGATTGAGCGTAATAACCACGCATGCTCATTGCGGGTTGGCGATTTCAGACTTAAAGTCCAGGTTTCCTCAAGAAGTTTTCCTTCACCTTCAGTCATTGGTGTCCAAGATATACTTAGAAAGTACACATAACTTTAGAAAATTTACATTGGTACTTGCCTGACCTAGAATCGAACACGCGCACTCATACTTGAGAGGCTGGTGTTTTAACCACTAGGCTACCACGACTAACTAATATATTACTAATATATTTCCTCCGTTACCATAAAAAAAGAAATATTGAATTGAATTATGCTTTGCATAAATGAGTACGTGAAAGACGATAATATTAACACCTGTCATCTTTATACAGCTTGGCAAAAAAGTCTAGAAACGGAACTAATTTTTTGTTTATTGGCAACATTCCAAAAAATAATGAAGTTTCTTAATAAACAAAGTTTAACAGTTGTTTCTAATTAAAATTAGTGTATATTTGTAACACAAATGTAGAAGAGTTTGTTTGTTTGTTTGGTTGGTTGTGCGCGCTAATCTTGGGAATTACTGGTCCGATTTGAAAATTCTTTTTGCGTTGGATAGCCCATTAATCCAGGAAGGCTTTAGGCTATATAACATCACGCTGCGACCAATAGGAGCGGAGCATAACTAACTCCACGCGAACGAAGTCGCTGGCGACCGCTAGTAATGAATAAAACTATTTTTATTTAATAGTGGGTTGCCATACGCACAGCGCAGTGGCGCCCCTATTATTTTCTACTCTTTTTTGCCAAGCTGCATCTATGTCCTGTAATTTATATGGTGTACATAATAAAGAGTAATCACAATTATCCGTATTAATAAGAGGTTGATTACATTAAGGAAACTTCGTCCGGAAAAATCATTGTTCAAGGGCAAGAGTACTCGCACAACGAAGGTTGTAAACTCGTTTTTGATGCAACCGCATTCAGCTCGATTGGAATTGATAGCAATATCAGTAATGTATGATAAACCTATCAAGATACTGACCCCTCGCATAAGGAGGCTAAGTTCAGGTACGTATTACAGAACGTCACTCAAAACTCAAGCTCTACTTAAGTCTCGTTTCAAGCCATTTGATTGGTTGAAACTAGTTTTAAGTAATGTTTAAGCAGAGATCAATGCTTGAGTTTCCTTCTGTAATACGGACCCCGGACTTGCAAGTCGTCTTTTGATTATTCAACTTCCACTACATCGTCCAAATTTTATTTACAGAGTTTTCAGAATTTACGCCTCATTAATAGAACCAGCAAGCGTTTATGCCAATGCCTATGGCTAGCATTTGCATTAGTTTTATAATAACAAAAAAAAAGTACTGTGTGTGTTGTTCCCTGCCCGTGTCACACAAAAAGCAACAATTTGCTTTCATACACAAATGTTGATGTCGTATTAAATTATTTTATTAGTGTCTATTCACACAACAATATTACCCCAAAACCTGTGTGATATGTGTTCTTCTTCTTCTCAGCCTATAGTTGTCCACTGTTAGACAAAGGCTTCCCACAAAATGGGAGAGTTCCCTTAGTCGCCTCTTACGACACTCATGGGAGGATATGGGTTCTTAAAATGCTAAATAAATATGCGTGTGGCGCTTGACAATATTATAACAAAATAAAGACAGTCCTAAACGAAGTCAAAAGGCTCCTAACTCAGCATGATGCTACAATATTTAAAAAATAAATGTCATAGCGCTGGTATTCTGTTAAGGCCCGCCCATTGATTTTGTAAAAATTTCACCGTGTGAAAAGATGGGTAAAGGCAGCTATCAATCCCTAGCATTAGCTGGAATGACGACTCACACCACGCTTAAGTCACCGAAGACATGTGAGCTGTATTCCACGTTCACTATAATTAAGTTTTCAGGGTGAAATGTTACAGAATCGCATTGCCGTTGTCTTCCAACGTAGTTTTATACAATTCGCCTGTATTGTAACACTGGAGGGAAAAGGCCTCCCTCTGCCTTTTGTCCTTTGCGAGCATCTTCAGAAGAAAACAACCATGTCGTGTTCCGGCATGATGTCTGGTGAAGCCGTACGGAGGACGGGTCTGGGCAGTTGTGTTGTGTGCCGGTTACGATGCGCTAAATGTTGTTGTGTTGGAGGTTTGGTCGTGGAGGGTCTCTAGATCGATCTCCCTCTGGCGCAGCATCGTCGGGTTTAACATTGCATCACCTTTTCTTTTTTTTTTTTCGGGGTGGAAATCCTCATAGGATGTCCGCCGCCCTGGGATGGGCGACGGGGTCTGTCAGACTTTTACTGACTAAAACCACCCCGGTGCTCTTTCTATCACGAGTCTATATTCTTCCACGGCCCCACACTCTCGTGCTGGCCCGGTCTGTCCGGGCCTCGTCTCCTGCACGGGGTAGTGGGGTGTTAAACTACCCCGTGCAACGCCTCAGAGGCGCGCGCCAAAACTAGCGCGCACCTCCGCCTCGGGGTCCAACAAATAGGGGGCGGGGACTTCCCCATGTCCCTCGCCCCTGGACCCATTCATGGGGGGCGGAAGAGGGCGTTATCCGCCCTTCCTCGACGCCCGGTGCGTCTTCTGCGGCCCGGGAAGGGAGTTGAGATCTCCCTCTCCGTTCCGCAGCTTCCTTCTGCGACATCACGTCCTCGCAGAAGGACACCACCGCGTCCCACGACACTGCGCTACCGACCATCCTCCGCACTACTGCCGGCAGCGACAGGTCACCTCCTACTTCATTTGTGAGGACATAACCTTGCATCACCTCGCTCAACTGCCGTTTTCCTTCCTATTCACTCAGTTTTCTTTTTTGAGTGAATAGGCTCTTAATAAACTAGCGCGCTTTACAATCAACAATTGAATCACTGCTTACCATCAGGCGGGATTGCGGTCAAGCACTAATTTATATACTAATTTGGACACATTGCCCGTAGCACCGATGCCCGATGGGGCCGACGGTTCTCGAGTGGCGCTCACGTGCCGGAAGACGCGGCGTGGGTAGGCCCCCGACAAGGTGGACCGACGACCTGGTGAAGGTCGCGGGAAACCGCTGGATGCGGGAGGCGCAGGACCGGTCGTCGTGAAGAATTTTGGGGGAGGCCTATGTCCAGCAGTGGACGTCCTTCGGCTGAAATGATGATGATGACTAATTTATAATTATATATAAAAAAATAACTTACAAATCTTGATCTTGGCCAGTCCATCAGTGTCCAGATTGAAGAGTAGAAGTCTTCCCAGTAAACTGTATTGGCCGCTGACTGTGAAGTTGCAGTGCATATCAAATATGAAGGTACGCTTCTTGCGACGGGATCTGGGAGAGAAAAATGCCAATCTTATTAAAACAGTAAAAACCAAGACCGAATCGCAAAATAGAAACTGTAGAAGATCTGGTTGAACTTTTTAATGTGGAGTTCAAGTTAATGCTTATAATGCCGTTACTTAAAAAGTTCATGAACCTATGCGCTCCAAACGTAGGCATTTTTTTTACAATAATCGTCTAATATAATATTTGAAATATTATGCGCGCAACCGGCTACCATGGTTATAAGCCCCGCACGATGATATTGCGACTGGCGGCCATCTTGATGACGTAGTCGAGCTCGCACCGTCGGTACCGTTCGCATGTTCAGTCCGCGCTTACCCACTTACGCACATCGAATATTTTTGTTAGCTTTTTGTTTTTGTTATCCTGTTTTATCGTTGTTTTTGAGTTTTGTTGTTTAGTTTTGTTAGCTGTTACTCGTTAAAA
This sequence comes from Sesamia nonagrioides, assembly GCA_017933935.1. Classification (NCBI taxonomy): domain Eukaryota; kingdom Metazoa; phylum Arthropoda; class Insecta; order Lepidoptera; family Noctuidae; genus Sesamia; species Sesamia nonagrioides. Next base: position 864,896 of record JADWQK010002450.1, on the reverse strand, counting down.
TGAGTAAGAAATTAATTAACAGTCGTGCTCGTGAAATTATAATTAAAGTGGACAATTATTATTTTTTTTTGTTAAAAGAGAAAGAAGACTGTAAGTTAGTTCTTGAAATTATAAACCGTGCTTTAAAAAGTGCTTCGGACACTACTGAGGACATTTTAATACCGAAGCAACTGCTAATATTTATTAAAAATATTTGGCAAAATTCTACGAAAGTCACGGAGCGTGTGGCATGTACCACAGGCGTTGCAAAAAATACTGTGACGAAATTGCGACGAGAGCATGAGCCAGCAACAGCCAGCAAAATGAGAACTCCTACTAAAGGAAAACGACAAAAGAAGGAATATTTCGACGGATTTTCCTTAACAGCTTTAAGAAATATTACATTCAATGTATACGGTGAGGAGAGAAATACCCACAATGCGTAAAGTCTTGACGGCTTCAAAGTAGATCTTAATTATACTGGTAGTGAAACTACATTAAGAAAAATAATTAAATGTGATTTAGGCTACCAATTTAAACGATGCTACCAAAAAGACTGGCTATAATTGAAAGACCCCAAATTCAAGCGTGGAGGGCTAAATATTTACGACGTATGAAAGAAAATGACTCGCTTTGTAATAACAAAAGACCCGTTATTTATTTCGACGAAACGTGGATACACGCACACTACACGATAAAAAATGTTGGCAAACAGCAACCGATGTCGGAGTGAGACGGAACGACAGCCCTGGCCGCCGGTGGATAATAGTTCACGCGGGAAGTGTAAGCAGTTTTGTTGACATTTGACAATGCCCTTTTAATGTTTAAAGCAGACACCAAAACGGGGGATTACCATGATCAAATGAATGCTGAGAATTTCACCAAGTGGCTTACAGAAAAATTAGTACCCAAATTACCACGCAAGTCCATAATTGTGATCGACAACGCCCCTTATAACAGTAGGGAAGAGAATAGGCCACCAAGTATGAACAATAAAAAACCAAATGGTTGAGTGACTACAAGCTCACAACATCGACTTTCCCAACAACAGTACAAAACCTGAACTGTATTTATTAATTAAATGGCACAGACCGCCGAAAAATTATAAAATTGACAATTTATTAGCTGGCAATGGCCATGAGTTCGTTAGATTACCACCCTACAACTGCGACCTCAACCCCATTGAGTACATCTGGAACCTGGTAAAGATGAGGATCTCAAAAAAGAATGTGGAGCAGTTGGAAAGTCGCATTGAAGGTCTGACGTTGGAGGCGTTGGCGTCAATAACTCAATCAATCATGTTAAACGGCTTGAAGAGGAAATATTGGAATAAAGATCTAATAACTGACGAGTTATTTGTCATAAATACGGCAGACGACAGTGAATCGGAAACGGCAGACACAGAAAGCAGTTCAGTTAAGAATAAGTATATTTTTCTTACGTCTACAAGAATTATTTCCTTGAAATTTTTAATAATGAAAGTTTATTTGTCAGAATATGGGTGAGTAGGTATAAAGAGTGTATGTATAATAAAATTATAAAATACAAATAAACCCTTAACCCTAATATTAATTTTGCGTTAAACATTCTTTTGCTAGCTGTCCTTTTGCGTGACAGATGACGTCACAAAGCTGTTATTGTGACAAGGTTCCATCGCAATATCATCGTGCGGGGCTTATACTACCATGGTAGCCGGTTGCGCGTCGAGGGTGCCGCCCTAGTTATTGATGAATGGGGATAATGAAATCTACTTATGCCTATTATGATACATATCTCTTTGCCTATAACTGTTTATATGCATCTGTCAGGCAGGATGACACCTCAAAATCATCCGTTTTTTTAAGTTTGAATGTTACTTTAAAAACCATTGACTTTCAAAAATTGTGCACAAAAGAGACATGCGTATTATTAAATATTATTATCATACCTACCTTATGTTTATCTAATTTTATTTTGTATTGTTATTCTTTATTTCATTTTTATTTACACTGTTGAATTAATTATTTTATATACTTGTATTAAACCTGATATAAATTTGAATTTTATTATTTTTTTAACATTTAATTTGATTTGTGTTGTCTTTATTTAAAATGTTGTGATTAATGTTTGTTACATATCTGCGATAAATGATTCTATTCTATTCTTATATGGAAGGAGTGACCAGGCACTCTTTCCATAAAGGTAAGAATATTATATTTTCTATTGTTATTATTATTTTATTACTATTGTATATTTTCCAAAGCCTTTAGAGGCTTTGGAAAATATACATTTGAAGCGTGATTGATCCATTACCACTCTTTCAATGTCGACCGCGCATAGGATTGATGAAAAGCAGTGCATAAAACGATTTTTTGCTCCAAGGTGGTGTAATTGAAAAAAGGAAAGGAAAGAAAATACATTTATTTAGCACTGACTAAAAGACACCAGACACATACATCAGATAAGACCAAAAAATAATGATCTAATAAAATACGAAAAGACCGATGTAAAAAATTTACAACACTTTCTTGTAAATTATTTACATCGTTCTTTTTATATGTTACTAGCTTTCCGCCGGCGGCTTCGACCGCGTGGATTCGGTTATATCGCGCTTTTTAAATTTCCCTCGGGAATATAAAATATTTCAATAAAAGGTTGCCTATGTACTTGCTCAGGGTCTAAAGATTGTCTGTGCCAAAATTCATCAAAATCGGTTGAGAGTTTTAAGCGGGAAAGCGTAACGTCTTTTTTTTTTTATATATATATAAACCAGCGCTTGACCGCAATCCTGCCTGATGGTAAGCAGTGACGCAGTCGTTGATGGTAAAGCGCACTAGTTTATTAAGAGCCTATTCACTCTAGCCTTGAAGGCACTCAAATTGTAGTCCGACGGAAACACCGCCGCTGGCAAATTGTTCCAGTCCCTCGATGAACGCGGTATAAAGGAGGAGGCGAAACGCTTCGTCCGGATCGTAGTGGTGTTAACAACGTGAGGGTGGAAACCAGCCGTACGGAGTAACGGAGATGGGGGAATTAAATCATGCAATTCCCTCGCACACTCCCCGAAATGCATCCTATAGAACACCGAAAGGCTGGCTACTCTACGCCTGTGCTCTAGGCTTTGGAGACCAACTCGAGTTAGATCAGGGTCACCAATCAGCCTCTTTGCACGTCTCTCCACTGAATCCAAAGTGACCAGGTGACACTTGGCAGCACCAGCCTAAATGTGGCTGCAGTACTCCACACACGAACGGACCTGTGCTTTGTATAACATTAGAAGCTGCCCAGGTGTGAAGTACTGCCGGACCTTTGCGATAACGCCAAGTTTCCTGGCAGCCACCTGGGCCTTGGACTCAATGAACCGCCCAAAGTTAGGGTTCGAGGAAATCTCAACTCCCAAAAGCTGAAGGCGGTTGGAACACTCCAAGGACACATTCCGAAAAGTAGGGGCCAAGGTGAACGGGCTCCTTTTGGCGGTGAAAAGACACGCCTGTGTTTTGGCGGCATTGAATGCTACAAGATTCGCATTGCCCCATTCGGAGACTGCCTGCAGTGCAACACTTGTTCGCTCAACCATGGCCTCTCTTTCGTCTTTTACGTCTGTCTGTCACAGACAGACAGAGTTACTTTCGCATGTATAATATTAGTATGGATTAGATCATTATTTTTATTTATTTTTTGCGTCCTAGCTGCGCCAAAAATGCCCAGCTCAGCAAAATTGATGATGTTTCTTGATACTAAATCATCATCATCATCATCTCGCATCCGCAGCTTTTCAGCTTTGGAGTTTCTTGATACTAAATATTATGTCAATTACCTACTGCGCGGATTGGTTTTTGATGGCGCGGGTAAAGAGAAGAACAAGAAGGATTATATTATTAGATTATATTAGAAGGATTTTAGAAAGGAAATGAAATAATGATTCGGCAATACGTGAATGTCTTTCTGTCACAATTTAGAATTAACCTTGCAACTGCAACCGCTCATATTTCAGACCGCACATATGGACATATTCGCGGTATGTTTTTACGCAATATATAGAAGGTACCTATGCTGCAACAGGTACCTTATAGCAAGGTGATGCACGCGGCTAGAGCATAATAGCGGAGATTTGTGTGATGTTGCGTGATTGCATCTCTGTGGTACTTACGATAATTATTTCGTCTTCAAAAGTTAATTGAGTTGTAACCTCTAACCGTGGAATTACAATTCGTGGAAATTGCAGTGGCATAGAATAAAGAGAGGGAAGTACGTTATCTTCATACAAACGGACCGCGCGCGGCTTGTATGTGTGCGCCATAGTATCTATGCGTCGCCGCACGCACACCTAAACACAATATTAGAGTGCCTATGACTGCGCTAGTCGCGGCTAGCACGGAACGAGGTTCGCGCGTCACGGCTTTTCGGCACATTAGCTTTTAAAAATGATCACATAAACTGCAAAGTTGGTATGTCTATTTATGAACAAATAAAAGACTTATATTTTTCAAATTATATTTCTAAAAGTTATTTACAAGGATACGGATATATTACACATTAAAGTTTAATAACAACGCGTTTCTTAATAGTCGAAACCGAAGAAAGTAGGTATTTTTCTGTAGCTAATTTGTAATTTTGTATTAAATGTGTGATTCAATAGATGTTATGTTTGTATTATTTATATTTGTATTAATTAAAAATAAAAATAAATATGGTTCTTTATGTGTACAAAACTAAAAATAAAAATTACAAAAAAAACTGACTAGTATATGTAAACTAAATACTAAGCAAATAATTTAAACATAAGCTCTTAGTCTATAAATATTTGTTAGCGGTTTGGGCGACAACCGTAACCGACGAAGTGCGGACAGTCGTCAACCCTAAGACAGTAGGCAATTAAATCGCGGATTGGGTCGCAGATAACCTACTTCCCCTCTTTATTCTATGGCAGTGGTCTATGGAAGCCTTGAAAAGTGCTTGTCTGAGTTTGAATTCAGGGCCGACAACTGCTTTATATATTTATAGACTAGTGCTTAACCGCAATCCCGCCTGATGGTAAGGAGTTGATTTGGAAGAATTGGTTTGTATCCTAAAAAAATAAATTAATGTCCATCAGATAGATTTATATAAAATATTGAACACGTATTTGTTATTTTTTCTTTCATTCAAATACTTAGCAAGATACATTGATTTGAAATGTAGCATGACGTCACGCCTTGGTACAAAATATACGACGGCGTGACGTAATTAGCCCCCACTCCGTAACTTTAATACGCTATATCTCAATAGTTTTTGGTAATTTCGACAAAATAAAAAATACTGGTCTTCATTTTTTTTTATTATCTATAAGACGGACTAATTATTTTTTTGATTTTCATACCTTGGATTATTTATTAGAGAGACGTATTATAGCAGTAACACACGTTTATAATGTCATACTATATTTTCAAATTGCCGACCAGCCAGTATCAAGTCAGCATCTTCGCAGTATTGTTTCCCACAATCATCTGTGGAATACCATGTTGGATTGGGGTCTCGCAATCACTCACTTACAACATTTCGTCTCGACAACTCAGCTATTTTGGGCTCAACATTTCAGTCTCACTAGTAATCAATATTTCACATATACCAGATTCATGTGACCTATGTGTCTAGATTCTGATTTATAGATAGATGTCTGAGATAGCTATCACAAGCCATTCATTTTTGAATGCCACGTTTACGAAACGGTCTTAGTTTATCTTCAAATACAATAAATAATTAGTTAAAAATCCGCAACCATATTTTTTTTATTGTTCACAAACTTAACTAATTACCCGACTACGGCAAAGCAAAAGGAGGGTTATGATTTTGACAGGCTATGTATGTATGAATGTATGTATGTATGTATGTATGTATGTATGTTCATCTGTTCCCTCGTAACTTCTAAACTACTTATCAGAATTCGACAAATGATATATCATTAGAAGCGTCTTACTTGTCCGCTGGTTATAGGCTATATGGAGTTCCATAAAATCTAATGTGGCGCCCTCTAGCGGACAAAACATACAGAACAAAAAAAAAAAAATAAAGTTAAGATAAATATGCCGTGTTTGGTATCATTTGAAAGCGCTTTACTTGTACATTTTGAATACATATATATTACTAGCATTTGCTTGTGACTTTACCTGTATTCATGTGCTGATTGCATATAATTCACATCTTTTCGTTCATAGCTTCTTTACTACTTATCAGAATAAGGCCACTGCAGTACCATTAGAAGGGCCTTGATATTCTGTTGGTTATGAGCTATAAAGCTTGCCACCAAATTTAGTATTACGCCCTCCAGGGGACAAAAAGTTCTATGTTAATATAAAATTAAAATAAATATACCGTATTTGGTATCACTTGAAAGAACTTCACGAGTACTTTATGTTTGTACATAATCCCGAGTGATGCTTCGTAGAAATTTGAATGTAAACCAGGGTTTGGTAAACGGAGCGATGGGAGTGGAGAAAGCCTTTGAATGGCCCTTCGACGCGATCAGTTGGAACAGAGAGAACAGCCAAGCGCTGTTCTCATACAATTTGACGACGACGATTTGATCTATAAAAGCAGATATTAACGAACTTAGCAGAATCGAGCCTTGCCTCACTGAATTTGACGGTGTTAGGGGGTCTGGGCAAATTCAGCGTAAAATGCTCCCGCCGAGTCTTTCTTGGGGTTGTTCTGTACATAAATTACAAGGTTGTACTCTAGATAAAGCAGTTATCGATCTAGGAAAGTCATTGTTTGGTAAAGGACAGGCCTATGTCGCTAGTAGAGTCAAAACCATAGAGGGATTGTTTATAAGTGTCTTGGATCATAATAAATTACTTAAAAATCCACATGACAGTCGATCGTTAGCAGAATTAGATAGATTAAGAAATCTTCCCAGGTCCTCTTAATATGTGAAACATCCAATCTATTTATACTAACGACCTCATCCACTAATTCATGACCCATTCGCTGCCATCGACGCAAATGTGCGTCGCCACTACGAAATACTGGGAGCTTCATACGGGGAAACCGTTGCTATACGCGCTATGATCCACGTGCTACGAAATAGAAAATAGGATATCTCTACATATTACTATACGCCGATTCATAAGTCAAAAGAGATGTCGTATGTTAACTACCTAGTTTTTAGTTCGTCAATTTAACTTTTGTTAATATTATGCGCCACAAATACACTTTAACACCAAAATAGTAGAAATAATAAAAAGTATAAAAACTAAAACCCAACTACGACAAAAAACGACGCTGAAAAAGTATAAAACAAGATTTTCAGAATACTGAAATGAACAGAGTTGCTAATATAGTTGCAAGTAAATGGACACAGTAGACTCTACCAAGATGCCTTCGTTGTAAATAGACAATAATGTCATACAATACTATTCTGAAGTATGCAATATTCACTATGTAGAGATAATTTTTCATGTTTGGAAAGGCGTAGTCACACGTTATATATACCTACCGTAGCACTTTGATAACGTGTGACTGCGGTTTTCCAAACATGAAAATTTATCTCTACATAGTGAATATTGCATACTTCAGAATAGTATTGTATGACATTATTGTCAATTTACAACGAAGGCATCTTGGTAGACTCTACTGTGTCCATTTACTTACAACTACATTAGCAACTTTGTTCAGTTCAGTATTCTGAAAATCTTGTTTTATACTTTTTCAGCGTCGTTTTTTGTCGTAGTTGGGTTTTAGTTCTTTTACTTTTTATTATTTTAAGTTACGTGCATCTTTTTCTTTCCATTTCGTTAAGAAAAGGACAGAAGATAACATTTAAATTTAATCCTGTCAAATTAAGATACTCCATAGACAGTTTAGACGCGATTAAAAGATGGCGACTAAAAATACGCCAGTTTACGTTAAGAGTGCACTAATTTGACAGGTCTAAACTGACATTTTATCTTCTGTCCTTTTCTTAACGAAATGGAAAGAAAAGGTTGCACTTAACTTAAAATTTGTTTAGTTTGTGGACAACAGAATCGGCGCCATTGTCGCTCTGTAAGATCATACATACTAAATACAAATACATCAAATACATTACTTTTGTTATTGAGCCTTTGCCCGTTGTCGCAAACTAACCTCAACCATTTTATATAGCATCCTTGCTTTTAGAATATAGCATCCTTGCTTTAAAAATATAGCATTCTTGCTTTTAAAATATAGCATCCTTGCTTTTAAAATATAGCATTCTTGCTTTTAAAATATAGCATCCTAGCTTTTAAAATATAGCATCCTTGCTTTTAAAATATAGCATCCTTGCTTTTAAAATATAGAATTCTTGCTTTTAAAATATAGCATCCTTGCTTTTAAAATATAGTATCCTTGCTTTTAAAACAAACGAAATGCCAAAACACTATTACAGGATCCAACCTCATTCGAACCTAATCCTTTCAAGTCAAGCCTTGGTTGCCATAATCCCTACGCGCCCGAGGTCCACTGCTGGACAAAGGCCTCCAAGGCCATTTCATTGGCATTGCCATAATCCCCACGCTAGGCGGGCGGGTTAGGGATCGCAGTAATTTGATATTCCACAGGAGAAGCGCTGCTGCCCGCTTCCCTGGTGAGAGTTCCCTTAGTCACTTCTTACGACACCCACGGGAGGATATGGGTTGGTACTATTCTAAGCTCGGTACCACATGGTTCCTTGTTCCTTGGTCGGGCGGAAACAGTTGCAAAAAGGTTCGCGTTATAAAGTTTGGTTTCAACTAAGGAAAGATCATTCATTTGTGCCATGTCAGGTTTGGCAAAAAAAAAAATTAAATTAAATTAAATTGACCATTCACATGCTAATCATAAATTCTCTGTTTTAATAAAATAATACGACGGATCCGAAGGACAGACTGTCCTTTTCTTGAATATTCGACGGTCTAATTTATCGTGACTTGTATAATATTATGTATTTATTTAGCCGTGGTGTCGACTGCCTTGGATACCTTACGGAATAACACGGCACGCCAGAATCAAATATTTAAAAAAGTCTTAATATCTATAAAAATGTAAACCACCTAGCTCCTAAATTAATAAATAATTAGTTAGCATAGCGTCCCGAAGCACACAAAGCGAAGCATCGGGAAGCCTATAGAGAGAGACTTTTAAAATTTGCTAATAACCTCGGTCTTCTTAGGAAGGTTGTTAACAGACACGTATATAAGCCATACCACAAGGAAACCATGCCTTGTACAAAGGATTTTACGTCAGAGTCTTTCTGTTGGACACCTAAAAGGGGCAGCGAGAGCAGACAGCACGAAGGTCTAAAATTAAGTTCCGTTTAGGAATTTGACCGTTATTTGATTTATTAACTAACCTACATACTCTAAAACCTGTCATTACCGTTCTAGACTTGTCTCCAAGAATAATGTATGAGTTTGTGAGTTAGTCAATATGTCGAAAATATCTGTTTTTGCTTGATATAAGTGGTAGTTAGTTTAACTAGCGACCTCGAGTTACTGAGTTTTGCAAGAGATGAAGAAACTCCATGCGTATGTTGTAGAAATGTTTGTCATAGACACAATTTTGTATCTAACGGTTTTAGGATGAATTAATCCATACATATAGAACTACTGACCAAAAGAATCAGAAAGCTGATTTTTGTCTTTAGTAGTCTTCGCCACATCGCAGAACCTCATATTATTAGGTGTACATATTTTGCTCTCTGTCAGTCTTTCTTAACGTACTGTATATGCACTTGGGGTGGTGCACCCAAAACGGTACTTTTGAAGCTTGAACGAGCTCAGAGAGCCGTTCTGAAAATTAGTAAGTACCTTTCGGTCCATCTTCTTCCCAACTGAAGAGCTATATAGGAGCTGTAAAGTCCTTACAGTCAGACAATTATTTGTACTGCATGTACTACTATATCAGCATCAAAGAACCTCTTATGAAATAATCACCACAAGACGCATACACAAGGTTTACCAACCCTTCCGCTGCAAGTACTCTTTTACAAGAAGATTTCCCTGTTTCCAAGGCCCTCACCTATACAATGTCCTTAACAAAATTCTGAACTTTTTCTCACTCTTTAAAATGTCTTTTAAAAAGAAAATTATTACTTGGCCGCAAACGCTTAATTACAACAAAACTGAAAGTTTATTGTTGACTCAATACAGCTCCCGTTAAACTTCATTCTATCATCATCACTCAAACATCGACACGAACATACCCTCGTTTGCTGTATAATCTTTTAAATTACATAATTATTTATTTTGTGTTTTCATTTTTGCATTTTTTTTGTCAATTTTCTTTCATCCCTTAATCTTTGTCATCTATTAGTATTACTAGTATACGTTTGTATTAGTTGTGACACGACCGTGTAGTCAGGAGGCCTGGAGACCTGTAACACAGGTTGTCCTAGTACAGGCTCCAGTTTCCACTACATCGTTATATCTTGTATACTTAATTTTGTGTCAAAATTATGTTTAATTATGTGGTGGAAAAAATAAACGTTTATTATTATTATTACATACATACAAATATAAAAACAAATAACTATTACATACATACGTACAAATTGAAGTGTCTGTTTGTGGTGTCAAAATAACAGTTTTTAGTAAATCCCTACTAATATTATAATTGCGAAAGTAACTCTGTCTGTATGTTTGTTACGCTTTCACGTCTAAACCACTGAACTGATTTTATAGAAATTTGGTACAAAGATAGAGTTGATCTTGAGAAATAACATAGGATAGTTTTGATTCCGGAATTTTGAAGAGTTCTCTTGGAAACGCAATATAACCGAACCCCACGCGGGCGAAGCCGCGGGCGGAAAGCTATTTATAATTATGAAAGTAGGAATACGGGACGCATATCAAAAAACTTAACTCTCTTTAGACTTCCGTACCTAAAAGGTAAAACGGAACCCTATTCATGAGACTTCGCTGTCCGCCCGTACCTGTCCCAGTCCCATACAACAAACGTGATTTCTTTTTGCCGTTTTTAAAGATAATAATGGTACGAAACACTTCATGCGCGAGTCCGACTCGCACTTGGCCGTTTTTTTTTAATTGTCCTTCTTTTCGTCTATCCTAGAAGATAATGTGACATCAGTGTCTCGGATTCAGTCATAGCGACCACGACCGTTCTGACAAGAACGAAACGAAGAAGAAGATAGTAGCTATCATAAGAGATTTATCTTTTAGTTTTATTTTAGAAAAAATAATTAATAAAGAGAAAGAGACACATAACCACTTATTACAAAACGAGATCTAATTTTAGCCCCAGACTTAAACTTTGAGCCAGTGTTTGTATTTCGAACTTTATTGAGATTAAGTCAAAGTTCATAATACAAAGTGACAGCTTAGTACCGAACTAAGCTATCATTTTTGTATAAAGAATTGCATTTTTGTAATGCTTAGGTGCATAATTCAATAATCATATAAGAAAGGCAATAGTTATATAAGCCACTGTCAAGCAATGATAGTTATTGTAATATGAGTGATAGTTTGTGCCACCAAGCGAAACTGAGTGGCACAATAGATCGCGAGTTTGGGCCATGAAGCAAAATAAAATAAATACAAAAAACCGCCAATGTTGAACTTTAAAATATGACTATAACTTTAATACTAATGCAAGGCAATGACAATTCATCCATACAGCCAAATAACAGGCGATGTTCAGTCGTGACGCAAATACGCGCGCTTTTTGGCATAATCATATTACGTTGATTTTTTGATGCCATAGCCATAATTGAAAAGTTTCATTGTGTGTTATTAAGCAAATTACCAAATGGTCGTGGAAAAAATATTTTCTGACATTTTCACTATAATGAAGTCCGTAGAAACATAGCTAGTATTTAAATATACAAACAGATATATTTCTGAACTGCCATAACATTACTTTTTGACAGACATCGAATACCTGATACAAACAAGACGAATGAATTTTGAGCGATGATAGCATGGATTAGGAATTTTGTATTCACGAGTACCAAAATATTATTGGGATGTGGAGTGGAGAGTTCAAGGCTAAAGTTCACTAATATTGACCTTGGAACTCATTGGGAATTTACAATAACATGTAACTTTTTGTGAGTTTCGCTAAATTTGCATATCTTATTGTGGAAAAGAAAACACGAAATAAGGAAAATCTGGTTGATTCTTATTTCATTCTCTGAATTTAGTGAAGATTATTCTAGTGTACGAGTCTGCCATCGTACATGACACGCGCACATTACCTACATAGATCTGCACAATTCCGTCGGTCGCCTTGCACAAATTATAGTGTAAGGCACAGTACCTACACAATCAGCCTTCAAAGACTATACTCATTTACACATTCTTATATTGTTAGTTATAGTTAGTTAGGGTAGTTAAATAATAATTATAATCAATAAAGCATCATATTTGGCTATCCGTGACTATTATTCAAATTAATAACCAAGGTGTGTGCGAAACATTCAGCAGCGCATACATCTAGATTTATTCTACTCTCATCAGGGAAGCGGGCAGCAGCGCTTCTCCTATGGAATAACAAATTACTGCGATCCCCAACCCGCCTGCCAAGCGTGGAGGTTATGGAAAATCTCCCCAATGGAATGAAAGCCTTGGGGGAGGCCTTTGTCCAACAGTGGACTCTATAGGCTGAGAAACAGCAACATACTAGATTTGAATTAAGTAATTTTATTGTAATTTGCCAGTATAATGGTGCAACTGCTGGAACGCAACCCATCTCTGGTGATCCCTCATCAGAGATGGGTCCGGGGAAGGGGAGGGTTTTTCGCCTTATAACAATAGTGGCAGCCATAACCCATGTTAGAATAAGTTCTCATCAATACGAAAAAAATCCCTTTCTCAAAACTACTGAACCGATTTTGATGAAACTTATAGTATTCCCTAAGTTGAACAATACATAGTACAACAAAAAAAGAATTATTAAATCGGACTTGTAGTTCCGGAAATATGCGCGCACAAACATAAAAACATTTTCTCGGTGGTAGGCCATAACATCGGCTGCCGGCAGAAGTTACCACCCACCAGACAAAATCTTGCCGCCAAGCGATTCGTCGTGTTCCGGCATGATGTCTGGTGAAGCCGTACGGAGGATGGGTCTGAGCAGTTGTGTTGCGTTGTGTAGCGGGTACGATGCGCTAAATGTTGTTGTGTCGGGAGTTTGGTCCCCAAGGGAAATCCAGTGGGCTATAATCCACAACGCAGAACCAGTGCGGGTTGGTGTATGTCAAGCGTCCTCGAATGTTTGCTTAAAAGTCTTGTATTTGTTTTCTAAAGACGTTTTCTTCACCGTTTTGAAAGCAGTGGTGATGAAACGAAACACTCAAAGTAAAGTGCCTTTCTGGGTTCAAACTCACGACCCACAACTCGTATGTCGAGTGCTACCGTTAGGCTACCACGGCTCCTCATAGACAAGAATAAATCATGATAAATAAATAAATTCTAATTCTAATCAAGCAACTGTCTTTTTTTAAAAAAGAAGATATTTTTTTAATATTACCCAACACTAGGAATTTCTGCTGTATCATGGGTGCAATATACTTAGAACTATAATTTTCGAGTATAAAGGCATAAAGTAATTAAGAGGCAACTTGTAACCATGACCGTACTATTGAATGTATGCTCACTTAAGGACATAAGTACGTAATCAAGGTCGTCGGATATAGGTAGTTGAAGTTTAATAAGAAAACGATCGAAGTTTTAGAAAACAAAAACCATTTATTTAAAGAAAACAAACCGTTAGGTATTTAAAAAAAAAAGAACATTCGGAACATCCATCGATTTCAAACTCAACTTAAACGAACTGCAACGAAGGTGACTAACTCGTCTAGCTACTCATATCTTTTGTTGATTATACATCGCTAACAGAAGTCGTCGTAGAAGTCGTGGTGGCCTAGTGGTTAAACCACCTGCACCAGCCTCTCAAGTATGAGGGCGCGGGTTCGATTCCAGGTCAAGCAAGTACCAATGTAACTTTTCTAAAGTTATACAGTATGTTAAATAACAAAGGGCGTTCCCTTAAACTCGTTAATATATATCATTAATAGATTAAAATAAAAATATTAGCATAGAAAAATAAGCATAAAATAATCCGAATAAAAAGAAATTATAATTGAAAATAAATTTAAAACCTCCTGTTTTAAATCAAAATAGTAGCGCGGAATAGTATCTACCTAACGTTGCATTGCCCAACACACATCAATCAATTAGATCTTAGATCGCCGCCGCACACGCGGCTCGTCATTCATAAATAAATTGCGACGTTGCCGTCTTTCATGTTCGCGTGTACAGTGTGTTTCTTTTACATGTCAATTTAAAATTTTTATTGAATATTTTCATATTGAAAAAATTTTAAAACATTTTGTTTTCGAATGGAAATATTTTTTTTAGCATGTATGTATGCTATACTATTTCGGGTGAACGGGAACGCCCTCTGTTAGTTAACATACTGTATGTACTTTCTAAGTATTATCTTGGACACCAATGACTGAAGGTGAAGGAAAACATCTTGTGGAAACCTGGACTTTAAGTCTGAAATCGCCAACCCGCATTGAGCAAGCGTGGTGATTACGCTCAATCCTTTTCTGTATGAGAGGAGACCTGTGCCCAGCAGTGGGACGATAAAAAGTTTGATGGTGATGATGATGATGACATAGCTAACTAACTTATAGTTTTCTTTGTTTTGCAAAAGTTAGTAATTTTAAATTGCTGGTTTCCTTGATTGTGATTATTTCCATGTAAATACGAAGATCTTGGATTGTCCATGTTAGTTTGTAAATGGACTGTTATAAGTTCCTGCTTCCGGTGGTTTTTTCACAAAGGTTTAGTCAGAGGTGACACTACTCCTATTTCATCAGTTTTTTTTTTTGTAGTGTGGCACTAGTTATGACTTTGTGCCAATGTCAAGTAAAATAAAAATCTTCAAAAGTTCTTCTTTCTTTCTCTTATGGCTTCGCACGGTTTGTGCATTTAGCCAATGTCACGTAATGAATTATTCATGTTGAAAAAGACGGCCGCGCGGACCGAACACGGAGAAAGATTTGGTTCAAAGCCATGATGTGGCCACTATGCTACAATATTTCACTGTTCTTTATGAATTATTCACTGAATGCACTTTTTTTTTTTTTTTTCACGCGTTTTTATTTAGTAAACGACACTATAAATAATTTAAAAGTCCAATGAAAAATGAGCGTGGCACTCATCTTAGCTTCCCGCCAAAACTCCATTTCATCAGTTATGTTACAGTCAGATCACGGTTATCGCAGTATAACTACTGCGATAACCGATAGCTTAACAGCTATTGAATGCTGCGCTGCGTGTCGCGGGTTCGACTTCGGCACATAATAAATATTTGTATGACCTACAACTACAAGTAGTTGTTCCGGGTCTGGCTGTTTGTCTATGTGAGTTTATATTATGTTTGTGAACGCACCCACGATACAGGAGACATTCCTAGTGTGGAAGAAATGATTTAAAAGTGGCGAGATTATTGCCGACCAAAAATCGAAGCTGCGCGTTGTTACTCTAAAATTCCTGATAGAAAGACACCAGTAACAAAGAGAAGATCATAATTACCATGGAAATGTGTTTATTATATTGGGTCATGATGAGCACAATTGATATCATCATTTTGTGAAAAAGTAAAAAAACTAAAACCCAACTACGACAAAAAACGACGCTGAAAAAGTATAAAACAAGATTTTCAGAATACTGAACTGAACAAAGTTGCTAATATAGTTGCAAGTAAATGGACACAGTACTCTTTTTTGACAATTTTCATGTTTGGAAAACCGCAGTCACACGTTATGAAAGTGCTACGTAGGTATATGTAACGTGTGACTACGCCCTTCCAAACATGAAAATTTATCTCTAAATAGTGAATATTGCATACTTCAGAATAGTATCGTAAGACATTATTGTCAATTTACAACGAAGGCATCTTGGTAGAGTCTACTGTGTCCGTTTACTTGCAACTATATTAGCAACTTTGTTCAGTTCAGTATTCTGAAAATCTTGTTTTATACTTTTTCAGCGTCGTTTTTTGTCGTAGTTGGGTTTTAGTTTTTTTACTTTTTATTATTTGTACTATTTTGGTGTTAAAGTGTATTTGTGGCGCATAATATTAATAAAATTTAAATTGACGAACTAAAAACTAGGTAGTTAACATACGACATCTCTTTTGACTTATGTATCGGCGTATAGTAATATGTAGAGATGTCCTATTTTACTATTTCATAGCGCTTGGAGCGTAGCGCCTATAGCAACGGTTTCCCCGTATGAAGCTCCCGGTTTTTCGTAGTAGCGACGCACATTTGCGTCGATGGCACCGAATGGGTCATGAATTAGTGGATAAGGCCGTTAGTATAATAAATAGATTGGATGTTTTTCTAACGGTGGTAGGCCATAACATCGGCTGCCGGCAGAAGTTACCACCAGACAAAGTCTTGCCGCCAAGCGATTCTTCGTGTTCCAGCATGATGTCTGGTGAAGCCGTACGGAGGACGCGTCTGAGCACTTTGTGTTGCGTTGTGTGGCGAGTACGATGCGCCAAATGTTGTTGTGTCGGGAGTTTGGTCGTGGAGAGTCTCCAGATCAATCTCCCTCTAGCGCAGCATCGTTTGGTCGTGTTGGTCTTGGGTTTAACATTGCATCACCTTTTTTTTTGGCGCTGTGGGAATGCCTTTACGCACCGTACCCCGAAGGGCGTGTGTGGGACTCGCCCAGCCTAAGCCGGGAATACCCACTAAACCCACAGCGGCACTCCGGCATCGCCATAGTGGCGGGGGAGTGGGAAACTAGCGCAGCCTGAGCTACCTCTCCCCCGCCGGCGAAACCCGCCTAGTAAGGCGGGCCCTCAATTGCCCCTCCTGGGGAGGGGCCGTGGCTCCCGCGTGATGAGCGATGTAAGGCGGGCGTCGGCCTCACGCCCGCCGCTCACCTCAGGGAGGGAGAAAGCGGGCGAAATCCCGCCTTCTCCTCCCCCTACGCCGCCTGCGGAGCGCCGGAGCGAGGGGATCCTCCTCCCGCTCGCGCTCCGCGGCCTCCTGCGACATCACGACCTCGCAGAAGGAGGCCATCGCCACCCAAGCCTCCTCGCTCCCCACCATCGCTCTGACGATGGCGGCAGCGAGAGGTCCCCTCCAACCGCCGCGACAAGATCGCGGCGCGGCACGGCCCACGACGGGCACACCGCGAGGGTGTGTTCCGCCGTGTCCTCCGCCGCGCCACAACCATGGCACGACGGTGTCTCCTCTCGTCCTATCCGGTGCAGGTACCTGCCGAAGCAGCCGTGACCGGAGAGCACCTGCACCAGACGGAAGGAGGGGAATCCGTGACGCCTGTCGAGCCAGTCCCTCAGGACCGGCCCGACGGCGTCGAGGGTACGGCGGCCGAACACCGCGGAGGCGAGGTCCCGCGTTCAATGCTGGACGATGGCGTCCCTCGCCTCCCGGCGGACGGCTTCCCTCACTTCTGGGGCCGGACGCTCGCCCAGCGCCCTGCGCCCCGCCGTCCACTCGTACACTCTGGCGAGCATCCACGCCTCGAGCTCCCAAGGCGGGGTGCCCGCCAGAGCGCACGCCGCTGCGAAGCCCACCGTGCGGTAGGCCCGCGATGCCCGCTGGGCGATGGCCCTTTTGGGCGTCCGAAGGGCGGTGAGGTTCTCCCTCCTATTGATGGAGTCCGCCCAAATAGGGGCCCCATAAAGGGCCATACTCCGCAGTATGCCGGCGTATAGACGCCGGCACCGCATGCTGGGCCCAGGAGCAGCGTGTAAAGCTCACTTATCCTCCATAGAAAAGGGAGGATCCTCCGACCAGACTGGTGACCACCACCACCCACCGGTGACCGGTGGCCACTTGCCCAACATTGCATCACCTGGCTCAACTGCCGTCATCCTTGCTATTCCTAAGTTTTTTAAGTGAATAGGCTTAATAAACTAGTGCGCAGGCATCAAGGATTGCGTCACTGCTTACCATCAGGCGGGATTGCAGTCAAGCGCTAGTTTATAATTATTAAAAAAAAACTTATATTAAGAGGACCTGGGAAGATTTCTTAATCTATCTAATTCTGCTAACGATCGACTGTCATGTGGATTTTTAAGTAATTTATTATGATCCAAGGCACATAAAAATAATCCCTCTATGGTTTTAACTCTACTGAGAGCGACATAGGCCTATCCTTTAGCAAACAATGACTTTCCTAGATCTGTAACTTTTTTATCTAGAGTACAACCTTGTAATTTATGTACAGTACAAACCCAAGAAAGAATCAGCGGGAGCATTTTAGGCTGAATTTGCCCAGAACCTCTCAAGCCGTCAAATTCAGTGAGGCAAAGCCCGATTTTGCTAAGTCCGTTAGTATCTGCTTTTATGGATGCGTCGTCAAATTGTAAGAGAACAGCGCTTGGCTGTTCTCCTGTTCCAACTGATCGCGCCGAAGAGCAGGCTATTCGAAGGCCTTCACCACTCCCATCGCTCCGTTTACCAAACCCTGGTTTACATTCTAATTTCTACGAAGCATTACTAGGGATTATGTACAAACAAAGTACTCGTGAAGCTCTTTCAGATGATACCAAAAACGGTATATTTATTTTAATTTTATATTAACATAGAATTTTTTGTCCGCTAGAGGGCGTAATAATAAATTTGGTGACAAGCTTTATAGCTCATAACCAACAGAATATCAAGGCCCTTCTAATGGTTCTGCAGTGGTCTTATTTTGATAAGTAGTAAAGAAGCTATCTATGAACGAAAAGATGTGAATTATATGCAATCAGCCCATGAATACAGGTGAAGTCACAAGCAAATGCTAGTAATATATATATATTAAAAATGTACAAGTTAAGCCCTTTCAAATGATACCAAACATGGCATATTTATCTTAACTTTATTTTTTTACTCTGTATATTTTGTCCGCTAGAGGGCGCCACATTAGATTTTGTGAAACTCCATATAGCCTATAACCAGCGGACAATTAAGGCGCTTCTAATGATATGTCATTTATCGAATTCGAATAAGTAGTTTAGAAGTTACGAGGGAACAGATGAACATACATACATACATACATAGATACATACATACATACATACATACATAGCCTGTCAAAATCATAACCCTCCTTTTGCTTTGCCGTAGTCGGGTAAAAATAGTAGTCGATCCTTTAGCGGACCCCGGGCTCTAACGCGAAAGCCGCGGATGCAATCGGGACAAACGCTGAGATGATGATGGAGTAGTCGATCATACTTTGTCGACATATAACATTATAGAATCAATGTCATTGTAATTTATTGATCCATTATTATTATCTGCATATATAATATATTCATTCAATTCTAATTGTATGGGTCATTGAATATTTCCTGTCCTGCCTAAGGATTATACAATCAAAAT
Source organism: Sesamia nonagrioides (assembly GCA_017933935.1). Classification (NCBI taxonomy): domain Eukaryota; kingdom Metazoa; phylum Arthropoda; class Insecta; order Lepidoptera; family Noctuidae; genus Sesamia; species Sesamia nonagrioides. The sequence continues at coordinate 845,584 of JADWQK010002450.1, read as the reverse complement.
TTAATAGAAAACTTAGTTTGTTAATAGTTTTAGTTAGGGTAGGTTACTCAAATAACGAATGTAATAAACAGTTTTACAATTTAATCAAAATTAGCTCAGTCTATGTCAGAAAGTCTGCAGCTGGATTTAGGCATCGCTCCATCCTTCGCAGTAAGTCTGACCTAAGGATGCGTGTCGTAGAACAAAATAGAATGTACTGAACAATCCAATCAATCAACTCAGCCTATTACAGTTCACCACTCAATCAGCTTATTCAATTGCTTTGTCACAGTCCTCCCCTCTTCGAGAGGAAGGCTGTGACCTACCACGTGGGCCCATTGTGGGTTGGTAGATATCTAGTTGCTAATAACTTCCAAAGTTCTCAAACTGAGACCCAATACTTCCGCCGCGTTCAATCTGACCTAAGAATCCTTATCTCGGAACAAAATAGAATGTTGTGAACTACCGATTAAAAGAAAAGTAAATTTTCGCAACCAATAACTCGGCTTACTGCGCCATTTTCTATAGTTTCCCCCAAGTGGTGCCATAACATCTTGTCTTTCTCCAGTCTTCTTTTGACACCTTGACTAATCCATCCATACTAATATTATAAATGCGAAAGTAACTCTGTCTGTCTGTCTGTCTGTCTGTCTGTTACGATTTCCCGTCTAAACCTCTCAACCGATTTTGAAGAAATTTGGCACAGACAATCTTTAGACCCTGAGAAAAAACATAGGCTACCTTTTATCCCGGAAAATTTGATATTCCCGAGGGAAATCTATAAAGCGCGATATAACCGAACTCCACGAGGGCGAAGCCGCGGGCGGAAAGCTAGTAAGATACATATCTACATATTTACAGCTATACTTACGATACTTTATCCGGGATACATGAACTCAGTCCCGCCAGCTTAGCATTGTGGAAGGTCATCTTCAGATTCCCGGGAAGCGTCATACTGATGTTCTTGTCCAAGTACAGCGGGTCCAGGGGCGGGATGCCGGCTTCCGGGATTCCTTGAACTATGCCCGGGATTGCATCCAGAGTTGCTTGTGTAAAGCATTCATCGCTTAGCTCTGAGCATGGGTGGATGTAGTCAGCTGGAAATGGAATAGCACAAAATGGATTATCTTTAAGAATTTATGCTTCCTATCATAAACTGTAGAGATGACAGAGATTCTTCTCTTCTTGCCGACCATTGGGAAATTATAGATGCAGTGGGTAAATATTTTGTTCGTCGAAATGTAGATTGTCATACTATATTTTGAGGACACCGGTCTGTCTCAAGGCATTAACTTTAAACAGATAATACAAAACATCTATTAAAAAAGTTGCACACGTGTTTCGATATGAATCGAAGCTACGAACCTCAGACAAAGGGTAATCTCAGGAAGGTACATCATCAAGTTAATGGACCCATTATTAGTAATTAAAAGGCACAGGTTTCGGAAAGATAAACTTACAACGGATTATATGAACGCACCTTTTCGTCAAAACAGTACCTAGTTTACAAATCAAGTTCAAACAAGGAATAAACGGTTACGTTCAAACTCGAACGTTTCATTTAAAAACACAACTTACGTAAAGGAATCAGCTGCCAGCTACCATAGACACAGACACTCAACACTACAAACACGTAATGTCGACACGACATTTTCTCAATTCACAATTTTTCTTCTTCACGCAGTTTCTGAGACCGCACTTCTGTTGCATACGAGGCCTGTTACACGAATGTTCGCTGGCTGCTTGTCTAAATGATCTTTAATTTCGCAGTGATTAAACAACACCTCAAGGATTTAAGGTGCGATTTCATTGGGACGACTGAGTCGCAGAAGGCCGCGGACGCGACGATGTTCGCGCGTTGTTGTTGCTACACGCACGCACTTAGGTGTCGTAACTGTCTTGTGTCATAATTATGCAAATCGTGGTATTGTAGACTTCCAATATTGTAAGTGAAGATTATCTATTATTGTTGCAATATGTAAACAAAGAGATCATAAAATCTTTTGTTGTGAAACTCTATAAAATCTATGAACTCATGAGTTCACAACTTAATAGTCCACTAGTACACCTGCACTCCAAGTAGGTACCTACGTAACAAACTATTACTCTCAGCTGAATTTTTTTTTTTTAGTATTTGGCCCCATCGATGGCCGATGATTCAGTTGAAATTATTAATTTGAAGAGTAAGGTAAAGTCGCCAAATGAGACGTCATTTGACAATTTTGACTTTGTTATTTTCTTTTAATAATACATCTACCAAGTGAAATTATAAATAAAATATTAGATTTAAGTTGAAACATTTCTGCATTATTTTGAACAGTCAGTAAGTTCTTAACTTTGTTCCTTTTTCTATAAATATATTATAGCTTTAACAAAAAACTAGAAAATTTGAGATTTTTGTTTTTCGAAGCGTAATTTCGTCCCAGGGATGATATTGAGATCACATACGTAAGGTTAAATTAAAAAAATAAAATTAATTATTCATTATCATAATATCTAATCAGACTTTTATTAATCATTAACTTCATTAGCTTTAATTATAAAAACAGAATGCACTAATAAAATTTACTGGGCGAGCTGCCCACTACTCGCCGCCCGCAAACCCGTGCCTACGGTGACCGGGAGTACGATGTTGCCTCTCGACCAGTAGGCCTAGTATGAGTTTTCATTACGAGACTCGATCGTCGATATCGAGCGCGTCTGACACATCGATTGGCCCGCTTCAAGGTTGTAAGAACTCTCAACCAATCAGAGCGCATAACGCGCTCGATATCGACGATCCAGTCTCGTAATGAAAACTCATACTAGGCCTACAGGGCATTTCTTGCGGCGGCTACAGGCCCGAGGGCGCTCAGATTCCCGTTCCCTCACGCGTTTCGTCTTCTCCTTTGCCAGCAATACTGCTTCGCAGAAGGATGTAACGGCCTGCGATGCACTCTCACTCCGGACTATGGCCTGAAGCAGGGTCGGACACCAGAGATCGCCGCCGATCGACGTGAAAAGTTTTCATTACCTGTATCACAATCAATGTATAATTTTCTCTTTGAGACAAAAAGCAACCTATGCTTTTCCCCAAATCTATCTCGATGCCAAATTAAAAAAAAAAAATGCGCTAACTATACAATATGTAAAGAAAACCCTGTCCGATCCGTGAAGGTATTGTTAGGTATCGATAACTGATTCTACTAATGGATACAAAACCGGAATAATCTTAAAAAAATCCCCCTAAAAAATGAATATAATTTCGCAAAAAGAGGTAACTTAAAACATGTGCGGTAGGCCATACAGACGCGGGCGAAGAGGGGCAGGGCACGCGGCACGCGGTCGCATTGCTATTCGCTCAGAACTATACCGTCAACAATAATACCGTCAAAATAATGTTATCACTTTTTAAAAATTACCAAATTTTGGGGAAGTTGGAATTAATTCGCGGGAAAAAAAGATTATTTCAAAATTCACTAGTATTGTTACTAATATGATGATTATGTAAAATTTCATATGTTATATGGTCATGTGTTTACCTAACCTTTATTATCCTTACGGGTCGGACAGGGTTTTCTTAACATATTGTATAGTTAGACACAGTTCCTTCCAACTTTATAATTATTAGTATGGATAATACTGTGTTCTTCACCACTTGTATGTAAATACATACAAGTGGTGACCGAGGTCTAGTTCGAGGGCATACTATCATTAAATTAAAGATCAATAAATCTGCGACTTTTAATTGCGCGTAAAAATCGCAGTTCCCAAGAAAAGTCTGGTTTAAGCTTTTTGCGATCGATCTCTGCTCCTTTATCAATGGCGTTAGAGTAGTTGTAGTACATACGTAACGCATAGTGATACTAACATATCTATAATGTAACTTGAAGATTACCGGACGAGAATTGTATTTTGTCTCGAATTGTCAACGGAGAAACCATATCAAGTCATTTTAAATGTATTATTAATAACTTGAAACGCCACCACCTCGCTCAACTGCCGTCTTCCATCCTATTCACTAAGATTTTTTAAGTGAATGAGCTTAATAAACTAGCGCGCTTCACCATCAACGATTGCATCACTGCTTACCATCAGGCAGGATTGCAGTCAAGCGATAGTTTATAATTATCCATACTAATATTATAAATGCGAAAGTAACTCTGTCTGTCTGTTTATCTGTCTGTCTGTCTGTTACGCTTTCCCGCTTAAACCGCTCAACCGATTTTGATAAAATTTGGCACAGGCAATCTTTAGACCCTGAGAAAGGACATAGGCTACCTTTTATCCCGGAAAAAATTGATGTTCCCGAGGGAAATGTAAAAAGTGCGATATAACCGAACTTTACGCGGGCGAAGCCGCGGGCGGAAAGCTAGTGTATATATAAAAAAAAACGTTACAAAAAGTGTATACTTAGGTGATTGGCTATGTTGATCGCTAATTTGCACATTAAAAGGTTTTTATCTACGTTTTGTTTGGTTTCTTGTCAAGACTATAATGGAATTAAGATCATTAGGTATAAAGAACCTATTGTAATTTATTTATGCCTAATTATATTTACACAAAATTAAAATTCATCCGCATTGCTTTCAGGAAACGTGCCCAAAAGGCTGGTAGCTAAAATAGGCTAGCCCTCCAGGTCACCAAGATTTTAATAAAACAGAAAAAATAGTAGCAGTTGAATCTAGCTTATTTACATTTTCTGCATTACATTAAACAACCATATATCTATTCTGAAAGTTTAATTTACATTTTAATGAGTATAAAACTGATATTATTTGTTTTATTGGAGGTGAAGGGGGGGCGTTTATGGAGGGATTAACTCTCTGTTTGTATTTTTTTCGTTTAAAAAGTTCAAAGTTCTCAGCCTAATTCGAATAAATGACTTTTGATTTTGTTGTTTTTTTTTTTTGATAAGTTCGTTACGAGAACGGTACCCTAAATCTCAAAATGTTCTAAAGTTGCCAAAAACAATTTTTTTCGTTTAAAAAGTTCAAAGTTCTCAGCCTAATTTGAATAAATTACTTTTGATTTTGTTTATTTTGTTGATCATTTCTTTACGAGAACAGTACCTTAAATCTCAAAATGTTCTAAAGTTAGCCGAAAACATATTTTTTCGTATAATTAATGTATTTAACATAAATATGTAAGAAACAAGTTCCGCTATGTAAAATGGTATTAAAACCGGTAAATACCTAATAAATGGACGTAGAAAAAAAATTAAGGTATACCATATTATTGTCTTGTCAATTTATTTCTTGTTAACGTATTTCAATTATTATAAACCTTGTTAAAATTGTACTTAAAAAGTTTTTTTTTTGTTTTTAGGGTTTTCAGTTCTGGCCATGATTGACGGGAGGTTCGACGGCCCATATTTATATCAGACATTTCTGAAGCAGACATGTTGCTGACTGTGTTCGGTAACGTTTATCCTATATGTTGTATTATGTATGTATGTGTGTGTGTGTGTGTATATTGCTTGTTGTATGGGTGCTTTTGGGTAACCAGAAAGCCACTAAGGTATAGTCGGTAACAAAAGTTGGTTACTTTGACACTTCATCTAAATTCACACTAGGTATATATTTTTTTTTCAGGCGAAGGCATAGTGGTGGTGCAACTGGGCGTAGTTTAACTGTCTAATTGCATTTAATGCTAAATACAGACATTGATCACGAATTCAGTAGGTACCTACATGAGGCGTAGTGCAGAAATATTTTGACGGTCATCGAAACAAAAATCATACCTGCGTAAAAAAAAATTCAGAGTGTAGGTAACTTTTTCAGGATGTGTTCGGTTTCAAGTAGGTACTGAATCCATGGCAACAGGCTGAATGTCGATGACCCTACCGTTCCGTACATTTGAAACCTTTATAATATACTACATATTTTAATTATCATCAAACAATTGACAAAAACAGGAGGACATTTTACATATAATTTGATTTTTTCTTTGTACGAAACCTGAATGTATTTGTTCAAAATAAGCAACTGATTCGATTCCAATCATTTTAGACCATGTTATATTTTTCCCAAATACATTTAGAAATCGTTGCAGTGTGGTGTTACTGAGCGCATAACTCAGCTGACGTTAGATCATCTATATACTAATATATAAAGCTGAAGAGTTTGTTTGTTTGTTTGTGCGCGCTAATCTCAGGAACTACTGGTCCGATTTAAAAAAATTCTTTTTGCGTTGGATAGCCCATTAATCCAGGAAGGCTTTAGGCTATATAACATTACGCTGCGACCAATAGGAGCGGAGCATAACTAACTCTACGCGAACGAAGTCGCTGGCGGCCGCTAGTAGCAATAGACGCGTGAGACAGGCCCCCCCGCGGCGAGCGGTGCATTGACCATATTTTTATTGGGACAGGTAAGAGGTAAGATAACTAAGCTCTTAACTTTGTGGTTTTCATGATATCTTTTTGAAATTTTATACATAGATTTTTACTTAAAAATACTGGACACGTGTTTTACGTTTCGCACATACAAAAAATAACGTTATATATTTAGCGGTAAACATGTTTAGTCATTAATAGTGGAAGAAATCCTTAACATTCTTTTAATTTGATTTCTCTTACACTTTTACTAAAAAAAGAAAACTAAATATTTATTATTTAGCTTATATATCATTTAGATTTAATATACTGGAATGTTAATTGTATTTTGCTGCTGACTGTCCCTACCTATGTATTTGGTAAGACCCTCGTCAAAAATTAAATGCTTAAGTTTCATATTATGTTCGTTGAGCAATATAATTTAATCTTGGATTGTACACAAGATTAAATCTCTTAATTTGAATTAATACACCAGCGGCTATTTTACCTTATTATTTTTGTTTTATTTCTCCCTTATTGCTTTGGATATCTGATTCCGCTTGTTTGTAGTTTTGCTCAAATATAAACCTCTCGGAACCCAGGGAACATGGCTGTAAAGTAACGCAAATAAAGTATAATCGGAATCTTGTTCACAAATAAGGTAATTTGCAAAAAAAAAAATACAGCCAGACAGGCTCCGTGGCGTAGCGGTAGCAAACGCGAGGCGCGGGTTCTATCCCCGCACATTGCAAATATTTGTATGCATGAATATGAATATTTGCACTGGTCTGGTCGTGCCTCGGAAAGCACGTTAAGCCGTTGTTCCCGGTTGCCATACGAACATCTAATGGCAGTCGTTTCGGGTTGGTTGGAGCCCTCAAAAGTCTAACAATTGGTCTAACTGCAATGCTTAGATATCGCCTTCGGGTTGTGGAGGTCAGACGGCAGTCACTTCACGGAAAATATCGAAGTTTAGCCAAAATCAGCAGTTAAGACTGGTAAAGCGGACCCCAGACTCCAAAGCTGAAAAAGCTGCGGATGCGACTGGGATTAACGCTGAGATGATGATGATGATGCAAAAAAAAAATACAATTAATAATTCGAGGGGCATGCCAAAACTTTTTAGACACTCTTTACTCAATAATTTGATATTGGCAAGTAATACACCATCGTAAACACTGGTTATTTAGTAATTAATTTAAATATGGAACATATTTGAATTCATTCCCATTTTTTTAAGAGGCACATTTTTTAAAGACTTCGGCGGGAATTTGCTTACAAGAATGGAACTCAGTCGACGTAATTTTCGCGTTATGATTTACTATGACTATAAAAAAGGTTAAAATCCACAATAATATTTTGAAGTGCTGGTGGCTACTTCTGGTGAGTCTACTTGTTCACGAGCAATAGTTTTTAATTGGTTTGCTGAGTTCAAGAGAGGGAAGGGAAGCTTTGAAGATGAAGCGAGGTCAGGTCGCCCGTCGACAGCAGTCATTCAAGAAAACGTTGAAGTGGCTGAAAAGTTGATCCGGGCAAATCGCAGAATTACATACGTAGAGCTTGAGTGATATACTTATAACCAGTAAAAATTATGAATTTCACAGTCTTCATTACATTTACCAAATCAAGTGGGAAGTATTCATAATTACTGGTTATTATAACAACCATAGTAATCACATTTACCGTAACATATACACTGAGAAGGCTCGGCTTCACGAAGCCTCGCGGCCCTAGTGGGGACGCGCCACTACAATATTCATGATTTTATAGCAATGCCCTTAGACAATTAATTCATACATATTCATACTAGTAAAGTTTTGGTTGGACCCTTCACGTTTTAATACGGGCAAATAGGTAAGTACACTTGTTTCGCCACTGTCTTCAAGTGTACACAAAGTTATTAGTGCAGCAAGGTGGTGTTAAGTAATAGTTGGTCGCAACCGGCGAGAGCCTGTTGCAGGAAAACGAGTTGCTTACGTAGTGTTTGTTGCGTAATGGGATAGCAATAGTTCTTGGTGCGGGGGTGACATTGAATTATTTATTTTTTTAATTATAAACTAGTCGCGACCCCGCACTGGAAGACGAAGCGTGGGTAGGCCCCCGACAACGTGAACCCACGACCTGATGAAAGTCGCGGGAAACGGCTGGATGCGGGAGGCGCTGTAGCGGTCGTTGTGGAGATCCTTGGAGGAGGCGTATGTCTAGCGGTGGACGTCTATTGGCTGAAATGATGAAGATGATAATGATGATAAATTGATAAACCAGTGCTTGAGCGCAATCCCGCCTGATGGTAAGCAGTGATCCAATCATTAAGGGAAAACGCGCTAGTTTATTATGGCCCGTATACAGAACGTCACTCAAAACTCTTCAAGCTATTTGATTGATTGAAACTAGTTTTAAGTAATGCTTAAACAGAGATAAATGCTTGAGTTTCCTTCTGGAATACGGACCTAAGAGCCTGTTTACACTAGCTTTGAAGACACTTAAATTGTAGTCAGACGGAAATATTACCGCTTTCAAGTTGTTCCAGGTCCTCGATGTACGCGTATAAAAGAAGAGGCGAAACGCTTGGTTCGGATCGGAGTGGTATCAACAACGTAAGAGTGGAAACTCGCCTTACGACGGGTCGTCCGATGATGGAAAGGAGATTTTTTTTTTTAATTATTATAAACTAGTGCTTGACTGCAATCCCGCCTGATGGTAAGCAGTGATTCAATCGTTGATGGTAAAGCGCACTAGTTTATTAAGCCTATTCACTTAAAAAACTTAGGAATAGGAAGGAAGACGGCAGTTGAGCGAGGTGATCCAATGTTAAACCCAACAACACGACCAACGATGCTGCGCCAGAGGGAGATTGATCTGGAGACTCTCCACGACCAAACTTCCGACACAACAACATTTGGCGCATCGTACTCGGCACACATCGCAACACAACTGCTCAGACCCGTCCTCCGTACGGCTTCACCAGACATCATGCCGAAACACGACGAATCGCTTGGCGGCAAGACTTTGTCTGGTGGGTGGTAACTTCGCCGGCAGCCGATGTACACACTCTCCAAAATGCATCCTATAGACAACCGTCAGGCTGGCTACTCTTCGCCTGTGTAAATATAGGAAAAATACAAATTAGCTATAAAAAGATTAACAAAAGAATGTCTTGCAGCAAATATTGTGAGACAATAAATATACGTTTGATTATGAAAGTTATCAAAAGACGTAGAAAACAGTCACAAGACAGTCAGTAACAGTTTTCTACTAGGAATTTCTTCAGTAGCAGCTCAGAATGAAGATTTCTACCCAGCTGTGACTTATTCGGATTCTGGATTTGCCCTTTGGGATCAGTAATGTCCATATTCTAATATATGTTAACCACCTGTTTTTAATTTAGTTTTATTTGCGAAAGCATAATTATATGTTAACCTTGACATAAACGAAACGATGCCAAAAAAAGTTACAAAACTAAAAGAAATGTGTGCAATACAAGCAGTGACCATAGACATAATACTAATGGACATGCCGTACCTACGAGTATAATGTGCAGTATTTTTTGGTTTGAAAAGAGTGAGAGAGATGACCTATGCTTTCGGTTTATCACTACCTCTTTTTACTCTACTCTCTGATTTTGAGAGAGATAAAGATAGACGAAGCTTCTTTCGAAGTGCCACAATTCTCATCTCTAAGACATGTCCATTAGTATATGTCGATGGTAGTGACACTAAACATTTATGAAAACACCCTGCAAATGTAACGCAACCGTTAATCTCAAAATGAATGTATATTTCATGCTAATTTGTTTTTATTTTATTTATTTCTTTCTTTTATAGAGGCTACAGGTAACGGGCTGCAACTTACGAGTTATTTAAGCCATTACGCACCAGTTCAAAATCAGCCAGGCGTATTTTATTACTACTGTTCTCCAAATGGTGCAGGAAATTGTGAATTCCGTCTCACAGGGAAGAAGCACAACAGCGTCCCAACAGCGGTCTTTATTATGACAAACACACATGATTCTAAGAGCAGATGTCGACGTCGACTAGACGGTTAGCGCAGTGGTTAACCGATTAGTGTACTCTACGGTGTATTGACTGCTGCGCTGCGTGTCTCGGGTTCGATTCCCGCACGGAATAAATATTTGTATGACCTACAAGTAGTTGTTCCGCGTCTGCCTGTCTGTGTATGTGAGTTTATGTGTTTGTAAACGCACCCACGATACAGGAGAAATTCCGAGGAACGTATTACAGAATCTTACTCAAGATTTAAGTATTACTTAAAACTAGTTACAACCAATCAAATAGCTTCAAACGAGATTTTAGTAAAGCTTGAGTGAGGTTATGTAATATGGACCTAGTGATGGGCAAAGTTTATAAAAAGATGTACAATATAACTTGAAAATATCTACACGAATCTATTAAGATCATGTCACCCTGTTTCCTAAACTAGGTAATCCTGTATCTTATCTCATTCCTGTATCCTCTATGGCCAAACACTGTTCTGTTAGGCCATAGAGGCCGGCTAGTCATGTAGGTACAAAACAAGATTTTGCACTGAATATGAATGTTATTCTGGGCGTCTTTCACTAAAAAGGCTAGGTGCTAGTTCTGTATTCTAGTTTTATTTTTAATTAAATAATGATCATTCCTTTTTTAAATTTATCAAGATGTAGATAACTCAGATTTTACATTGAATGTTGCTTCTTTTTTTAATATGTATATTCATATTGCCCGGTGTTCCATTAATTCTATTTATGTGGACAAAGTACAGAGTAGGTGGGACGGCGTGAGAAAGTAGTTTCACGGTCGATTACGCGAACGATATGGCTGTCTCGCCCACTGTGCAGTTACTCTTGTAAATAAACAGACACAATTAGCTCTTTCACGTTTCTGATTGTAATTGGTTTGAGAGAGAGTGTTTGTTTGAGCAAATGGTTTCTTCATTAGTTGTCTGTTGTTTTATTTACTAAGGATTAAGGTTTATTTGTTTTAAATAAAATTTTATTGAGCGTTTCTACGCATTATTTAAAAAATTATTAACGATATATGATTTTTATTTGTTATGGTAATTTATATATGTACCTTATCGCGACCATACGACGTTGCGGTGTTGAGATACTCCTCTCGAAAATAATATGGCCCGTGACTTTGACAATGATTATAAAAAGAGTAGAGTAGAGTATTAAAAGAATTGTTTATTTAAATCACAGGCACACACAATTCTGATGACAATAAACAATCGGTATAAAAAGTGAAAATTAGTAGAAAAAGAGAGATTATAATAAAACACTCTTTATTATGTACACCATATAAATTACAGAACGTGTCTTTTTCTTCAGCCTATAGATGTCCACTGCTGGGCAAAGGCCTCCTCCAAAGCTTTCCACGACGTCTTGTGCTGCCCGCAACCATCGGCTTCCCGTGACATTCACCAGGTCATCGGTCCACCATGTTGGGGGCCTCCCTACACTGCGTCTTATCGCTAACGGCGAACAGAAACCTTTGGATGGAATACCAAGGGGAAGGAAAGCCGATTAGTGTAAGTAGTCTGCGGTGTACTATATAAGTATACCCGAGGCACAAAATAACATATGTAAACTTTAATAACGCTTGTTCTGAGCAGCCTTTATCATTTATTCTTTTTAACTTCAATTAGTACATATTTCTGCTACTGTACAAATTATTTCCTTCGCCTATTCTTAACGTTTGCTGCATTAAAATAATAAAAAAAAAATAAACGTTCCTTATAATAGTCTATGATCGTAATAAAAAAAAATGTAAATGAATTAATTTTATTTTACTAAAATTACCCAGCAGTTGCAGTAGACACGTTATTAACTCAGTAACGCAATAGAACTCGAGATTTTAATAATGGTTAGCGGTACATACAAGGTTTAAACGCCAATAAAAATATTCATTTGAAAGGCATTAAACTTCTGACGTTATTGCCAATAATCTAGCACTAATTTTAACGACGCAGTTAATAAAAAATTATGTCGAATAAAAATAAAACTTACAAAGAATTAAATACAGCCTTGCTTTGCTCTCTAGGTATGGAGTCATAAAATTTTCGCAGCTAAAACAAAACGTTACAAAAATCTAGACGGATACAAACCGGCGGTTCTCATGCGCGTCCCATTAAAAACCAAATCACATTACAAATCGAAACCATACAAATCTGGTAACCAGACTTATTTATCAGACCACTGGTCACTGACAAATGAATAATGGTACAATGTCAACAAATGGCTTAATTCCTCAACACTGGCACAATCGTGCATTTACTTTTGTCCACATTTTTCGCTAAGTTGCACACCGTGCGAAAAGCTTTTCAATATTGTTGGGCGAATCATCAAATTTAATGGCGCAATTACACTTGATCGTTCTCCTGAATTCGATTGCTTATACAAATCAAGCAAACGTCCACGTGTGAATGAACCTGTAGGGTAATTGCGGAACACACTATCAGTAGCAATAGGTTTCATTTTGACAGTTGCCCGCAATCCCGCCTGATGGTAAGCAGTGACGCAATTGTTGATGGTAAAGCGAACTAGTTTATTAAGAGCCTATTCACTCTAGCCTTGAAGACCCTCAAAATGTAGTCAGACGGAAACACCGCCGCTGGCAAATTGTTCCAGTCCCTCGATGTACGCGGTATAAAGGAGGAGACGAAACGCTTCGTCCGGATCGTAGAGGTGTTAACAACGTAAGGGTGGAAACTCGCCGTACGACGGGTCGTCCGATGGTGGAACGGAGATGGGGGAATTAAATCATGCAATTTCCTCGCACAGTTCCCAAAATGCATCCTATAGAACACCGAAAGGCTGGCTACTCTACGCCTGTGCTCTAGGCTTTGGAGTGACCAATCAGCCTCTTCGACATCAATTTGCCTCTAGACCATGCCGGTTTCCTTACGATCTTTTCCTTCACCGTTTTGAAAGCAGTGGTGATGAAATACTTTATACCAAGTAAAGAGCTGAAAAAAAAAAAGAAAAAAAAAATAGAAATAAATGGAAAGGCTATGCTTGGGATTTCACTGCGTGATGAAATCAGAAATGACTAGATCCGTAGAAGAACGAGAGTAACCGACATAGCCCGAAGAATTGCAACACTTAAGTGGCAGTGAGACGGACACATTGCCCGTAGGACCAATGCTCGATGGGGCCGACGGGTTCTCGAATGGCGACCATGTACTGGAAGACGCAACGTGGGTAGGCCCCCAACAAGGTGAATCTACAATCTGGTGAAGATCGCTGGATGTGGGAGGCGCAGGACTGGTCGTCGTGGAGATCCTTAGGGGAGGACTATGTTCAGCAGTGGACGTCTTTTGGCTGAAATGATGGTGATGAATGAAAAAAAGCGTCTGACAGGGTTCGAACCTACAACTTGTAAGCCGCGGCCTGTTTTCTATTATGCTACCGGTGCTCACAAAACGGTGATTATTTATTTAAATAACATTAACTTGCATGAAGATATGCGATTTCCGTGTTGTTTCTAAACTAAGAATAAATCGACCAAAGATTAATTTCCGTAGAAACTTCAAAAGAATGTGCTAATGAAGGAAGTGGGTGATTATGATCCGTCGGAGATGAACGAGTTTACATATAATGAGGCGCTGCCGAGTTTATTTATTCCAACGATACCGACTTACTTTTTTTTACATTTTATACAGTATGTTAAATAACAGAGGGCGTTCCCTTAAACTCGTATATATATATCATTAATAGATTAAAATAAAAATATCAGCATAGAAAAATAAGCATAAAAAAATCCGAATAAAAAAAATTCTAATTGGAAATAAATTTGAAACCTCCTGTTTTAAATCAAAATAGTAGTCGTCATGTTTAAATAAATTGCGACGTTGCCGTCTTTCATGTTCGCGTGTACAGTGTGTTTCTTTTACATGTCAATTTAAATTTTTTATTGAATATTTTCTTATTGCAAAAAATTTTAAAACATTTTGTTTTCGAATGGAAATATTTCTTTTAGCATGTATGTATGCTATACTATTTCGGGTTAACGGGAACGCCCTCTGTTAGTTAACATACTGTATATTTACAAACTGATCTTTAATTCAAACTACAAAAACTTAAACACTTGTTAAACGAGTGTCTAGCGTCTGTGTTACGTCCATATGCATATTTTTTTTTTAATAATTATAAACTAGTGCTTGACTGCAATCCCGCCTGATGGTAAGCAGTGATGGTAGTTGATGGTAAAGCGCACTAGTTTATTAAGCATATGCATGTAGTAATATCGTGTTTTTTTTTGATAAAACAATCACATATAGTCTATAATAAATTTTTATCTTAACACAAAGTTCAATTCTTGCAATGAAAAACTTTCAAAACTTAGTCACAATCTCAGTTCAACGACAATCCGTGTCCGAAACTTGTTAAAAATGCAGATAAACTACAAGTTGGTACTTTTGACAGACTGAGATCAGAAAGAGAAAGTTCTTAAAGTTAGGACAATCACCCTCAGCTTCTTACACTAGTATATTATTTTGAAGTAAAATGTATGGATCCTTGAGCCTCAATGCTTTAGAAATAAAGTTGAAAGAAATCTGACAGATTGTAGCAGCTTGTTGTGCTGTCTTCTGTACCACAATGGGAACTGGCTACTAAGTTCCCAGTGCACAATGGTCATATGTGACATATTATTATTAATGAGTCACTGTGTGAAATGGGCCTCTGTGGTTCCCAGACGGTGACCAGGCTCGATCAAGATAGTCTTGTGGCCAAATGAATTTGGTAACCTATTGTAACTTGCTTTTCATTCTTAACCGTTTCGAGATCATGTATGACATAGAGGAGCGTCCCGCAGCTTTCCTTTTTGTTTGGGATGGGAAGCTATCAAACGGCTTCTCCCGCTCTGGGCGGAGTGGAAGGGCGTGTCAGATTCTACTGACTAAAACCCATCCGTGTTCCTTTACTTGCCTGTACGCCAGGGCCACGGTTTCTTTTTTAACCAACCCGCAATCCTGACCCAGGAGGCATCGGTCTTCATGGACTCCGTCACGATGTGCTGACATCTCTTTGAGGCGCGTGTGAAAGCGCGCCATTATTGGCGTCTCGCAGGTTCGAGTGACTTCAATAATGGCGCCGATACCATTTTTATTTGCATCTTTTTGTGTATATTATTAAGAAAAGCACAGAAAATAAATATTGATTTAGTCCTGCAAAATTTGTCTTCTCCTTCTTCATTTTTAACCGACTTCAAAAAGGAGGAGGTTACTCAATTCGACCGTATATATGCTTTTTTTTTCTATGTTTGTTCGCGCATAACTTCGTCGTTTATGAACCGATTTTGATATTTTTTTTTCTGTTGGAAAGAAGACGTTCCCAAGGTGGTCCCATGATAAGGATATCAGGGTTTGATGGTGGAAGACCAGAGAAAACAAGGGAAACTTTCAAAAATTGCAGGGGCGACTAGTGCATTACTTAGCATTTTCATTAAGTATTTTAAAGTACTACAATTTAATAAAGGTCTGGAGTAGATCTGATGATGGAGCCGGGAGACAGTCGAAAGAACTCCTCAACAATTCACAGCAGCTACCTTGTGTTTGTGTTTGAATAATTTGTATTGACAAGATCCTTACACCTAGATGGGTGGTGACTGTCATTAGGGAGCTGATGATGATGACAAAGGTCAGTTCAAGGAACTCCTAAACGATTTACAGTAGCTACGTTGTATTTGGACTCAATTCATTTATATTGATAAGAACTTTGCACCCATTGGGTTAAAATAATGGTCTGCAGTAAATTTGACCATGAAGACTATAAGCAGTTGAGGGAATACTTACAGGTAAAAATTAAAGTGAACAAAATTACGTCGTTTCCCAACTATATTTGCGTCAGCGTCCAGTCTGACCGGATGCAACTGAATACATAGTAGGTACTTTTAACAACAAAAAAGTGTAAAATAAAAACTTTTTTACAAAAAAACAACCGACTTCCAAAAACCACTACAAAGTTAAAAATAACTAATTTCGGAAGTCGGTGTCAAAAATGAATATACAAAACCAAAGACACCGACTTCCGAAATTAGTTATTTTTAACTTTGTAGTGGTTTTTGGAAGTCGGTTGTTTTTTTTGTAATTCAAGGTGAACTTCAACCTCAACTCTTGATCAATGGCCTCTACAACTACTACTAACAAATTATAGAAATTCTTTGAAAATTTTATATCATAATAATGGCGGATATCGCCAATGATAGCTGAAAAAGACGACCGCGTGAATTGTCTATGAGGGAGGTTTGAGGCAAAGTCATGATGTGGCCACTATGCTGCGATATTTAAATCTTCATCAAGAATTATTTACTGAATACACTTTTTACTACATTAATCACGCGCTTTTATTTATAAACGAAATTATAAATAATTTTAAATGTCCAATGAAAAATGCGCGTGACATCCATCTTAGCTTTCCCGTCAAAACTCCGCCAAATTTGTCTTCTTTCTTTCTTTTCTTTAGAGTGAATACTACTTCAACTCTTCAATGGCCTCTGTGGTTAGATACCACAATTTTGCCAATAACACGTGTAACATATTATAGAAATTCTTTAATAAAATTATTTCACAATAATGGCGAATATCGCCAATCCGCCCAAAAAAAAAAAAATCGCTAAATTTGTCAGTGCTTGACATTGATAAAATAATAAACTAAGGTAGATATGTCACTAGCGCACTAAAAATGAAGCGTACAAAAGGAAGTAAGTCCTGTATCTCGCTTTAGTCACTCGTAAAAACAAACGACAAACACTAACAGCGCAAACGACAAACACTAGCCATCTTTTTCTTCTCTATGCTTTAGATCGCGCCCCATCTCACTCACACTGTACCACAGAACAGATGAAGTAATTAGAATGGAAATAGTTCGGAATCAGTATTAGAACGCGTGTCGCCGCTTGATTCCCCTCTATAAATCGCCTGTATCAAGAGACCAATACGGAAGCGCATTACGCACACAAATAAATACTCGCACTTCGATTATAAGTTTGTAATTGGTGATCACACTAACGTAAACAGTGCATTTGACGTACACTCCTACATTCACAAATTTCTCATACACGCTATGGCGACCAAAAGGTCGATATTTATATCGATATTTTATATCGATAAAATTGAATTGAAATAATTGTGTTCTCATTATGTAGTTTCGTAAGAATTAGGATCTTTACATATAAGTATACATGAGATTCCAGTTATATGATTTTTAAGTAATTTGTAGGGGATTTAAAAAAAAGAAATGTACTTATAAATTTACGTAACTTGATAATGTGATTTTTTGTTTATGGTGCTATCAACATAAAATTATAGTTGAATGAAAGGTTTAGGTGTAAAACAGTTTTACAAGAAGTTTTGAGGTGATAGGACTTTTCGAGATTTTAGCAAAAATGTGTAATAAAATGTCGTACCTACCTAACTATACTTATTTTAAATATTTTTTCCTATAAACAAATATATTTCCTATAATATATATATTTCCTATAATACAGTATGTTAAATAACAGAGGGCGTTCCCTTAAACTCGTTAATATATATCATTAATAGATTAAAATAAAATTATCAGCATAGAAAAGTAAGCATAAAAAATCCGAATAAAAAAAAATTCTAATTGGAAATAAATTTGAAACCTCCTGTTTTAAATCACAATAGTAGTCGTCATGTATAAATAATTTGCGACGTTGCCATCTTTCATGTTCGCGTGTACAGTGTGTTTCTTTTACATGTCAATTTAAAAATTTTATTGAATATTTTCATATTGGAAATTTTTTTAAAACATTTTGTTTTTGAATGGAAATATTTTTTTTAGCATGTATGTATGCTATACTATTTCGGGTTAACGGGAACGCCCTCTGTTAGTTAACATACTGTATATATATATTTCCTATAATATACAATATGTAAAGAAAACCCTGTCCGACCCGTAAGGATAATAAAGGTTAGGTAAACACATGGCCAAATAAAATATTAAATTTTATATAATCATCATAGTAACAATACTAATGAATTTTGAAATAATCTTTTTTTGTCGCGAATTAATTCCAACTTCCCCATAATTTGGTAATTTTTAAAAAGTGATAACACCATTTGTGACGGAGCGAATAGCGATGCGACCACGTGCCGCGTGCCCTGCCCCCCGTCACCCGCTGATGTATTACTAACGTGTTGTCTACCGCACATGAATTAAATTACCTCGCTTTTTCGAAATAATATTTATTTTTTTAGGGGGATTTTTTTTAAGTTTAGATCGGCTTTGTAGGTATTATTAGAATCAGTTATCCATACCTAACAATACCTTCACGGATCGTACAGGGTTTTCTTTACATATTGTATATATTTCCTATAATAAATATATTTCCTATAAAAAATAATTTATTAAAAGTTGTGTCTGTTTAACCTTAAGGATCAAATTTGTTCATAATTAACGATAGTAGAAAATAGGAATAAAATACGGAACCTAAGTCCAACAAATATCAGCACAGCGGTTATGACAAAACTTACCAAAGAACAAATCCGAACTATTTGCTCTCTTGGGACCATACCTGGTTTTAGATACCTTTTACCCGGTTTTTTAATGATATAATCATTTTCGATAAAATGTTTAGAGCAAATAGTACTAGTCTTTGTCGGAATCCTATTTACTCTACCAGTCACGTCAATCCATCGCTCTCTTATAACGCTAGGTTGTTTAGGAAACCTAAAATTTATAATTTATTTGTTTTTATTTGCAATTTATTAAAATAAATATTAATATTTATATCATTCCATTACATTTATTCGATAAGATAAGATATTTTATTTTGCACATAAGGGTGCAAACATGGCGGTACATAATATTAATACGAACAGCCATATTTCGGCAATTAAAAGGCATGCACAATTAAAATGTTCACAATTTAAAAATACATCATATCACATACAACATAATTATACACAAATTAAATCATATAAGTAGTTCTAGTTCATTGTTTGCTTAATAATATAATTCCATCAATTAATACAATAATTCTATTTCAAATTCATCAGTCAATAATATAATTAATGTCAGTTTCTAATAATTATATTATATAAAATATCTAACCAAGATGTTTCTAAAACAAAAAGTCTGCAAAACTATAATAATAAGCCTTGACCACATAAAAATTACGAAGGCTTTTCGTAAACAATTAGTAATATATTATTTAAATATGTCTAATTAAAAATAAAATATTATTAATTTAATATAAAATGATTCAAACAATATATTTATCATACTCGTATATTTCTGAATTCTATCGATAATTTTAATTAACCACATGGTCACCTCACTATAAATAAACATGGCGCCCTGCATTTCGGCCAATCAGGGCAAAGGACAAAATGACAATGAGTAAAGTGTAGAGGACGCATTGGATTCACTACATCGTACGCGGACTTTCTTATTGTTTTTCCAAAGCGAAGACAAACCGAGCAATGTAATTTTTTTTCTTCCTTGAAGCAATAATATCATGGATGTTTGGAATATCATTGTTTTCAGTATGTTTTTGTGTTTTTTACAAATTTTACTACAACATAATATTATTTTCGACTTACCGATGGAAAGATATACCACTTCGTTGTATAGTTGAGGTCTGGCTTTTTGCCCTGCATGTTATAATTGCACAATACGGCATTTTAAAGCGGAGCTCCGACTCGTGAAGTACTTTTAAGAATACTAAATGAATGTTTCGGACGTTCGGTCGACACAAGATTTGCGTCTCACATGTGTGGCACGGCGGCCACGCCTACTCGGCCTTTCCAGTCTTATATTAACTATTCCGTGCACTGTACCAATGTATGCCGAATAAAAATATGCATGTGTGCTGCTGCTGTGTTCGGCACATTTTTTTTGGTCAGTTTGTTAGAATATATCGTATCTGTTCAATATTTTATCAATGGTGCTTGACGTAAATTGACGGTCATGAAATCATGAGTCACCATGATTACAACACGTCTATGACGTTTATCTTCTATCCTTTTCTTATTGAAATAGAAAGATGAGGATGCGCTGAACTTAATAAACTAGTGCGCTTTATCATCAACGATTGCGTCACTGCTTACCATCAGGCAGGATTGCGGTCAAGCGCTAGTTTATAATATAAAAAAAAAAGTTTGGG
Organism: Sesamia nonagrioides; assembly: GCA_017933935.1. NCBI lineage: Eukaryota > Metazoa > Arthropoda > Insecta > Lepidoptera > Noctuidae > Sesamia > Sesamia nonagrioides. Next base: position 825,178 of record JADWQK010002450.1, on the reverse strand, counting down.
AACAAGGAAATCGGTGTCAATATTTTCCGTCTCACTTAGATATTGATTTATTCAAAAGCAGACCAAGTTTACTAAGACAAACTATTTTAAATAAGGAATACTTTAGTAAATACCGCAATACCATACACAATTAATTTCCAATTAAAGCACAAATGTAATTGCATTTTGTTTTATTCTAATTTGTTAGTAAGTTTTGTTTTAAAGAGGAATTTGATTTGTCTAAGCTGAATAGAATAGAATAGAATAATCTTTATTATGTAGGTACACCATATAAATTACAGAATATAGATCTGGAGATGATGCTATTTATATTTTATTTTTGTGTGTATTTGTATTTCTTTTAACTTTAGAAATTAAACATTTATCTCGGTATGAGGCTACAAAAATAAATAAGAGCTAGATATAAAACATCGTATGTTAATTGCACAGAACAGATAAAAGACTTAACTATTCCGTGGTTAATTGTACATATAATAATTAATAATGTAAAAAACAAAGGGGGACTGTATTATGTAGGTAATGTTGACATTAAAAAAGTGGTGATTCTCAGCCTAGTTCAAATAAATGACTTATGATTTCATATTTTCACACCTGTGTCGAGGGTTCTTTTATTATTCATTCAATAATTAATTATTTAATATCTATGTTTAAAAAGTTAAAAAAATCCCCAAACGTTTAATCGACTCCTCACGTGACCAGAGGGCTGGGCTTTTTTTTGGCCAAAGAATCAGCATCGCCATACAACGTGGCAATGCTGCCAGCCTTTTGGGCACGTTTCCTGTTGACAGCGATGCGGATGAATTTTTTGATGCCCTCTAGTTTTTTCCATTCCTCTTCTATATACTTGTCTTATGATTTGATTAGATTTGATTTGTATTCAAAGTATTACCGCGCGAATTCTTTCGTCAGACGGACTCTAGGTTCTGTCCTTAATTTTCCAGCAACATATTTGGCTACCCGACACAACTCTTGGGTGGGCTCGTTGTCTGTCTGGCTGTCTATCACAAATGTTCAATTAAGCCTGTTTTGTGAATGACTCGGCCAATTTGTCCACACTGTTATTGCGGCGAAAATTTTGGCGACATACAAAATTACTTTGTTGTTTTCAAAAGGTTGAAGGGTGAAGTTTTATATTGTTGGGTATCATGTAAATTGGGTAAATTTGTGTATACAAGACCTTGTTTTGTGTAATTTTCTTCAATATTCTGTTAGAGACGGACAATGTCTGGGTCTAATGTGACATTACTTAAGGGAGATATTTTGTATAATGACAGCCTCTGTGGCGTAGCGGTAGCGAACGCGATCGCTGCGCAAGGAGGCGCGGGTTCAAACCCCGCGCAGTGGAAATGTTTGTATGCATGAATATGAATATTTGCACTGGTCTGGTCGTGCCTCGGAAAGCACGTTAAGCGTTTGGTCCCGGTCGCCATATGAACATCTAATGGCAGTCGTTACGGGTTGTTGGAGCCTCAAAAGTGCAACAATTGGTGTAGCTGCAATACTTAGATATCGCCTTCGGGTTGTGGAGGTCAGACGGCAGTCGCTTCACGGAAAATATCGAAGTTTAGCGAAAATCAGCAGTTAGACAAGTAAAGCGGACTCCAGATTCCAAAGCTGAAAAAGCTTCGGATGCGACTGGGATTAACGCTAAAATGAAGAGAAGACTTATGGGAGAAATTTTATAAGTATAGAAATCCTATTTTCTGAACAATCCATTGAATATAGGTAACTAGGTGATCTGTGCGAAGTATTCGCCCATTGATTTTCAATATAAATTTTCGAAAAACCACTGAAATGTAAGTAATTTGTATATTTTTCCGGTGTAGCGGTGCAAAAATGCTTAAAAATGATGCCCCATTTACAGCTTTCCGCCCGCGGCTTCGCTCGCATGGAGATCGGTTATATCGCGCATTTTAGATTTTCCTCGGGAATAACAATTTTTTCCGGGATAAAAAGTACCCTATTATTAAATCCGGACTTCTACCTTTACGTCTGCAAAATTTCAAAGCAATCGGTTCAGTAGTTACGGCGTGAAAGCGGAACAAACAAACAACCTTTACGATTTATAATATTAATAAGTATATTGATAAAGTAGGTATGACGCACTGACAAAAAAAAAAGCCCCTGAGAAATCGAATATATATTGAACTAGCGGCCGCCAGCGACTTCGTTCGCGTGGAATTAGTCATGCTCAGCTCCTATTGGCAATATGTACGGCTGCGTTAGCTACCGTTTTCGCAACATTTTTTGTTACTGCTCTGCTCCTATTGGTCATAGCGGGATGTTATATAGCCTAAAGCCTTCCTGGATTAATAGGCTATCCAACGCAAAAAGAATTTTTCAAATCGGACCAGTAGTTCCTGAGATTAGCGCGCTCAAACAAACAAACTCTTCAGCTTTATATATTAGTATAGATATATATATTTATGATAATGAATTACGGGTGGGTGTTAGTCAGGAAAAGTGTAATCATGTACTACTATATACTAAGCCCCGTCGTAGATTATAGCCGGTTCCTCTCAAAGCGAGGAGTTTTATGGGTGGTTATACATACAATATGTAAAGAAAACCCTGTCCGACCCATAAGGATAATAAAGGTTAGGTAAACACATGACCAAATATAATATAAAATTTTACATAATCATCATAGTAACAATACTAATGAATTTTGAAATAATCCTTTTTTCCAGGGAATTAATTCCAATATCCCCGAAATTTGGTAATTTTTAAAAAAGTGACAACACCGGTATTATTATAAGCGAATAGCGACGCGACCACGTCACAGGTGCCGCGTACCCTGCCCCCCGCCGCCCGCGGAATGGGGATGCTTACCGCACATGTATTAAGTTACCTCTTTTTGCGAAATAATATTTATTGTTTTAGGGGGATTTTTTTTTAAAGTTTTGCCTGTCTTTGTGGGCATTATTAGAATCAGTTATCGATACCTAACAATACCTTCACGGATCGGACAGGGTTTTCTTTACATATTGTATATTTGGTCTTTCATGAAACCATAGATATCTTTCTATATTTTTATGATCTTCAAGAATGCAGGTTTACGCCTAAACCGACAAGCGCAACATTTAGCACAATTCTTTCTGGAAGTCTCTCCTAAACAATTGGGTTGTATCCTAAAAAAATAATTTAATGTCCATCAGATAGATTTATAAAAAATATTGAACACGTATTTTTTTATTTTTTCTTTCATTCAAATACTTAGGAAGATATTATATTGGTTTGAAATGTCGCATGACGCCGTGGTTTGTTTTGTACCACGGCGTGACGTAATTAGCCCCCACTCCGTAACTTTAATACGCTATATCTCAGTAGTTTTTGGTAATTTCAACAAAATGAAAAATACGGGTCGTAATATTTTTTATTATCTACTAGCTTTCCGCCCGCGGCTTCGCCCGCGTAGAGTTCGGTTATATCGCGCTTTTTGGATTTCCCTCAGGAATATCAATTTTTTCCGGGATAAAAGGTAGTCTAAACCTTCCTTAAGAATCACTCTATCTATTAAAAAAAACCGCGTCAAAATCCGTTGCGTAGTTTTAAAGATCTAAACATACATACGGACATACAGCGAAAGCGACTTTGTTTTATACTATGTATTGATAAGACGGACCAATTATTTTTTTGATTTTCATACCTTGGATACATCCCTATTGTGACTTTCGCGGTAATTGGGTACCTACTGAAAGTGTAGCTTCGTGTAGCCTGAAAGCCTACCTACCTGCTTACTCAATAAGGCTAACAGTTAGGATAAGTAAATGTGGACGTTCAGCCACGTCTTCTTGTCCCGTCCGAGCCTGAGATGCACGGCATCGTAACAGTAAATCTCGGTCGTGCGCCTCCGCCCGCTTCTAGCATACTAATGCAGATTTTATATGAGTTTTCACTGTTGATCACGATACGGTTATTGTTGATTCTGATCAATTCTGATGATAAAAACAATGTTATAAGGCATGATGACTGGTGAAGCCGTACGGAGGACGGAGCAGTTCTGTTGCGATGTGTGCCGGGTACGATGCGCCAAATGTTGTTGTGTCGGGAGTTTGGTCGTGACTCTCCGTCTCCAGACCAATCTCTCTCTGGCGCAGCATCGTTGGTCGTGTGGTGGGGTTTAACATTGCATCACCTCGCTCAACTGCCGTCTTCCTTCTTATTCACTCAGTTTTTTTGAGTGAATACGGCGTACGGCTGGTTTCCACCCTTACGTTGTTAACACCACTACGATCCGGACGAAGCGTTTCGCCTCCTCCTTTATACCGCGTACATCGAGGGACTGGAACAATTTGCCACCGGCGGTGTTTCCGTCAGACTACAATTTGAGTGTCTTCAAGGCTAGAGTGAATAGGCTCTTAATAAACTAGTGCGCTTTACCATCAACGATTGCATCACTGTTTACAATCAGGCGGGATTGCGGTCAGGCACTAATTTATAATTATAAAAAAAATGCACTGAATTGGTGCACGTTTAGAAGATAATCCATTGTTATTGGGTGCAACCGTCAATATGGGAGAGAACTATGAAATGTTAGTTAATGTTAGTTAAATTAGTAGCGATACGGAGTGGGGGCTAATTTCATCACGCTGTGGTTTGTTTTGTAGGGACTCCAGCCAGCTATAAAATATTACTTATTAATTTCTGTGACAGAAAGTGGGCTATCGACCACTCGTGAATATTTCGGGTTGGTGTATCTTACATGTCTTCAATGCTTTTTGTTCTAGGTTTCCTCACAGTGTTTTTTTTTCACCGTTTTAAAAGCAGCTACCACTGTTAATTAGTTTCTAGCAATATTCCTTGATTTTAATGTATCTACAGTCCAGCCTAATGAAAACGCACATTCATCTAGACAAAGTTGAGACATACGAGTTTGTGTATTAATAAAAATGATCGTGGAAACCTTATAAAATACCGTGGAGTTGCGAAACTGCCATACCTATGAACATACAGCCTACATGATTTAGTTGAGGAGCTGTAATTTTTGTACACGAGTCCCAGCCCTAATGTATGAGGCAATTCATAGAGTCTGTGGTCTTTTTTTAAATTTATGCATAATGTGTCTAGAGGTGTGTTTATTTTTCTTCAAAGAGTTTAACAATAATTTTCTTGCTGAATTTTTATTTTTTCTGTGATGGTGGCGACGCGATTATAAAGTTGGAGCCCTCAAAAATTCAACAATTGGTCTAACTGCAATTCTTCGATACCGCCTTCGGGTTATGGAGGTCAGACGGCAGTCGGTTCATAGAAAATATCGAAGTTTAGCCAAAAATCAGCAGTTTGCCTGGTAAAGCGGACCCTAGACTCCAAAGATGAAAAGCTTCGGATGCGACTGGGATTAACGCTGCGATGATGATGATGATAGTGGCGACGCGTCATGCGATTATAAAATATTACTTATTAATTTTATATTTCGGTTTTGGGTTGTAGAAAATCAAAAGCAATTATTTAGAAAAAACTGAGAATAATCACTTTTTGAATGTCGAAATTAAAACCGTCTAATAAAACGCCTGCTCTTCACCACTCCCTAGTACTTTCGCTGGGAAGAAGAAGTGGCGGAACAAACTCCCCAGCAGCACAGATGTTTACAGAGAAACTTAATTCTATATAGGTAATAGTAAATGACAAAATATTAAAATTTTAAACACTAAATATTTAAATAAATTCTTTTTCATATGTCAGCAGCAGCTATCGGAAGGTGTTATAAAAGGTGAAGGAAAACATCTTGAGGAAACCTGGACGTCAAGTCTGAAATCGGCAACCCACATTGAGCGAGCGTGGTGATTACGCTCATCGTCCCACTGCTGGGCACAGGTCTCCTCTCATACAGAGAAGGATTGAGCGTAATCACCACGCTTGCTCAATGCGGGTTGGTGATTTCAGACTTAAAGTCCAGGTTTCCTCAAGCTGTTTTCTTTCACCTTATAATCAGTCATTGATGTCTAAGATATACTTGGAAAGTACTAGAAAGGAGTACTTTCCAATTACAACTTGTACTTGAAAAGTAGTAGTAAAACTTAGAAAATTTACATTGGGGCTTGCCTGACCTGGACTCGAATCTGTACACTCATACTTGAGAGGCTGGTGAAAAACATCATCATCATCCCAGCGTTAATCCCAGTCGCATCCGAAGCCTTTTCAGCTTTGGAGTCTGGGGTCCGCTTTACCAGTCCAACTGCTGATATGGCTAAACTTCGACATTTTCCGTGAAGCGACTGCCGTCTGACTTCCACAACCCGAAGGCGACATCGAAGCATTGCAGCTAGACCAATTGTTGGACTTTTGAGGGCTCCAACAACCCGTAACGACTGCCACTAGATGTTCGTATGGCAACCGGGACCAACGGCTAACGTGCTTTCCGAGGCACGACCAGACCAGTGCAAATATTCATATTCATGCATACAAATACTTACACTGTGCGGGGATCGAACCCGCGCCACCTTGCGCAGCGGCCGCGTCCGCTACCGCTACGCCACGGAGGCTGTCGAGGCTGGTGAAAAACATAATGATATGAAATAAAGAAGGGGTTGGTAGTAAATAGTCGGCCTAACAAAGATTACAGTCCCAAGATATGGGTCACGAAATTACTCTCACTTGTATGAGAGATGTGTCAAATTACAAGACTTAATGTATTGAAAATATCTCCCTCAAGTGGTGTTATATAAATGTAGCCGGGTCGTCATCTCCGATACCTCGCTAAACAACTAATATTTATTTAAGGCAAGAGTTATTCTCTTATATACTAATAGGAAAGCTGATGAATTTCTGGAACTAACAGCTTTTTTTTGCGATAGCCTGATTTTACATAACGCTGAGGAAGGTTATGTAAAATCAAGCATCAATGTTCTAGAAGCAAAACTTCGAAGACATGTGACATTTACCAACAAGCAATGGGCCCGCGTGGTAGTAAACTACCACTCCCTCTCACCGAAAGGAGGCCTGTGTCCCAGGAGTGGGAACTTTATAGGCTGATGATGTATGATGATGATGTTTGAGGAAGGTTATTTAACATAACGCTGCAGCTCTTAGGAATCGAGCAAAAAGAGAAAAAGTCAGAAAGATCGCTAAGCGAAAAGAAGTAATTAAGGGGGGGCGATGCAATGCAACGGCGTGGACCGAAGGTACAAGTAACTTCACGTCAAAGTCGCGGGGCAGAAGCTGAAGCAGAAGCTGTTCTTTATTCAATGCAACTACCCAATAGCAGCCTTATAGTGACCAAAATGCAGGTCATTGTGATTTTGTCAATAGCAACAATAGAACAGCAACCTTATTAGAAATGATTATAAAAAGCCAAAAGCATGTTGTGGCTTTTGACTTTTTGTAATAATCGCTCAGAGTCGGGTTCCGTAGGTGCCGTCCGTCGCAGTAAGTGTCCCCAGTTCTTTCCATTTTTTTAAACTGATGATTCAAAAACTAGTAAAAATTTTTTTTTACTTTTGGCGCCACTAAATCCAAAATATTAACATTATCAAAAAATTATATTATTAAGCCCCTAACTACATAACCTATCCAACAATATATCACACATTAGGGTTGAAAAGAAAAAAAACAATATATCTCCCCACTTTACATGTATCGGACGCCCCTAATAAAACATTTTTGCACTTTTTTTTTACCGCTTTGTCGGCTTGATTGATTTACATATTGGCATCTAATTTCAGCTTTCTAGTGCTAATGGTCACTGAGATTATCCGCGGGCGGACAGACAGACAATTAGATTTGGCGAAGCTATTTTTTATGGTTCTTAGTACTAGGGAACCTTAAAAATCATTGTGATTTTGACAGTGATGCAAAATTACGGAAAATAATTGGTGAAGGACGTGCTGTTGCGTGCCAAGCCGCCTGGTATCTCCACAATGTCATTTTTATTTTCACAAATTGCAACGTTTACGTCAAGATTTTCATCGCTGTTTTTTACATGATTACAGGACAACAATTTGAAAGTCATTTGTATTATTTACTTTGTAATAGCTTGCATAATGTCAAACATTTATGTAGTTATGCAACCGGCCTTCATAGTGGTAACGATGATGGGTCGACACAGGAAGACAAAGAAGTTTAATTTGAAACAATGCATAGAAACAACACCACAGATATGTAAATGACAGTGATGTATGCGAATACAGCAACTGAGGGGAGGTGGATGGAAAAATAACAACCCCATACGTACAAGCTCGTATATTCGACTGACGCAGCAGTCGTTCACTTAAAGCTAGCTTAATACCTATTACCTACCCTACTGTGATTGCACATCGCAATCAGTAGGTACCCACATAACAGTTAGTAGTTATAGACAATGAATACACTCATCGCAGAAGCGAAGAACATAGGGAAGACCTGGAGCGAAATAAAAGCGGAGCTCAAGACCGAAATAGATAGCGGTGCATTGTGGTCGTCCTCTACCCCATCTAGGGGACGCAGGAACTTAAGTCAAGTATGGACAATACATCTGAGTAGAATGCATGATTACGAAAACTTGTGTTGTGGTACAATTTAGGAGATGCTAAATTCCAGCAAGTCCACTGCAATAGGTACGTAGAGAAGATGGCCGATGGGGCAGCAAGGCTCTTGAATGGCGACCACGTACTGGCAAGCGCAGCGTCGGACACCCATCGACTCATCATCATCTCCGCGTGTAGTCCCGATTGCATCCGCGGCTTTCGCGTCGCACACCCACCGACTTATACCTAAACCAAAATCGCAAGGAAGCGCTGGATGCAGGCCGCGTCCGACCGTTCTTTTTGGAAATCCTTGGGGGAGGCCTATGACCAGCAGTGGACTTCATGTGGCTGACATGATGATGATGATGATGATAATGATTGAGGATTGAGTAAAAGGTTGTGCTAATTTATTCCGTACTTCTGATGCAGCTTTAAAGCCAAGAACTGGACATTATGAATCTTCTGTCTTTCATTTCGTTTTGACGCCAATTCTTAGTGCACTGATGCGCTTGAGCATGTGTATAGCCCGGTGTTGCATCATGTGAGGTTCAGGTGGTTTTCATTTATTTATTTATTTTCGGAACTGGTGTATGAATCGATTTATAATTAGTTTCTTGATTGCTGTTGCAGAACGTAGAACTTTTAATTAAAAGTGCCTTTAGATGATTGAATGTAGAATTAGAATGGCTCACAATCCAGAAAGTTCTGATGAGAGTTTGGCGCCGATTCCCTTGTCCACAAACTAAAGTAAACTTAAGTTCAGTGCATCTTTTTCTTTCTATTTAATTAAGAAAAGGACAGAAGATAAAATGTCTGTTTAGACTTGTCAAATTACTGCGCTCCGGACGTCAACTGGCGTATTTTAGTCGCCATGTTTATAATCACGTCTAAACTGTCTATGGATTAGAGTTTTGGCGGGAATGTCAAGATGAGTGTCACGCTCATTTTTCATTGGACTTTTAAAATTATTTATAGTGTCGTTTACTAAATAAAAACGCGTGATTTATGTAGTAAAAAGTGCATTAAGTGAATAATTCAAAAAGAACAGTGAAATATTGTAGCATAGTGGCCACATCATGTCTTGACGCTAAACCGCTCCTTATCGTCCAAACGCAGGAAACGAAAGGAGTTAGATTAGTTAGGATAAGTTTAGAATAAGCTAGAATAAGTTAGGATTAATTAGGATAAGTTAGGATAGAAGTTTACTCAAGAGAATATTTACTGAAGACTAGGCTGTATGGCGTACTATGCCTTTGCCTTTTCCGTTCAGAAGAACGGAAAGAATAGAACCAAAAAAAAAAAAAGAGAATGTCTATGGATTATCTTAATTTGACAGGATTAAACTAAAATGTTATCTTCTATCCTTTTCTTAACGAAATGGAAAGAAAAAGACGCACTTAACTTAAAATTAGTTTAGTGTGTGATCAAGAGACTCGGCGCCAATGAAGGGTTTCTTTTGAGAAATTAGAGAATTCTTTCATTCAAGTCTAAGTCTAGTGCTTTTGAGTTCAGGTGTTTGTAACATGAACACCTGAATTCTGACTTATAAACGCTGTCAAAAGTATTTCTGCACTACAATATTCATCTCAAAGACAGTACCTACCTCTTAACGGTGACTGAATATTTTAATGTAACTGATTGTTTTTTACTTCTTGCAACTCTCACGACAAGAGATGTAACTGATACTTTAACTAACACGACCATTGATATAATATTAAACAGATAATAATATGATATGCTCTAATAAATTAACCGAAATAAATGTGCCGATCGGAGTAGCAGCACACACATGCAAATTTTTTATTCTGCGTACATTTCACACGTTGGTACAGTGTGAGTGAGATGGGGCGCAATCTAAAGCATAGAGAAGAAAAAGATGGCTAGTGTTTGTCATTTGCGCTGTTAGTGTTGGTCGTTTGTTTTTACGAGTATATCGAGAATGACTAAGGCAAGAGATTAGAATTATAATCTTTTGTACGCTTCAAGTTCAATGCGCGAGTGACTTATCTACCTTAGTTTAATATTATATCAGTGAACATGACCATTTGCTTGACAGCCTCTCCTTCGTACAAACATAATTCTATTAAATCAAATTTTTAAAACTTTTTTTTTTTTTTGATAATTTATAAACTAGTGCTTGACTGCAATCCCGCCTGATGGTAAGCAGTGATGCAATCGTTGATGGTAAAACGCACTAACTTATTAAGCCTATTCACTTAAAAAAAACTGAGTGAATAGGAAGGCAGACGGCAGTTGAGCGAGGTGATGCAATGTTTAACCCAACAACACGACCAACGATGCTGCGCCAGAGGATGATATGGAGACGCTCCACGAGCACGACCCAACTCCCGACACAACAACATTAGGCACATCGTACCCGGTAGGTACACATCGCAACACAAATACTCAGACCCGTCCTCCGTACGGCTTCACCAGACACCATGCCGGAACACGACGAATCGCTTGGCGGCAAGACTTTGTCTGGCGGGTGGTAACTTATGCCGGCAGCTGATGTTGTTGCAAGCATACATCAACTTATATAGGTAGATATAGTCTATTACCTCTCCAAAAGATCCTAACACAAATGAAGCCATTCTCACTACCATTTATACTTAGCAAATCAAATAAAAAATGATTGTGTACAAAAAAGGACTTGGCGCCATTGCTGTACAGAAAGACCAGTGTAATTTGATCCGTGGCGAAAACTGAAACTAAAATGCATAGTACTAAATTTGACAGCAGTCGTATAGGCAAGCGTGTGCAGCGCCATCCCAATCTGTCAAGTAATCAAGTTATGTTGGTTATACTGCACGGAGCTATTTTACAGACAAACGCAGGCATGTTTCTATTCCTGGACTATTTTAGCTGCAAAGATGACTCCTAGCTTATAAATAGTTTAAGTAACCGTACAAATGTTTCTGATTCCGTTTGTTATGTAAGTGGTTCATTGTGGTAGCGATAGATTTTACATCATGATTGTTATTGAAATTTTAGCGGAGAAAATATTATTTTGGTTATTTTTAAGGTTTTCTTCAAAGTCACACTGTCTAAATATTTTTAACTGAAATTCTGAATTATTTAACGATATGGATTAATTATGAACTTACCTACTTCCGATATACGTCTTGTTAACTTCCGATTTGTTAGAACTATTGAAAAAGGCGTTATCTGGAGAGTAGATCGCATCTATTCGCTAATACTGTAATTAAATATTTAATGGTGTTATTTTCGAATGTGCCAGCAAAAAATTACATTCATATTTTGTATTAATTCTAAATTTAAAAGGTTAGTTCCACTATTCGATACAAGATGGCGCTACGTACACCGTGGTTTACATGATTGTTTCAACGTTCTTATTTTTTGGATTACCGACTGCTGAATGCTGTTATTCGTGGATTACTATCAAGAACAATTCATCTGTCTAGAGCTCTTAGCTTTGCATAATATTATGACTAGGATACGCGAGGATGAACGAAGGTGCTGAATATACATAGAAGTTTCCTAGTAGTCTCAGATATTCTAGAACGAATTTCTTCACTAATCCCTTCCTTGTGTCTTAGCCTGTATGAGTTCTGAGTATTATATGATCGACCTGGTTGGTCTAGCTTGTTCAGAGTTCTAAAGCTGAATGATTGGATTTATTAGTACAACTATTAGTGAACTATTTGCATATAACCACTTCCTGCATTAGTCGTAACGTTTAGTATCCTACAGAATTGAACTGAATGGTTAAATTCAATCAGTATCTCAAATGTTCAAATAAATCTTGAATGTTCTTTGTGTCTAGTAAATTCTGGGTTGGATTATTTGATCAACAATCTGATCTAAAATCTAATATTTCAGAATAAACTAAGAATAGCCTGGCTCTTATATATTATGCTGGTCAACTTACGCTTATTCATTGAAACTACAAAATTAGTCGTTCCTGATTACCTTTTAGATACTTCTAATTTGGCGCATTTCAGAGAATTATAACAACTTGCGAGGATAATTTGCATTATTTGTTTTTTTTTATTTTTATTAAAATATAGTTTAAAAAAATGCTTTTAAAAAATATCAAACGAAAAAGTTAAAAATAATTTTTAAAAAAGCGTGCCTCACTATTTTTTAAAAATTATTTTCATCTTTTTAGTTTGATATTCTTTAAAAGCATGTAATAAAGTTAATTGTTTTCGGAAAGTATAAAGTGGGCTGCAAAAGTTAGTTGACATTTTCCCCTACACCTCTGACGCACCGCATTATGATTTAAAATTATAGTGTTCTAAAAGTTTTAATTGTAATAACGTTTGAAAAATTCAACCCGTCATGAAAATATTTAAGGAGTCCACCTGATTTTATTTTAAATTATAATGTGGCATCGCAGCTGAAGTAGAAAAAAGTCAACGTCGATTATATACTCCAAGCAAGCAAACGATTCTACTAAATTAAATTAGATTATTTTAAGTTAGTAAATTGTAATTGTTGTGACTTTGGTTAAATAAATATGATCTCATAATTATGGCAAACGTGATATTTTAGTTCGATATTAGAATAGAATAGAATACTCTTTATTATGTACACCATATAGATTACATAAACATAAATATAAAGATTTTACAAAGGGTGACAGAATGGGCGGTCTTATCGCTAAGAGCAATCTTTTACAAACAACCTTTAACGATATTAAAAACAAATATTTAAATTATAACATGTAATAATACCAACCCGCACTGGGCCCGCGTGGTAGATTACGGCCCACTCCCTCTCACCCAGAGGAGGCCTGTATCTCAGGAGTGGGAACATTATAGGCTGATTGTGTGTGTCTGTATCTATACTAATATATAAAGCTGCAGAGTTTGTTTGTTTGTTTGTTTGTGCGCGCTAATCTCAGGAACTACTGGTCCGATTTGAAAAATTATTTTTGCGTTCGATAGCTTATTAATCCAGGAAAGCTTTAGGCAATATAACATCACATCAGCGGAGCATAACTAAACCACGCGAACGAAGTCGCTGGCGGCCGCTAGTGTAATAATAAAATAAATATTTAAGGCCTATCTTCATGTAATAATAAGGCCACTGTCAAAAGTAGTACTCAACACAACTAACTTTTATGAAAGAAAAGTGGATAAGTTGGGCTTTGCGGGTAGAAGCAAATTGTCTGATTAGTAAAGAAAAGTTCGCCGACCGCATAAAACTTTTCGATTTCAATGCCGATAATGTCACGTTAACAGAGATTTATAGACGTCTGTTACTAAAACCGTAGAGAAAATATTAATATAGCAGAGTTTTATTGAACTCTGGTGGTTGTCTTAGTGAAAAGCCACTACAGGCTTTATTATTTTTGGTAGCATTGCTTTCGCAGGATCGTGAATCTGCAAACAGCAGGTAGGCTAGATTACAAAAAGAATGGTTACGCTAGATGGAACGACGCTTTTTGCAAGATGGTTGGATAAGCGTTTTAGGTCTGTTGCATTCGGAGCACTTGAATGGTCTAGGCTTATAACACTCCATTACTGGACTAGGTCATGATGAAGTCATGAAGATGATGTTGTGGTAGGACACGAAGGTGCTCTTTATATTCTAGCAGTAGTATTGCTAGATCATCATCATCACCATCTCAGCGTTAATCCCAGTCGCATCCGAGGCTTTTCAGCTTTGGAGTCTGGGGTCCGCTTTAACAGTCTAACTGCTGATTTTGGCTAAACTTCGATATTTTGATGGTACTGTTAGATCTAATAAGGTAATTCCGAAGAGCCTAACTATTTACTACGTATTAACTTGAGCACTCTATAGTTGGCTCTTAAGGTAGTAAATAGGCTCCTCCTCGTCTTCAATCTCCTCGCGACTTCTTCTTGTAGAAGTCGCGAGAAGAAGGTAGTAAAAGATATTTTTTTTTAGTAATTATAAACTAGTGCTTGACTGCAATTCCGCCTGATGGTAAGCAGTGATGCAATCGTTGATGGTAAAGCGCACTAGTTTATTAAGCCTATTCACTTAAAAAACTTAGGAATAGGAAGGATGACGGCAGTTGAGCGAGGTGATGCAATGTTAAACCCAAGACCAACACGACCAAATGATGCTGCGCTAGAGGGAGATTGATCTGGAGACTCTCCGCGACCAAACTCCCGACACAACAACATTTGGCGCATCGTACCCGCCTCACATCGCAACACAACTGCTCAGACCCGTCCTCCGTACGACTTCACCAGACATCATGCCGGAACAAGTCGAGTGGTAACTTATGCCGGCGGCTGATGTTGTTGCCTACCACCGAGAAAAAAAAAAAATATTTTGTACCTTAGTCGTCTTTTTTTTCGATTTGGTATCACGTAGAATTTGCATTAGTCTTGAAGATTGTTCTTATACCATTATAACTGAAGTTAGTAAACAAGCCAATTTGTTGTTTGTAGCTCACACCTCGTAATTGAACTCATCTAATAACAAACATGTTTATTTTCCCCAAAAATCAGTGGTGGTCTGTAGAGTGGGTATCTGTAAAAAAATTGGCGGCTAACCCGTGATTGGTCGGTGCGCCCCCCGCGGACCGTGGGAGCGCGACCACGTGTCGACCACCGCGGCCTGCGCCGCCGGCGCAAGTAGCGACACGTCCGACTATCTGCTCCATATTGCTGGGTAGGTAGGTACTTTCAGGGCTGGGAAGATTGACTGATTGAGAGGAAGTAGAGATATTTATAGATTAATTAAGTGGATCATAGGTAATTATAAGATAATTGTTGAGGGTCTTGTTTTCTTAAGAGGAATTTTAAAATTGATATTGTTAACTACACACATCAAAAGTGTCTAGGGATCAAGCATTTTTATGCGGATTTCTTGAGATTGAGATGTGGCTTTGTAATAAATTTATGATTTTATAAATTTATATGGATCCTTTTTGGTGCATTTCATAATTTGAATCAGGAACTGTGAATCAAATTCGAGTAAAAGATGAAAATCAGCTGTCAATATTTTCCCTATAAAAACATACAACGCATTGAAGACATTATTAGTGCTACTGTTTCCCTACTACTGATTAAAACCAACGTTATTATGGAGCGGCGACGTCATTTAAGCAGGGAAGAAATGCTCAGAGCCGTGGGAATGATAGAAGCTGGTTCCCGGCAACGTACTGTGGCTTTAGCTCTGAATACAAGTCAGAGTGTTATCAGTCGACTTTGGACACGTTACCGAAGCACTGGTACCGTGGCTGAGCGCCATGGAGGACGGTATCGCTGCACCACACGGAGACAAGACCGATACATTCAAATCTTAACTCGAAGAGCTCCAACAATAACCGCCATGATGTTAGCCGTGAGGCTTCATCACTCTTCAGGGAACTTAATTAGCGACCAAACAGTCAGAAACCGCTTGCATGAAGTGAACCTTCATTCCCGAAGACCGCTACGGGTACCACCTATAGCAATGCACAATCGTAGGATTCGATATCAATGGGCTCTTGAACACAGAAATTGGGCAGAAGAACAATGGCGTTTCGTGTGCTTTTCTGATGAGGCTCGTTTTGGTATGAGACCGGATACAAGACGTATACGACACTGGAGAACCCCTGGACGCCAACAGCGATTAAAATCCTGCCAGGAAGTCCATCCTTATAGTGGTGGAACCATCATGCTATGGGCGGGTATTTGGATCGGCGGAAGAACTGAGTTGATTTGGATCAGAGGCAACCTCAACGCTCAAATTTATGCTGAAACGATTGTATCAGACGTCATCGTTCCTCTACAAGTGCAAATCGGTCCCTTATTTCAGTTAATGCATGATAATGCACGACCGCACACCGCAAGAGTTGTAAGACAGACTCTCGCCGCAGCTAACATCAATGTCCTGCCCTGGCCTGCTCAGTCGCCAGACTTGAACCCGATTGAGCATGCATGGGATATGCTACAGAGAAGAGCTCTGCCGAATATGGAGGGTATCCAGTCGCAAGAAGACCTTTTTTTGTTGTTGCAACGAACATGGGCGGCCATTCCACAGCGTGATTTGGATGAACTCATTTTGAGTATGCCAAACCGATGTTCTTGTGTTGTTAGTGTTCGCGGTAGAAACACGGATTATTAATTGTTTAAGTTACCCAATAAAATTTTAGAGAAAACTGTTATTTCAGTCTTTTTTTCGAACTTTTGTGTTAGTGGTTCAAATGTCAAATATCCCTTTATTAGGAAAATGGCAAATTTCTTTATTAATGCAAAGGTGACTTGGTTTATCGTTACTGTGACAAACGAAAACACTTTATTTGATGAATCCTTAAAGAAAATTTTAATTAATATCAATCAGGAGAAAAGTTATTGCAAAAATATATGTTGATCCCTAGACACTTTTGATGTGTGTATTATTAAACCATTTGTTTATGTTTTATGTATGTGAAATGTGATAGTTTACGTAAGCATAAAAAGTCTGAAAATGATACTAGAAAAAGGTGCTCTTTTTCAGCCGATCCAAGCCCAAAGATTATTATTAAGAATACCTACCATAACCTAAACATACCTACATCATTATTGTTATTGAATATCATTAAAATAATACTTCACTTTTTTAATTACAATTAAGTACCTATTGGCTACGTATCATAGACGTATAAAATTTACTAAGCATTTTTTTTCACGAAAGTCCAAGAAAAAATCGTCTATGCTTTGTTTAGTTCATAAAATAAACTGCACAGCTGTCAGAATTAAAGAAATCAAGTTTTTTTTTGCACAAAGTAATAATTCTCTGGTTAGTAAGACCAACCCTATCTATAGATTCTTTGCGTCCCGTTTAGGAATAACATGTTTTTGTTTTATTAAGAGTGATTGACCTGATATTATACTGTTGATAACTGATCGCCATGTTTTTAAGGTATGTGGTAACAACGGGGAAAAATATCTAGGAATGACCTGAAAACTTAGCAGTAAGATTCTGAAAATATCTAACCGTGGAAAGATAGGAAGATTGAGGTATTGAAACAACAGTTTCAGGTATTAAATAAGACATGTTGAAATAAGAGGAAGAAAAACGAAAAAAAAAGAAAATTATTGAAAATTTCATAGCCGGTCGTTTTCTTTTTTATACCTAATTATAAACTAATGCTTGACCGCAATCAAGCCTGATGGTAAGCAATGATGCAATCGTTGATGGTAAAGCGCGCTAGTTTATTAAGAGCCTATTCATTTAAAAAAAACCGTGTGTATAGGAAGGAAGACGACAGTTGATCGAGGTGATGCAATGTCAAACTCAACAATACGGCCAACGATCCTGCGTCAGAGGGGTGCCGGGACCAACGGCTTAACGTGCTTTCCGAGGCACGAACAGACCAGTGCAAATATTCATATTCACGCAAACAAATATTTGCACTGCGCGGGGATTGAGCCCGCGCCTCCTTGCGCAGCGGCCGCGCTCGTTACCGCTATCCTATAAATAGGACGTCTACTCCAACATAGTAGGCAAAAGCCAGGCAAATGATTATGTTTATATGCTTTCTTTCTGAATCTATCTATACAGACCAAAATTTCGTGTTTTTGAAACCTCCCTGTCATATGCGACATCATCATCACATGACGTTGCCTTGACACGTTTTTTCATTATCCATACTAATATTATAAATGCGAAAGTATCTCTGTCTGTCTGTCTGTCCGGCTTTCACGCTAAAACTACTGAACCGATTGTACTGAAATTTGGTACCCAGACAGTCTAGAGCCCGAGAAAGGGCATAGGCTATATAACATCCCGCTATGACCAATACGAGCAGAGCAGTAACAAAAAAGTTGCGAAAACGGGGGCAGATCCGGACGTACATATTGTTCCCATTATTTTAACAAGGGCTTATTTTACATCAACACGCGGACGGAATCGCGGGCAACAGTTAGTTTCTTTATAAAATGATTGCTTGCTCTTCAAAGCGTTATAAAAAGGGGATTATTCAAAAACTTTTACTTATCAAAAGTCATTTATTGAAATTAGGCTGAGAATCTGTATTTTTTGAACGTCAATATTACATAAGACAGTCCCCCCCAAAACGCCCGCCCTTCGCCACTTCCTAGTGCTTTCGCTGGGAAAAAGAAGGGGCGGACCGAACTCCCTAGCAGCACAGCTGTCTGTACATTAAAAAAAACATGACTTGATACAATACTATTTATAGTAATTAACACAAGGAAACACAACCACAATGAAATTATTTAGCATATGCCAGCTAGTCAAGCCAAAATATCAGCAAAGCAAAAAAAAAAAAACCATTAAAACGGAAATGTAAATAATTAAAAATTTATTACCTTAATAAAAGCCCAAGTATAAAGGGCGTGACAGTTCACATTTTTATGCATTATAAAAAAAGACAATTATAAATAAACAAATAAATATATACGGACAAATCACACAGATTGAGCTAGCCCCAAAGTAAGTTCGAGACTTGTGTTATGGGATACTAACTCAACGATACTATATTTTTATAATAGATACATATATAGATAAACATCCAAGACCCAGGCCAATCAGGAAAAGATCGTTTTCCATCATGACCTGGCCGGGGATCGAACCCGGGGCCTCCACGTCGCAGGCAAGCATGTTGACCGCTGCACCACGGAGGTCGTCAAATTATATGAACTCATGTAACGTATCAATGAGCTAATTCTGGAGAAAGAACACAAACAATGTCTTCAGTTAATCAGAGCGACCAGCTATATTGTTTTATTACTTACTACCGACCCAGATATATTGAAAACTGTTTCATTCCTCTGTCATTCTTCCACATAATGGGGAAAATCATGCATCATAATATAAGCACCCAATCTACATTTGCGATTAGTCCACCAAACATGTAAACATTAATATGAGTTAACGGTTATTATCATTAATTCCAACATAATAAAGTCAGTATACGCATTATTTAAAAAGTCTTGAAAATGTTCAAAATCGTATCATTTTTAAGACTTTTTAAATGATACTTGTCAATCTGAAATCAACTTATTTACTGTTGCAATAAAGTAGATGTTTTGTATTACTTGGGATAACATAAATTGGAAACCTAGAATAAACTTTATATACTTGAACTCATACATAAAGTGGAGTACCGGTGCACGGCGCCAACCAGACGCGAGACGAACTGAATTATAAGCGTAACATCCCACTGAAATTACTACTTCAGGAGTCTGATGCACCTATGTTGTTATTTTAGGATTGTTAAGCTGACTTTGAAGTGGGTAGATTAAGTTTTAGGGGTCGTTATTTTCGACTAGCTTTCAGCCCGCGGCTTCGCCCGCGTGGAGTTGGATTATATCGCACTTTTTCGATTTCCCTCAGGAATATCAAATTTTTCCGGGATAAAAAAGAACTCTATTATTTAATTCGGACTTCTAACTTTACGTCTGCGAAATTACAAAGCAATCGGTTCAGTAGTTACGGCGTGAAAGCGGAACAAACGAACTCATTCTCCCATTTATAATATTAGTAAGGATTTATGTTAAGAGATATAAATTAAAAGTATGACGGATTTAGGAAAACCAGAGGAAGTTTCGATCGGAAAACAAACTTCTGCTCTGCAAGTTTGAGTTTTTTGCTTTCTACAGTCATTTCTACAAAAAACAGCCTCTACCCTCGGCTTTGTCTGCGTTTACGTGAATTTAAAGTCTAATATCCTAACACGGGTCACGGTCAATCCATGTGCTAAACTACATCCAAATTCGTTCAGCCTGTTTAACATGAAAGCGTAACAAACAAATTGACTCACTTTTGCATTTAATCAAAGTTAGGATTGCAAATTATATGACACAGTTTTATTTTTAAACGTGTGCCAAATTTCATCACAGTTCCTCTTATATGCTCATCTGAATATTCATTTCTGACTTACAACTTATATTAGTACTAGCTTTCCGCCCGCGGTTCGCCCGCGTGGAGTTGGGTTATATCGCGCTTTTTAGATTTCCCTCGGGAACACCAAATTTTTCCGGGATAAAAGGTAGCCTATGTCCTTTCTCAGGGTCTAAAGATTGTCTGTGCCAAATTTCATCAAAATCGGTTGAGAGGTTTAAGCGGGAAAGCGTAACAGACAGACAGACAGACAGAGTTACTTTTACATTTATAATATTAGTATGGATTATGTAGTAAGAATTCTAGGGAAATGATAATGTTTTCCCCTTTTTACAATCACTATTGTAAACATTATTTCTCCTTTCTTTAAGATTTTCCTACGAAATATAGGAAAAGTTATAATACCAAAACGAATTTCATTAAAAAAGTTTTAATCAAATTAGGTATGTCTATTCCCAAGAGTGCTATTTATTCTAGACTTGGGCGGGAACCATCGACACGATGTAATGTAATTACGTCTACACTTTACTGCCAAATATTTACCACCACGGGCGCCGGAATAATAAGCTCAGTAGGTTCAGCTATCCAACACTTAACTACAGGGAATACTAAATACTAAACATGGTATAATTTAACTCGAAATGTACAGCCGAAGCCACTCCTGAATATAAATACAATTTCAGTCACGAATATTAATTATGGTGAAAGTGGTTTAGACTACCAAATTAGTTCTCAAATTAAAAACAATGAAAAGTCTGAAGAAAGCATTTTCTTACGCGAAGTTTCTGGAAAAAATTGTGCGTCAAAATAAACGTAGTGAGTCAAGCGCCCCTAATTGCGTAACAGACTATTACATACTATGAATTGGAATAATTTTGAAGCATATTGCTAATATATTGCTCCATATGTTCGAGAAATGTGTCTGCACAGCAACGTAAATAAAGCAATGAATGTTGTTGAACTGTCAAAATGAAACCCATTGCTACTGGTATTGTGTTACGCAATTATCCTGCGGGTTAGCTTTGGAAAAATAATCCAACCAAACATAGCAGTTTCTTTAGAGTGCTAGCTAATTTTCCAGAATCCGAGCGTAAGATTTGAAACACTAGGAAAAATCGTCCTTATACTAAATTACTGCTTCGGTAGGTAGGTTACTCCAAGCTAAGTTCATATGGTGATTTTTTTTACAGAACAGAAATGCTTTAACTAGAAGACCATAGATAAAATAGAAACTTCAAATTCAGCAAAATAACCTTCAATTGAAACAATTAAGTCAAGGTCAGTATCAACATTCATCATTCACCAATCTACAACCAGCAATCACACAGTTAAACCACCAATATCTATCTAAACGTCAAGAAAACGTTCGTTCAATCGGGCTAACGCTAGTCTGTACCATCAGGGTAAACAGGGCACCGAACGGTCAAGGTTGCCTATTTCAGGCAAGGGTCAACGACCGCCATGGCGGCTAATGTGGCGAGCCCCGATGTGTTTTTGTCACGCGAACTTTTAACATGTGTGGTGTGGCGGCAACTTTTGACTTATGGACGAAAATTCTAATTAATGTACGCTTTTGGGAGTGAATTTACATGTTCTGTGTGTAATGTATGGTGTTGAGTTTGTGTTGTTAATTTGGGTATTGAGCTTGAAATTTTGTTTTACTTTGTAAGTATATTCTATTATGCCTGGGTTCTGAAAATTTCCTTCAGATACTTACCTTTTTTGTTTGTGATGGGAAATCATCAAATGACCTTTCCCGCTCTGGGCGGAGCGGAACCGCGTGTCAGACTTTTACTGACTAAAACTCACCCGTGTTTCTTCACTTGCCTGTGCTCCAGGGCCACGGTTTCTTTGTTAACCAACCCACAACCCTGACCCAGGAGACATCGGTTTTCGTGGATTCCGTCACGATGTGCTCACATCTCTTTGAGGCGCGCGTGAAGCACAACGCGCCGTCAACTCGGGCCTTACCGGGCGGAGAGCTGCCCACGCTCCCTTACGTGCTCCGCCTCCTCCTTTGCCAGCATCACTGCTTCGCAGAAGGAGGTGATGGCCTGCGATGCAATCTCGCTCCGGACCATGGCCTAAACCAGGGTCGGACGCGTGAGTTCGCCGTTGATCGCCGCAACGAGGAGACGAGGGTGCTCTACCCAAGCTGGGCAGACCTCCAATTATGATGTTAAATGACAGAGTGAAGGTCAAATAACACAAGCATCTTCTTGGCCGATTTATGTATTTCGACCTTAGACCTTGCATAGCTTCGAAGGTTGAGGTATGTTTTTCAATGTAAGTTTTGCAATAAACATTATTTATTTTGTGTAATATTTTATGCTCACCCTAAATGAATGAATGAATTTGAGTTTTTTATGAAGTATATTCGTATTTTGGATGCATTATACATAGTTATCGCGCTGTTTCAAAACCATTTTGTAACACGGTACCCCTTGCAGTGTCTCAAGACAAAAATCTTCGACCAGTGTCTTCGACCGGTGATGACATATGGAACTGAGACGTGGATGCTAACAATGGGCCTTATAAGTAAGCTCAAGGTCACTCAAAGGGTAATGGAGAGGGCTATGCTTTAGGACGCTTTTACTGCGTCTTCATATCAGAAATGAGGAGATCTTCAGAAGAGCGAGAGTAAAAGACAAAAGACATAGCCCGAAGAACTGAAAAACTTAAGTGGTGATGATGACTCCCCTTGGCTTACAAAGGGGTATGATTAAAGTTTGCCAAACAGTCTTAACTGTTTGCCAGACTTTCGAGTTTCTGACTACCCGAATGATAGTCAAAGATCTAAACACGACAGCCGTGACCAACTGCTTAACGTGCTTTTCAAGGCACGGAGCGGTATCGGTATGTGAAGATGGACACCCATCTATAGACCAACCGCGGCAAGTGTAGCTTATCTTGATCGATTGAGATGTGCCTGTTATTATTTAGCCACCAGCCCCTCGCCAGACAATCAAAGTCAACTTTAAATGAACCACAGTTTAGTTTTAATCTTTCTTACATGGTCGGTGTTAGGCCATAACATCGGCTGCCGGCAGACGTTACCACCTACCAGACAAAGTCTTGCCGCCACGCGATTATTGCCGGGTACGAAGCGCCAAATGTTGTTGTGTTGAAAGTTCGGTCGTGGAGGGTCTCCAGATGAATCTCCCTCTGGCGCAGGATCGTTGGTCGTGTTGTGTCTCCAGATGAATCTCCCTCTGGCGCAGGATCATTGGTCGTGTTGTTGGGTTTAATATTGCATCACCTCGCTCAACAGCGGTTTTTTTTAGTGTATAGTCGCTTAATAATCTAATGCCCTTTATCATCAACGATTGCATCACTGCTTACCATCAGTCGGGACTGCGGTCAAATACTAGTTTATAATTATAAAAAAAACCTTACATTATAAATCTTGCAGATAAAGACAAAATTACAAGCAGCTCAACATATCCCCTGTTCCGGGCTACGTTACCCCATATTTCTGAGACCCTAACTACATTTTGAAGCATGAATATCAAAGTATGGAATTTAAACAAGTTTTTTATCTTGTAATAAAATATTTAGTGTAGCTTGGCGTGAGTATGAACAATATTCATAAAACGTGCTTCTTGGACCGTATAGACTTGAGTAAATTGGATGAATGAAATCGGTTATGTTCATGTATTTTATTCAGATTGAAAGGTTTAGGTTTGGGTGGCCTTTTTTTTTTTTTTTGTTGGGGTAAACCTTCAAAAGGCACCCGACCTCCGAGGAATGAGGTCGGGTAGTGTGGGGCTGTTACCTCACCAAAACCACCCCGGTGATCACCATCTGCGCCTAGGGGTAGTCCCGGTTCCTCTTAAAAGACTAATTCCGGAACCCGCCCTGCGCCTGTAAGGCCCATCCCAGGGGAGACTCTAAGAGGGCCTCTCCTAAACTTCCTATGCACAGCAGCACGTGACTACTATGCCACCGTCTTCCCTGGGGTTACTTAGTGGGCAGGCAGAGTCCCCGCTCTGTGTGCCCGCGACCCCAAAGGTCCACCTACCTCAATAAGTAGGCGGATTTCGGCGTATTAAACGCCAAGGCGGTTGCTTCCCCGACGCCTCCTTCTCCGAGCAGGATCAGCCCTCTCTCGATCCCGTTCGGCCGCTTCCTTCTTGGCCATCACGGTCTCACAGAAGGAAGCTACTTCTGTCCAATAGGTTTGGGTGGCCTAATGGTATCAGCCGTGACTTACAAGATGTAACTCGTAGGTTTGAACCCCGCAAGGGGCTTTACTTTGTGTAACTTATTTCATCACCACTGCTCTCAAAACGGTGAAGGTAAATATAGTGAGGAAACCGGCATGTTCTAGAAGGAAAAAAACTTCAGAGACATGTGTCATCTACCAATCCGCACTGGGCGCAGTGATGGATTATGGTTGTCTCCCTCTCACCGCGAAGAGGCCTGTGCTGTGTCCCAGGAGTGGCAACATTATAGGCTGATTATATTATGAAAGGTTTATCGACTGAATTAGTGTGGGTTGTCCATCATATATGTGTCCATCCAACGGACACATATATGTCACAAATCGCGGTAACTAGGTACTTGCCGTCAAATCAAAAAAACGTTATTTCAAATTAAAATTACAAAATTATCTCCGAGAATTAGAGAGAAGAATTTGGAAAATATGTATTTGAAGAAACTATTGTGCTGCTTCCAACCTCTCCCGGTAAAGTGCGAAAAAGAAAATTGCAGCTCAGGTTAATTTTACCTACAAAAACGTTGAAGAAAACACGACAGATCTTAATTATCTTTATATATATAATTCTGCTGTACGTGTGTATGTCATTGAACTCCTCCTAAACGGCTTGACCGATTTTAATGAATTTTTCTGTATGCGTTTGAGTGGCGCCCTGAATGGTTTAGATTCACAAATCAGCCCGGCAGATGGCGCTGATTGCTTGAAAAAGCATGTGATCTTGGAAACGGCCCTGACGACTTCGCTGAAATTTAATACGAGGGGGTTTTCGGGGACGAGAAATCGATCTAGATGAGTCTTATTTCTGAGTAAGCGCATGTTTTCGAGTTTTCTCTTTCGCAATATTTCACGCATAATGTGGGCGCTAATTTCGCGCGGCTTGACATAGCGCCTGTGGCGTAGTCATTAGTGGTATGGTCTACTCGCGATGGATGGTGTTCCTCTGTTCAATCCCGGGCAATCACAAGTTTTTTTTTTGTTTAGACAAGTTTATAGTTTTTATTTTTTATTTTTGTAATTACTTAAAAAGAAAATTGTACATAAGAACTAAAAGGGGAAAAAATAAACAAAAATATTTAAATTTTTTTTATTTAACTAAAATTGTACTTATGAACTGAAAGAGAAAAAAATAAATAGAAATAAATAAATATTTAAGATTTTTTATTTAACTTTAAGAGACTGAAACAAGAGCTCTAGGGGTAGAGAGAGGTATGATATCTTTGTTACAAATGTAGATGACAATGCTTTCCATGGGTATATTCCTAAATCTGCTGTACCTGTGTACGTCACTGAATTCCTTCTAAAGGGCTGGTCCGATTTGAATGAAGTCTATGTATATAAATGAAAGTCGTGTTAGTTACTCAACTCAAGAACCGCTTAACCAGTATGGCTCAAAATTGATAGGGAGGTAGATAAGAACTGGGAGAAGGACATATCACATAGGATACTTTTTATCCCGTTCCCGTTGTTCCCGTCGTTCCCGTGTGACGTGACATAAGACATGGTACAACAAAACGCAACTGACACGGAATAACAAAACAACTCAGTCAAAATATACATAAGTTAGCGGTTTATTTGTTAAAAATGGTACAAACACACTGCTGCACTACTCAGCATATTAAAAAAAAATCTTATTGGTTGAATGTTGATACATTCATTTAAAGCAATGAATATAAATACTCTCTGCCGGTTTAATTTTTTTAATAAAAGCCCCAAAGCAAACTTCAACTTCAAAATTACTAATATTGTATTGCTGTGCCATTTACCACTTCACTACATACTATAAAACAAAGTTACTTTCTCTTTCCCTATGTCCCTTTGTATGATTAAATCTTTAAAGCTACGAAACAGATTTTGATGAGGTTTCTTTTAATAGATAGAGTGATTACAAAGAAACGTTTATATGTATAATAATATCCATTAAATTTTGGAGAAACACTATCCCTCGAACACATGTGGGAGTGACGAGAGGAGGCATAACTCCGTTGCCGCGAAAAATCGCAGTACAGCGGACAGAGCTCCGGCGGAATCTCATGGCGACATGGAAAGTGTGATTGTCGTAATCCAGCACTGAACACGCCACAATAGCGGCGGTAAGTCCTCTCTTTGAGGAGTAGCTAGAGAGGCGCCACGGCGTCCTCACCTTCCGACTGACGTAGGTCCTCACCGGACACGGCTGTTTCGGGAGGTTCCTGTTCCGTATAAGGCGGGAGGAAACGCCAGGGTGACCACTGTGTGCATCGACCTGAGGACACGGTGGAGCATATGGTGGAGGTCTGCCCAGCTTGGGTAGAGCACAGCCGTGTCCTCGTGGCGGCTATCGGTGGCGATCTCATCTCTCGCGTCCGACCCTGGTCCAGGCCATAGTCCGGAACAATAGTGCATGGCAAGCTTTCACCTCCTTCTGTGAAGCAGTGATGCTGGCAACGGAGGAGGCGGAGCGCGTGAGGGAGCGGAAATCCGACTACCCTCCGGCCTCAAACCGCCGCAGGAAGCGCCCTGGTCGGGTGGCAACATCGGACTCCCGACCACCGTAGGCGCGAGCTTGCGGGCGGCGAGCGATAGGCAGCTCGCCTCCTGGTAAGAACCAGGCCCGGGTTGACGGCGCGTTGTGTTTCACACGCGCCTCAAAGAGATGTCAGCACACCTTGACGGGGTCCACGAGGACTGTTCTACAGGGTTGCGGGTTGGTTAAAAAAGAAACCATGGCACTGGCCGTTGCACAGGCAAGTGAAGTAACACGGGTGGGTTTTAGTCAATAAAAGTCTGACACGCCCTTCCGCTCCGCCCAGAGCGGAAGAAGTCATTTGATGATTTCCCATCCTAACAAAAAAAAATAGAACTGAAGAAGAGCAAGAAATTGCACTTGAAGAGCGCAGCCTTAGTATGGCTCGACTTCGTGCTTCTTACTCACCAGAGCATTACGAAGCACAAGAAGAAATTCATCAAATACTGATTTGAATCGGGCAGCGTTTCAATACGCATATAATATAGCGCAATGACGTTCGCATTGGGCCAATGGATGTTGTTTGCGAGTATTGTAACACATTAAAGATTTCCGGAGAACCGCCAGGATTGTGCTCCCAAATAAAGAATCATTGTATCCTGATTTAAAAAGTACTCATGTGATATTGCCTTTAAGGCGGAACGAAGTTCGCCGGGTCAGCTAGTTTTTATATAAAAATTTAGAGGAAAAGCATACCTATGCTTCTATGATGTTCTATTTTGTCAAAAACTTATCACGTTTGTCTAATAGTCACCTGAACATCACGGTAAAAATGGGTTATTAAAATTGAAGAACAAAAAATTGCCCTATTATCCACTGAGAAAACAGCGGAATACGTTTGTATAAAGAAAACACCACTAGAGTTCCCTTTTAATTGTTATTGTTTTGTGTGTTATGTTAACCATAGGTATTTGAAAAAATAATTAAGTATTATACGTTGTTTTACAACATATTTTCATTATTATAGTTGTATTTTAATTCGGTTATGCTTTTTTTTTATTTAACGTTGCCCCCACACTAGTAATTGTTACTGTATTGTGAGTGACAGACCCGGAACTACTTGCAGGTCATACAAATATTTGGGTTAATATTTGTTTGATTCGAATCCGCGAAACGCAGCGCGGCAGCCGATCATTCAGCCACTGCGTTAATCGGTGTCGTATCTTACTTTCGGATCGGCTGTATGTCTAATTAAGATATTCCATAAACAGTTTAGACGCGATTATAAACATGACGACCAAAAATACATAATTTTTTTTATAATTATTAAAAAAAAATACCCCAAGCGTGGACTAATTTGATAGGTGTAAACTAAAATATTATGTTCTCTCTTTTTCGTAATGAAATACTTATAAAGAAAAAGGTCCACTGAACATAAATTTAGTTTAGTTTTTGAACTAGAGAATCGGGGCCAATGTTGCTAGATTTCCCAAAAAAGTTTTTATCTGCGTTTAAGATTATAATCATATCATGAAATAAGAAATCCAAGGCATTACCAATGCTACACATGACTCCAAACATTACACCATGTTATGATGTTAAAAGTTTCTCTTAACCATAACATAAGACATCTCCAAATCTTTCAACACGCCAACAAGTCATCTGTGTCCTACATAGTTTTTTGTTTTGTCTATCCAGAATACAAATGTGCATATTAGGCGCCATTTTAAAAAAAACATCTGCCATTTATGGTCATGCCTTAAATCTCTAGTTGCATGGTGATCGCGCAATTTTAAAATTCGATCCTGTAATGTTGTAATGTTGGTATTGTGCAAATAGTTAAGGCGTAGTTTGCATTGTTTGTCACGTTTCATCTCTATATTAGCGAATTCACAAAGGGCCTGTCAATTGAGAGCTTAGTGTTGCAATGATGTCGGTTTGAATTATCGATGTTTATCGGATAGTTAAGGATCTGTTTGTTTATTGTGGGTGTAGTTGACGCGAAAGCATTAGGGAAGCACACGAAATTCATTTCCATTCGGTCCCTTGTGGTACCGGGCTTAGAATAGTATCGTATCTACCAAGCCATTTCTTCTCGTGGGTGTCGTAAGAGGCGACTAAGGGAACTCTCATCAGGGAAGCAGGCAGCAGCGCTTCTCCTGTGGAATATTAAAGTACTGCGAACCGCAACCTACCTGCGAAGCGTGGGGATTATGGCAAAATGCAATGAAAGCCTTGGGGGAGGCGTTTGTCCATCAGTGGACCTCTGATGATGAAATCGCAATATTTTTTTTACGTTATTGCAAATCGCTGAGTAGTATCAGATTTTATGTTGATCTAAATAATTATTATTCGCGACCATTTTGGTATGAATGTACACAATTATAGTAATAAAAATCGTCAATGCAATCTTCATATATCTCAGATTCAGTCTAAGCGGCAGTGCTTGGGGGAGGGTTATGTCCAGCAAAATACACGATTCGGCTGAAATGAAGATGATGCCTGTGGAGAGCAGCGGTGGCCTAGTGGAGAGCAGCGGTGGCCTAGTGGAGAGCAGCGGTAGCCTAGTGAAGAACAGCAGTGGCTAGTAGAGCGCAGTGGTGGCCTAGTGGAGCGCAGCGGCAGCCTAGTAGAGAGCAGCGGCGGCCTAGTGGAGAGCAGCGGTGGCCTAGTGGAGAGCAGCGGTGGCCTAGTGGAGAGCAGCGGTGGCCTAGTGGAGCGCAGTGGTGGCTTAATGGAGCGCAGCGGTGGCCTAGCGGAGAGCAGCGGTGGCCTAGTGGAGCGCAGTGGTGGCTTAATGGAGCGCAGCGGTGGCCTAGTGGAGAGCAGCGGTGGCCCAGTGGAGAGTAGCGGTGGTCTGATGAAGCGCAGCGGTAGCCTAGTGGTATAGGTCGCGACTTACTAGGTTTGGTTGGTCTTTGGTTCGAACCCCGTCAGGCGATTTACCTTGTGTAAATTATTTTATCACCACTGCTCCCAAAATGGTGAAGTAAAACGTCCTGAGGAAACCGGCATGTCCTAGAAACAAATCTACGAAGACATATGACATCTACTAATCTGCACTGGGTCCACGTGGTACACGGCCCACTCCATAACTCAGGGAGGAGGCTTGTGTCCATTATAGGCTTTGATCCAATAATGATGGCTTAATTTATCTGTGTTTGGTGACGTTGTAAGTCATGAACCTGTGTTACTAAATGTGCTTGTGAGTTGTGAATGTAGTGCTTAGTCACAATAGACAGAGAACAGTAAAACATCTTCATACAAACGAGCCGCTCTCGGTTTGAATGTTTGCGTGCGCGCCGTGCGCCGTGTCGGTACGCGATTTCACGCACACGCTGGCATAATATAGGATGGCATAAGATGGCGGCAGTACGGGCTGTGCCGCGTGACTGTGAGCACGCGCGTAAATTACATGATCGCTCGCGTTGGTCAACTCTCGCCGGCCACTTACCATAATATTAATTATTACGAGTATCATGACTACAAAAAGGAGAAAAAAATATTGTAGTGTTTTCGGGTGCCTCAATAACGATTTCGCAAACCCGGACTTATCATTCTACATCATTCCTACTGAACCAGAAATATAAGTACCTATTTATATTTATATCTTATTAGAAAATATTAGTTTCGTTTATTTCACAGTTTCTTTGCTTTATTAAGAGAGTACCCGAGTCGTATTTTTCCATATAAATGTATTCCTAAATTTACTTTCTGAATACTATGTTTAGAGCTAAAGTTTATTTTAAGAAGCCTAGTTTTCTTATAAAACAGAGGATTGACTACGAAATATCGTTTAGGTAAACGTATTTGTCGCGTATAGTGTAATAAGGGCAATTTCACAATAATTACCTACTACTGCAAATTACTATTTTTTTTTTCTATTGTCTTACGTATTATTTGATACAAATATGGCGTCTTAATCATGATATTAACTCAATAAAATTATAATAAGATGTGACCGACTAACGCTTAAGGTTACCACCACTTTTACTTTTAGCTAAATGGGACATAAAGCTAAATAGACAACCCTGGACATCAACGCAAGAGTAGGCAAATAACGCGGCGGGCGGCCTTAGATAATCTACTGTTCTCTGTCTACTGTGGCTTAGTTTCTTGTTTTCTAGACGTGTCTTCAGTCCTTTCAACTAGCAAATACCTTTGTAAGCAATCAGCTCATTGCTTCGGCTAGGCTTTTACTAAAACAGTATTATTTAACAAATTTATCATCTGCCTAGCATTTTCCCTCGACACATTGACCTCCATAATCTAATTACGGGGTAATATAAGTTATTTAAGCAATTCTTCTGTCTATAACAGTTCTTACATAAATCTTTTACTGTCTAAAGTTTTTACTGTATAAAATCTAAACACTTTGTCTATACAATATAAAACAAAAACCCTGTTGTTCCTTCTGCCTACGTTTTAAGAATCGGTATACGGATGCAATAAAACATATCATTTATAAAAATTTATTCAACAAAAATTATAATTAAAATAAATATTTAATTATTAATATTTGTAATCTTTAACTAATTTTTTACCTTTGCAATTCTGCATGAAGAAGACCTACAACGTTCCCGGCAATCTCTTTAACTTTTAAAATCAGATACTCTAAACATTTTGACGAATGTGTCGATTTTAATAGTTAGGACCGAGATTCCGCGGCTTCGGCGCGGATCTCAAAAAAAAAAAAAAAATCGGAAAATAGTTTTTTTGAACTCAGCGCATCCAGATCTATATGATTATCTATAGTGGTGAGGGTTTTGAGCAACTTCGGGCACATACATACAGACAGCTGACAGACATACAAACATACGCACTTTATAGGGATGGATTTGATGTTGACCCCTCGACTAGAAAATATTTACTTTTTTTTAATTATAATTTCATTAATGATGTGCTTGTAAGTAAATATATAAGCATGTCCCTGAAAGGAACAACAGGGTTTTTGTTACATAGTGTATAATAGTTATCAAAACGCAATAAAAATTTACCCTTAGGTTGTTTCTACTGCAATCGTCGATTAACGAGATTATTCTGTACGAATGTGACGCGGTCATTGTAAATGTACCTATGTAGTACCCTGTCCCTGAAAGGAACAACAGGGTTTTTGTTACATAGTGTATAATAGTTATCAAAACGCAATAAAAATTTACCCTTAGGTTGTTTCTACTGCAATCGTCGATTAACGAGATTATTCTGTACGAATGTGACGCGGTCATTGTAAATGTACCTATGTAGTACCCTGTCCCTGAAAGGAACAACAGGGTTTTTGTTACATAGTGTATAATAGTTATCAAAACGCAATAAAAATTTACCCTTAGGTTGTTTCTACTGCAATCGTCGATTAACGAGATTATTCTGTACGAATGTGACGCGGTCATTGTAAATGTACCTATGTAGTACCCTGTCCCTGAAAGGAACAACAGGGTTTTTGTTACATAGTGTATAATAGTTATCAAAACGCAATAAAAATTTACCCTTTGGTTGTTTCTACTGCAATCGTCGATTAACGAGATTATTCTGTACGAATGTGACGCGGTCATTGTAAATGTACCTATGTAGTACCCTGTCCCTGAAAGGAACAACAGGGTTTTTGTTACATAGTGTATAATAGTTATCAAAACGCAATAAAAATTTACCCTTAGGTTGTTTCTACTGCAATCGTCGATTAACGAGATTATTCTGTACGAATGTGACGCGGTCATTGTAAATGTACCTATGTAGTACCCTGTCCCTGAAAGGAACAACAGGGTTTTTGTTACATAGTGTATAATAGTTATCAAAACGCAATAAAAATTTACCCTTAGGTTGTTTCTACTGCAATCGTCGATTAACGAGATTATTCTGTACGAATGTGACGCGGTCATTGTAAATGTACCTATGTAGTACCCTGTCCCTGAAAGGAACAACAGGGTTTTTGTTACATAGTGTATAATAGTTATCAAAACGCAATAAAAATTTACCCTTAGGTTGTTTCTACTGCAATCGTCGATTAACGAGATTATTCTGTACGAATGTGACGCGGTCATTGTAAATGTACCTATGTAGTACCCTGTCCCTGAAAGGAACAACAGGGTTTTTGTTACATAGTGTATAATAGTTATCAAAACGCAATAAAAATTTACCCTTTGGTTGTTTCTACTGCAATCGTCGATTAACGAGATTATTCTGTACGAATGTGACGCGGTCATTGTAAATGTACCTATGTAGTACCCTGTCCCTGAAAGGAACAACAGGGTTTTTGTTACATAGTGTATAATAGTTATCAAAACGCAATAAAAATTTACCCTTAGGTTGTTTCTACTGCAATCGTCGATTAACGAGATTATTCTGTACGAATGTGACGCGGTCATTGTAAATGTACCTATGTAGTACCCAGCTTAGAATAGTACCAACCCATATCCTCCCGTGGGTGTCGTAAGAGCGACTAAGCGAACTCTCACCAGGTAGGCGGGAAGCAGCGCGCTTCTCCTGTAGAATATGAAATTAAATTACTGCGATCCCCAACCCGCCTGCCAAGCGTGGGGATTAAGAACAACTGGAAGGAAAGCCTTGGGAGAGGCCTTTCTCCAGCAGTGGACCTCTATAGGCTTATAGTCGCTTGTTGTCGTCCATGTTACGGTGCAGGACAAACGGCCTTAAACTTGTTAAAAATGGTTCTACCAAAATAGATTTGGTAATACCCTAGTCCCATCCAAACAAATAACAACTCAAAAGTATATTTACGATAGTCTTATAAAAGTCACATCAAAAGATTTTTGTCATAAATCTTTTAAACAACATTCAAATAAATCTTCCTAAAATTATGCTCATTCATAGTTTCCTTTGTATTAATAACAATATAATATCTAAATTCGGATCTGTCAACGCTTTGCGCGTGCCATATTGCGCACTAAGGCGTTAATCCTTGCGTTTGCGCATCCGTCACGACCGTGGCTCCCTCTCGCGTTACTTTTATTGATAGTAAAAATTAATTTTATGTCACATTTTTACATCGGATTTGTATACTTTTATGGGAATTTTTCGCTTTACGTTCTCGTTAAAAATTTTCAATTATTTGTTAACAGCTATTCTTTGGATTTTATTGCTGCATTTGGTTTAAAAGATTCCTGTTACTGGGTAGTTTTAGTCAGTCATTATTTAAAGCTATCACATTTTGCACCAGTAACAAGTCATCGTTAGCAATTTAATTTGAACTTGCTGTATGCTGTGCAAGTGAAGATAACGTTTTAAATAACAGCTTTTTTACATGCTTTTTATTAGCTTCACTTGTATGTTTGCTTGCTTGCTTGATTGCTTGTTTGTTTGTTTGTCCGTCTCTAACTCAGTGGCCTACGAGTGAGCGGCTCACAATAAAATGTCCCACCGTTTTCAATACGTTCGATCGTTCGTTTTTTTTTTTAAAAAAGGATAATCGAACTAAAAAGTTGAAAATAAATATAGTTTAAATAACTAAAAAAACATGCTCTTAAAAAATATCAAACTGAAAAGTTAAAATAAATAAAAAAAAAGCGTGAGGCGCTTAATATACAAAAATTATGGCACAAAGCGCCTCACGATTTTTTAAAAAATATTTTCAGCTTTTTAGTTTGATATTTTTTAAAAGCAGGTTTTTTTAGTTTTTTACTTAACTAAACCATAAGAATTTTAATGAGCAACGAAAATCATTTAAACCCTAGTTATTATAACCTCCCACAAAAATTATCTGATTATGACATTGATTGCATGCTTAATATCAATTACGTTTCTTTCCAAATATATGTGAATACCATATTTGTCAAAACACATGAATAATATTAAGTTATTAATGTTACCAATAAGTTTTTCAATTAAGCAGGTAAAGATATTTAATTGACTCTCCAAATGATAAATATTATAATTAATATTTTAAAATTACATTGGAATACTTTGACAGCGGCTGCTAACATCTAAGATTTTAATTTTAATTTTTAAACATGCAAAGAGGTATTTATAGACTAAATATGGGCCGATTAATAAATTATGTGTGGCTCAAGTTCGAAGGATGCAAAATGTTTTTTTTTTATTTTGTACTAGCGGCCGCCCGCGACTTCGATCGCGTTTTTTATATGCTCCACACTTATTGTTAGCAGCGATGTTATATGGCCTAAAGCCTTCCTGGAGTAATGGGCTATCCGACGCAAAAATAATTTTTGAAGTCGGTCCAGCAGTTCCTTACATATAAATATACTTAGATTACAGACCTAAGCATGTTTGCATAGGTCTCCTTGTAAATAATTTCTTTACCCATAAGATTAAATATCTACTTTTAATAAATAAGTGAAACTTATTCTTACATAATAAACGTCCGATTATAGATATAGTCTAGGAGAAATAAGGATGTAATAACAGGGACGTAATAAAATTAGTCGTAGACAATAAACTCGTGCTATTTTAGCGGATTTATGTTCCAGTAGGTATGTGCAAGTCGTACTTTACCCATTATGCAATCTAATTACAAATACGAAACCCAAGTGGATTATAGTTTATTAAATCATTTGTCAACAGCGCAAGAACAGGCGTTTTCTATAACACGACTTACTCCTCCTTATTTATTTAATGTTTATTTATTAAGTATTACACAAATGCTGGCCAGCGGACCGTAAATAAATGCTGGCAACACCGACACTCTAATACTGTGTGTCTATAGTATTTATTTATCGTGCATAGACAATTATTAATTGATGTTTTGTTGCGTAGCTGTAGTGCATGCTGCGAGCCCGAATGAGATGTTTTTTATAATTATTTCTTGATGATATTGTGATAAATGGATAAATATTTTAGTCTTCATTTCTGTTTTAGAAAAACTGTATTTGAATTTACTATTTGAGCAGTATATTCAATTTGTAACTGCAGTAGAAGTATGCAGTAGAAGTTCTTCATAAAAACTTTGTCAAATATATGTGGAGTTGTACCGTAACCACCAAAGTAAAAACCAATACCATAAATAAGAATTGGAGGCACAAAAATGTTCGCCATACCAATTACTCTGTGGTACAGTGGTACCATAGACGATGCCATAGACTGTACGGTGTACAATGTAAAGAGAGCTCGTGTCGCATCGAGACGCTGCTGTCGATGCTATCTCTACCGCTAGGGATTACACCCAAGTGGTTTAGTTGAGTATTGGCCACAAATATTTTTATTTATTTATTTGGGAATTAAAACAAAGGATACATACAATGGTTATTTTACGTGTGCTCCTTGAACTAAACAGTATAAAAATAAAATTTGTAGTACATGAAAAAAAAAAACAGCAAATGTTTATTTCACGATGATTGGTTGTCAGTTATGTAGCGAATTGCAGCATAAAACAGATGCGACGTACTTTAGCAATTTTGAAAGGTCTCAACATAGCTGAGTTACGCTTGTACGATATTAGACCACATATATTTTAGATCTTTATAGGGCAACAGTAAAAGCCAAATACAATCTTCGCTTTTTCGTTACCGCATCTTCGGCTCGATTTCGTACAGTTTGTGCACTCTCTGTACCTAGGATTAATGCTCTATTCCATCATACAAGCAAGTCAGTCTTCCTACACGTAGCAGGTCCTGTAACTCCTCCTCCTCCTCAAGACATTCTCCTCATTACTGAGGGTCGTGATATCCCCTGTGGAATTATCCTCTTCTTTACAATAGTTACTTATCTAGTTTAAGTTATCACTCATGTTGGTGAATGTTGGTTCACCTGTTATTGGCAACTGTATAAGCCTTTTACTCATATCTACTCTATTTGTTAATTTTTATACAGAAGCTGTTGGTGTACCTTTATTAATAAATAAATAAATAAATAATCCCTGGCCGCGAGTATAAATAGCATCATGCAGGTCGATGTCCAGAGATGAACGAGTTTGGTCAGTCCACCTTATTGGACTGCGACCTCTAGAATGTCGTCCAATCACCTTCCCAGTAACTATCAGATGTTCGAGGTTCTCTTCATCCTTTCTGGCAGTATGGCCATAATATTCCAAAATTCTTCGAAGGCAGAGGGGAGTCTTATTGTGACACCCAGCTCTTGAAAGATTGATTGAAGATAACTAACATGTAGTTATTTCTGCGAGTCGCTAAATTTAAGTGGCAGTGGGCAGGGCACATTGCTCGTAGAACCGATTGCCGATGGGGCAGTAAGGTACTGGAGTGGGGGCCACGTACTGGAAGACGCAGCGTAGGGAGGCCCCCAACAAGGTGGACCGATGATCTGGTGAAGGTCGCGGGAAGCCGATGGATGCGGGCAGCACAAGACCGGTCGGTTTTAATCCTATCTCTTTATGTTAGGAAGTTATGAGGAAAAACACCGCCTGTGAAGACATTTATCGGATTTTGGCAAGTAACGTGACGTGTAACGAGTAGTTATTAACGTATGTAGTGTGGTGCCATGTTCGTTACGATTTGATTTTAAGAAACACACGAAGCCAAAAATTTGGTATCAATTTTTTGAGTATTTTATTTTGAGTTGAAGCCCTTCTGTTAACGTTTGATATCATCTAAAGATGCCATGCCCTTGGTATGTATATAACCTTTATGTTACACGTTGTATAGGCTGAAGAAGAAGAAGAAGGAGAAGAACCTGTAGTGACTTAGAATTAAAAAAAAAACAAAGTAGTTTTTTTTTCAAATCAACCGCCACTCTACACAAATCCTCCAACATTACCACAGAGCACAGGATTTATTTCACGAAATTGTTTATAGGGCCCGCGTTCAGCGTTATAGTGAATCGCTAACATTATTCAAGACCAACAATAGAGTTCGATACTTGGCTTACCGCTCCCATGAACAGTCACGCGCACTCTCTTCCTTGTGGAAAATCTGCATAATACTACATGCATAATAGAGTGATTAGAATTCCTGTTAAAATTTACATTACTCTGGAAATATTGGCTTTAATTTGATTGTAAGCTTTGTTTTGTAGTGAGAATTGTTGAGGCAACTCCTTAATTAAATGCAACACCTATGTTTTATAGCGATGTGTAGGACTTTGCGTTTGATATTGATTGTAGTTATTAAACTAGGTTTTCCCAGCGGCTTCGTTCGGGTGGTGGTCGGAGAATATTCCATGGGAACGTGCCACTGGTAGTAAAAGTACCCTGTATTATGACAAGTTATAAACTATGTATAGGTAGGTGGTACATACTTGATATTTTTGGGATCAGACTTGTTTCCCCCTCCCCATGTACAGTTTTGACTTCATTACAAGCATAAATTCATAATTTATGCGTTTGTATTTTTTTTTTTGTTTATCTATTCTATTGAGGATTCTATTATATTGAGGAGAAATTTATGAATAACCCATCCGATCCGATCCGTCTTTATTTTCACACCTCTTTCTCAGCTTAGCTTAATTAATAAAATCGGATTGATCGATTATTCAAACAAATTTCCTCTTCGTTTTGCTTTGGTAGAAATCGGGCCTTAGCCGACACGAGACTTTTTCAAAGTAGAAATCGATTAAAAACTATCGAATAATACATAAATCAATATCAATTTATTAACAATTAAAATGGAACAGCGTGTTCATTCTGCTTATTGTTTAAATGTAAAGGTGTTCGTATTTTGTTTTATAATATGAATAGATTCTTTTTTAGTCCAATCCTGGCAATTAGTAAAATGCGTTCGAATTTCAAAAGGGACGTTCTGTCAGCCGATCACCTTTCACGTACGGATACCTTTCCGAAATACCATAAATAGAACACTAATATGAATTAATAGTTGTTCACAGCCACCGTGAAAAAATAACAGTTTTTGTACGCCCCACATATTTGTTTTTGGAGTGTGAAAAATCGCGTTTTTGACGGTTTGCGGTCGGTTTTTAAGTAATACGAATGTTTTGGCATTACGCCTGAGTAATTTCCCGTCTCTGGCTAATATGCAGCTGTGGTGTTACCACACGTGATTTTATTTAGTTTTGTTATAAGTTTCTTGAACGAATTGTGATTTTAAAAATTACGTCGATTAAGCAAGCTGCTGTTGGGACACCCATGTGTCTTTCGATAGTGCTGGTATTTTTTTGTTCTGTTAGATTGCTTCTTAATATTTAATAAAATCCCTCCGAAAAATATAAATGAGATTTATATGCATTTTCACAATGTCTATGGAAAATGCTAGGAAGAACTTGAAGGTTTACATGTCTACTAACATGCAAGCAAATTTCTGTAGGCTAACTTAAAATCCTGCAACCGAATAGAACCATAAATATTAATCAACGAACGTCTCGGGCGCATCTTCAGGCACGCCATCGGGTAGCATAGACAACCTCATTGTTCAATTTGAACTTTTGCCTCCATAACTGTGTCACAGATTCACAATGTGAAAGCGATTTGCCACAGACTGCATCCCATATTTTTGCTTGTCTGTTGCGTAATTGCTTCCTGACACAATAAATACGACGTGTGAACTGTTTATTGGTTGTAAACTCGTAAATATTGTCAAAAGTTGGTGAATGTTACAAGATTTAGGAGTTGTTTAGAGTGTAATGTTGTTTGCTGTGAGATTTATACTCAGTTGACGTAATTAGGTCGGCATAACTCATTTAATAATTTATCTTGACTGAATGAAAATGTTTTCTTTTTTAAATCCACGACCTAACAGATAAATAAAAAGCTAATATTGCTAAGAACTCATTTGTTTTAAATTTTAACAAAAAATTCTTTCTAAGTTCAAATTTTATCTTCATTTGTTTTTCCTTATCATATCTTGCAGAAAGTGAAGTGGGCCTCCTCAACCAACAAAGGAAAAAAATGATATATCTCGTTCTGCATATACCGTAGATGTTGAATACAGGCAAAAGTGTTAATTATAGCGTTCAAAATAAATACCTGCCTCTAACTAGATACCTTACAATAAAAAAAAACGTAATTACAAAGTCACTCGATGTAATTACAAGTTATGTTCTCACCTACTTAGGTACAAACTTCCCCTCTCCATTGAATCACTTCACATCAGCAGTGACGACGTCTAACACATGTTGAGTCTCTCTGATTGAT
Organism: Sesamia nonagrioides; assembly: GCA_017933935.1. Taxonomy (NCBI): domain Eukaryota; kingdom Metazoa; phylum Arthropoda; class Insecta; order Lepidoptera; family Noctuidae; genus Sesamia; species Sesamia nonagrioides. Next base: position 785,294 of record JADWQK010002450.1, on the reverse strand, counting down.
GCCACACCTAATTATCTTTGAAATTTTACATTCATTCCTGCAAACTTACCAACACACCTTCCGTTCATAAAATAATCAACTCTATCTTTATTGTACTAAGGTTGGAAATCGAATAGGTGGTTGTCGTGGGGAGTTGTAAGGTTACGTTGGTAAAATTTCGTCACCTTGGGATGAAGAGATTTATGATGTCTTCCGTATGCGTGAAAATACTTGTACCTGGAATTCAGGGGTTTCATTTGACATTAGACCTGTGTTGTCTTAAACTGTGACATCGTTCAGTTTGAAAAGTAAAGTCATGGTTGAGGCACATCACGGGTAAATTCCAAGTGAAAGCAAGCGTATGGGGGTTATCAGTTTAATCCTGCATAATTAAGATACTCCATAGACAGTTTCAAAATGTCGTGGTGGCCTAGTGGTTAAAACACCAGCCTCTCAAGTATGAGTGCGCAGGTTCGATTCCAGGTCAGGCAAGTACCAATGTAACTCTTCTACTTTTCTAAAAGTTATATGTGCTTTCTAAGTATATCTTGGACACCAATGACTGAAGGTGAAGGAAAACATCTTGAGGAAACCTGGACTTTATAAGTCTGAAATCGCCAACCCGCATTGAGCAAGCGTGGTGATTACGCTCAATCCTTCTCTATATGAGAGGAGACCTGTGCCCAGCAGTGGGACGATAAAAGGTTGATGGTGATGATGATGATAGACAGTTTCGACGCGATTATAAACATGGCGACCAAAAATACGTCAATTTACGCCAGGAGCGGACTAATTTTACAGGTCTAAACTAACATTTTATCTTCAGTCCTTTTCTTAATTAAATATAAAGAAAAAGATGCACTGAACTTAAATTTAACGCTAGTATGATCTATAAATCAACTTTATCCCGTTAGTAGGTACTTACGTTTCTATGGGATAATTTCCGACGTCAACGTGGATGAAACCGCGGATACAAGCTATACTTTCGCCAAATTCGATAAAGAATAGAGGTAAACAAACCGTTGCTAGGCAACGAGTAGTTTACGCCTAAAAGACAGATGTTAACAACCTTTTCTGCATAGATGATTATCATAAAAGTAATTATCCTACTTCCTACTAATGTGAACAGTTTATTTATGAATAGATATTTATGATTTGCATAGAACGCTTAACGGATTTTAATGAAATATGACACATATGTAAGCTAATTTCCTAATAGGTTAAATTTTTTGATACATGTCCTATATTATACTTAGTCCATACTTGAAAGTATTACAATGCATGTGTTATGCAGTTGATTTGAAAATAATTAAAATACGCAAAATTGTATTGACAAATGCCTCAACTTTATTCATTGGTTAAATTCCACAAAATGTGTTTTATACCTGGACTTCATCCATTTTTCTTTTTTTAGGGCTATCTCGTAAAATTAATGTCGACTTTTTAATGGTTTTTCGAAATACGAAGTCAATATGCATGTTATTTTAGTGATTCTATTGAAATATGCTGCAATAGGAATTGTTAATAAATAGTTAGCATCATGTAAAAGTCGATAATCATGTAAATAACAGGAGATTTGTAAAACGTGAGATGTGATAACCCTAAATCGGTTTGTTTACCTCTATTCTTTATGGAGCTAGGCGTTGGTATAGTCCTTAATATTTCCACAGAAATAAGAAGTAAGTTAAGTAGGACATTTTGTTTACTATTTAGGAACACTAGAAACTAAATGATCTCAATTTGGTATTACAACCAACGGTGTACCGTAGTGTAAGTACTACAAAACCACTACTAATCGCAATCGAATATGTAACGGGAGCATTTGTAGGAAATAACACTATGTAAATGCCTTTAATGTCGTGGGATTCCCAGGAATTGAAGTTCACATTAAGCGTAGTCGTTGGTAGAGGCTTAAATCCTCTTATCCAGTAGAGCAGTGGTGGGGTGGTTTAAACCATGATGACCACTTTAGAGTAGGTAATAGAGTGTGCAATCCTGCCTGATGGTAAGCAGTGATGCAACCGTTGATGGTAAAGCGGGCTAGTTTATTAGGGAACTAGACGGCAGTTGAGCGATGTGATGTAACAACACGACCAACGATACTGCGCCAGAGGGAGATTGATCTTCTAGAGATCCTCCACGATCAAACTCCCGACACAACAACATTTGGCCCGGTACACATAGCAACACAACTGCTCAGACACGTCCTCCGTACGGCTTCACAAGACATCATGCCGGCACATGACGAATCGCTTGGCGGCAACTGTCTGGTGGGTGGTAACTTCTGCTGGCAGCCGATGTTATGACCTACCACCGAGAAAAAGGTGATTACCGAGATGCTACTGGTGAGGTTAAGGTGTCTACCGGGATGGTCCCTAACAGAAAATTTTAAAAAGTATTTAATACTAATGAAAAAGACGTCGATCAAAACAGGGATCAGGAGAGTAGTGGTTTCTTAGTGACAACGACCGCGATGAGTTTTAAGATCATAGGATCGAGCCCAGACAGGCACTTTAGTCTGCATAAGATATCATCATCATCTCAGCTACATGAAGCCCACTGCTGGACATAGGCCTCCCCCAAGGATTTCCAAATTCCGAATTTCGTGAGTGGAGCACATAGATCGTAGAGCCGCTGTCCGATGGGGCAGAAATAAATAAATAAAATAAATAAATAAATGTATACGGACAAATCACACAAATTGAGCTAGCCCAAGTAAATTCGAGACTTGTGTTATGGGATATTAACTCAACGATACTATATTTATAATAGATACATATATAGATAAACATCCAAGACCCAGGCCAATTAGGAAAAGATCGTTTCCATCATGACCTGGCCGGAGATCGAACCCGGGGCCTCCACGGTCGCAAGCAAGCATGTTGACCGCTACGCCATGGAGGACGTCACGGAGAAAGTCTCCTGAATGGCGACCACGTACCGGCAAACGCAGCGTCGGACACCCACTAGGTGGTCGGATGACCTGACCAAAATCGCAGGGAACCTTTCTTTTTGGAATAACATATATCATCATCAAACCTTCAAAATGGTAAAGGAATACATTGTGATTAAATCAGCATGTCTTCGAATTAATTCTGGAAGCCATGCAATATCTGCCAACCCGCATCGGATCTGCGTGGTAACCTCGCTCTCACCGAGAGGACCATGTGTTCCAGGACATTATAGGCTGATTACGAAAAGTGGTACGATACTTTGAATAAGATCATCAAACCCTCAAACCGGTCAAGGAATACATTGTAAGCAGACCGGTATATCTTACAACCAGTGGGTACTAGAAGACATGTGACATCTGCCAGCCAGTAGTGGGCCCGCCTCTCAGATAAAGGAGGCTTGTGTCCGAACAGTGGACAAGTTATAGGCTAATTATGCAGGAAAATGATTATGTAGATGGCAGGTCCCGTTATCTCATAGTCCGAAAGTGTCTTGTGCCCGAAACTTATTACTGTTCCATTACAAAGTCAGTTTGGTGTGCGAGAGACAAGTGAGTTCTTCGGAACCTATATTTGAGCCAAATTCGATAAAGAATAGAGGTAAACAAACCGTTGCTAGGCAACGAGTAGTTTACGCCTAAAAGACAGATTTTAACAACCTTTTGTAAATAGATGATTTTCATAACAGTAATAATCCTACTTCCTACTAATCTAAACAGTTTATTTAAGTTTAGATATTTAGGATTTGCATAGAACGCTTAACCGATTTGAATGAAATATGACACACATGTAAGCTAATTTCCTAAAAGATTACATTTTTTGATACATATATATTATAATTAGTCCATACTTGAAAGTATTACAATGCATGTGTCATGTAGTTGATTTGGAAGTAATTAAAATACGCAAAATTGTATTGACAAATGCCTCAACTTTATTCATTGATTGAATTCCACAAAATGTGTTTAATACCTGGATTTCATCCATCTTTCTTTTTTGTAACTTTTTAATGGTTTTTCGAAATACCAAGTTATTATGCATGTTATTTTAGTGATTATATTGAAATATGCTGCAATAGGAATTGTTAATAAATAGGTAGTATGTAAAAGTCGATAATCATGTAAATAATAGGAGATCTGTAAAACATGAGTTGTGAATTGTGATAACCCTAAATTGGTTTGTTTACCTCTATTTTTTATGGAGCTAGGCGATGGTATAATTCGAGGATTAGCAAGCTGAAGTGGCAATGGGCTGGTCACATATGCCGCAAGACCGACAACCGTTGGGGTAAACGAGTCCTTGAGTGGAGACCGCGTCTCGGCAAACGTAGCGTGGGACGCCCTTGGGCGAGATGGAGCGACGACATCAAAAAGGTGGCTGGTAGTGGCTGGCGGAGAACTGCTCAGGATCGAGCTTGTTGGCGTGCTATGAAAGAGGCCTATATCCAGCAGTGGACGAGCAAAGGCTGATGATGATGATGATGATGGTATAATTCTATATTTTTAAAATTAAGTCTATTTAAAAGAATAATCCTTAAAAGCATCCTGCTGTATACCGGTCGGCGACATTGAAAAGCCAGGTACAACCAACTCAATCTATTTTTTCCTTTTACTAATTATAACACGCAATAAAATAATATCAAACAATACAACATAAATAGCTGCTTGAATCACGAACGGCACGACATAAGGGCACGCGCACACTTGTCGTGATGCCGTGCATTTGTCGCGTGCCTTACGCGAGCCGTGACTTTGTGAAGCTTTAGGACGATGCGAGAGTTATCAAAATGTAAATTATTCAGTTCCATTTAAATAAAAAATGTATCGGTTTTCGGTGGTTGTGGGGATCGTGGTCGGCTTATATGGAGTTACGAGTATATTTTAAGAAAACTAAAAAATATTTGTTCATGAAAAAATCAAAATACCTACTACAGTTTCTTTTCTTTTTCTGTTTTTAAAGAAGAGAGCTAAGAGAAATTGTTTGGTAAAGAAAAAAATAGTTTTCGAAATTCAATCCATAGATAAGCGAACATCATTATTCTTTACTTACGTTCAATCTGGATTTAAAGTAGTTACCAGCAAAGCCAAATTCTAGTACACTATTGCCACGAATGAAAATTTTATATTTAAATGCCAGGTAAGTTTTTCATGATAGCGAAAAATACCGGGATTTATGAAATCGAATAATGTCCTGTGCCAATAAAATCACAAATCATGTACAACCAGTACAACAACCATAACATTTAATTAACATAACAAAATAATAACACTTTCTTCATAGAAAATGCATAACGCCACATTTCCATGTAACCTGCGCACGCGCACTCGCCCACATGTGTCGTCGGCTCGTCGCACGAGCCTATCGACGTCAATAGCATCTTAATCACCTATTTTGTTAATCACCAGATCACCCCTGATTGAGTTGTTTATAGAATCATAATTATTGAAGTGATATGTCGTGATTTTTCGTTCTTAGATAAAATGTTACGAAACGTAATCATGGGTTATGCACTTACGCATGTTTATTCATGCTTTTTGGAGTGATATAGTTGTATAATTATGATAATAATTAACAGATTTATTTTTAATGTTATTTTTGGTGGGAGTTTTAGTTTTTAATCATTCAGTTTTTCGCCTAAACGCATTTCTTAGCGGTTTTGTGATGTGTGACTGAATTCCAGTTGGATTGAGAGTATTCTTTTGTTTTTAATATAGTTTGTTTAGCGTGGAATAATACGTATACATATATTTTTATCTATTTAAACTTCCCTATTCACCATCGTTTTGGAAGCTAGCTATCCATATGTAAGCTCAACAAGAGATCTTTCCTGGAATCAGGAGGAATACACCAAGTGTAGGTAAAGTTTCTAGAATAACCAGCCTACAGCGTTCCCACTACTGTGTCCCAAGGTTCCCCTTTTTGAGAAGGAATGGGCCGTGATAATTCCAAAAAATAAGTACTATTTATTTTTTTCTTTCCAATGCCACATGCGGGCACATGGGATTTGATGGATGTCAGATTGTAATGAAATGTACATTATTCACACTTATTAGCATTCATTCCAGCATGAATCTGCGAAGTTGTGTTTTACAGTCCCTTTTAGGCTAATTTACTAAAATTTTCTGTAGTCGAAAACTACCTAGGGTCGGGGGGAAAATGTAATGAAATGTCAACTAATTTTTAGTTCTAGAATATACTCTATATTCTAGAACTAAATATAACTCCTAGCGATATTTTCATTTACCGTTTTGTGTGCAATGACTACGAAATAATCTACACAAAGTGTCTGTCTGAGTTCAAAACTTCGACATAAAATTCTAAAAGCATTTTTCACTGTGTTGCCGTTGCTTGTACGTTCCTATTAATTCAAAATCAAAACGATTACGCAACAGACCATAGATTAAAGTTTTAATTCCATCATTACCATAGGTATAGAGATCCATCGATAGTTTGTTAAACAACGATTTAACGTTTATGACGTTTACGATCTCCAGAATTAATATGTATTTGTATTTAAAACACTCATATTTATTCATAGAGTTTTATTTTGATATATTGGGATGTTTTTGGAAATGGAGAAATGCCTGTATTCGGGTTTTTTGAAGTCCTTTTCCTGATGTTAAGATGTATGTAGATATTAAAGTAACAAATAATGGAATAATTGAGCTGAGCTTTGTGATACCATGGATTCTGACAATACTGGTTCTAAATTAGAATGAATGATTTTTCAATCGACAGATATTTATTATTTCTCGAAATGAAGTCTGTCAGTTTTTGTATGAAAGAACTGTCAAAAATTCAAAATTATTCCTTCGATTAAATTATCTGACGTTTGATAAATCAGCCCTAAATGAAATAACAATAGAGCGTTGCTCCACGGTTTTTATAAGTTTTTTTTTTTATTTTGGGAATAAGACTTTGTGGCTAATTGTATGAAAGTAACAGCCGCACGGGTCGAACGAAGGTTAAGTTACGCTTGCTGCAGTCGGTTCGTGGAATGGTGAGCAACACTTTTATTAGATACATACCCCTCCTATCCCTCTGTGCCTCGGTAAGGTAAGCCGTTGATCTTGGCTGTCATTCTTAGATCTTTGACAGTTGCTACGAGTAGTCAAACGCCCAAAAGTGTCAACCAGTATTACCATAGGGTGAGTAGTACCCAGCAGTAGGGTTGTGAAGGGTATATAGGCAGTCAATGCATATAGAATAGTAGATTCAGCTGCACCTGGTGAGAAAGACAGCCAACTGTTAATGCTATGTGCTCAATTAAATACACCAAGAAGCAAGTATATTTAAACAATCCCGCGATTTTTCCTTCAACTTCATTGCCTGGAGGAGCATCTAATCAGTATTAAGGAATGGAGAACGAATCAAATTCAAGAAGTTTTTCTATTTATCCGTCAGTATACTTTTGCTCTCTCTCTCTACGTAACCCTGGTTTATGAACAAGATCAAATAACCGAAACCCAAATCGCCACTGGCCGGTGAGCTTATCGGCAAGACCAGGAGGAGTACAGCGACCGAAGCCCCCGTGTAAGTCCCAAACTTATCATTATTTGGGAGTGCTTGCTCGCGATTTCTCTCCGTATTTTAATTTCTATGTACCTACATAACGTGTGCCTATTTTACAATCTATATATCGAGGGAATATGATACCAAAACACCGATGCCAATAAAACTGAGAAAAGGCAATTTTTTTGTGTATTTAATTAAGTTTAAATTTTAATTAAGCCATTTTCTCTTGATAAAGTGACTTAGGACCATTCCATTAGGTGCTTTGTCATGTTTTGTCATTAAGCCGTTCAGATACTCTATGTTATAATGGAGCTACAGAGGCATATAAATTTTGGATATAATCTCATCACAGAACATAAACTATATCTCATAGTCATCCCCGCCTCCGGACGTTGACGCGAGTAGTCGTGTTATTGGCAACTCCCGGATTTTTATTCGATAAAAATAGTTTTTGATATAGTAAATGACCTAAAAACTAAAGTGATACGTGAAAAACATCACAACAATCAATCAGTGAAAGTGCTATAACAGTACAAAACAATTACGTGAGTTAACAAACAAAAATTCATTATAAACTTTTAAAGTGAACTTATATATTTCTGCGTGTGGCGGTGTTGGAAAAAAAAAAAAACAAATTATTTTGTACGGAAGAATTTAAATAGGTATTGTACAATTTCAACACATTAATCTCTAAGCTCATACGCTCAGCGGCTCAAGTCACCACCTAAGTTGTTGGTGCTCAAGTTAAAGTCCAGCTGACGAACAAGCTATCTTTGTTGTATCGTGATTCGATTGGGTTCTTGTGTTGCTCTGCTACCAGACCATCGATAATGCCAATTAATCGCACACCACCGGCATCTCCGCTGCCCATGGCATCTATGAAGGTGCCAGAAATCGTGGAATCTGCACTTTCCGATACAAATGAATGCAGAGAACCCTTGAGTGCGCCAACGCCTGATGTTTTTACGTCCGCAAAACACGTAACAGAGCGTAGGAAAAAAAGGAAAGTTGAAGGCAACGACAGGGACTCGGACAACTTACCAATAAAAATATTTTCCGACTTTTCTAAGGATCAAGAAAGGCGTTTTGATGATCTCATATCAAAACTGAACGATATCATTAGGCAGAACGGTGAGCTTAAGGCAAGCGTCGAGAATATGTCCAGCAAGTACGATGAAGTTTTGCTGCGTATTGCAAGTCTGGAATCCGAACGTAAGGAGGACAAAAAACAGATTAGACAGCTGGAAGATAAAATCGAGTCTATGGAGCGAAAATCGAGAGCATGTGGAATTGAGATTCGGAATATTCCCAAAGAAAATGGAGAAACCAAAGAGATTCTTTGCGACTTGGTTACAAATGTAGGAAAAGCTCTGAGTATTAACATTGACAGCTCTAATATACGAGACGTCTTCAGAGCAAAACCTAGTGATGACTCAAGCCCTGTCATTGTTGAGTTCAACTCGGTTTTGCCGAAAAACAAAATCCTTGACGGTGTGAAAACTTTCAACAAAACTAAAGCCAACAGTGAAAAATTTAACACTGCCCATTTAAAGTTGAAGCAACCGACCCGACCGATTTACATAGCAGAGACGTTATCTCATAAAACACAAAGATTGTATTTCCTAGCACGGTCGTTTCGGAAGAGTTACGGTTACTCATTCTGCTGGACAGCTCATGGTGCAGTTTACCTGCGCAAACAGGTGAATGATCCGCTGATCCGCATAAACTCCGAATCGGACCTCGATAAATTAAGAATTAATGCATGACTGCCTTTTGTAACCTATTTTTTAATAACCGATAATCGAATCTATAGTATTATTATTGATAACTGTAATTTATTTTTTCAAATAATTCTTAAGTCAAATAATTCTGTTATTGTTTATAATTATTGTAAACACTATTCAATTAATCCTTTAATTATTATGCATGTTAATATTTTATTCAACACACTATTCACAAAACCACTTCATTTCATCTCATTACATCATTCTCATCACATCTCATCATCATCATACTTTTTATTTAAACTGATTATAACATTACAATACTCTGCAGTTTTTACTTTTGGGTCTATATATAATATAAGTTATCACTCACCTATATACGCGCAAACATTCACACATTCATACATTCGTACTAATGCAAAGAAACATTCCAATTCACAATATAATACGAACACGAACAATCCTCTAATTATGGTATCAATTAACACCAATAACAGAGCCAACATTATTGATTTAAAATCCTACATATACCATGTATCCTGGATTATTACTATTTCCATTAAAATTCGACACCATTGAGAACATCAATACTGATCTTGACCTCATATCTGTTTCGAAAGCTGGCAATTGTTTGATAGAAGACTGTGCAAAGTTGTCCAAAACTCACTATAAGGCAATTTCTATCTTAAATCAAAATATTAGAAGTTTGTCCCAAAAATACCCCAATATTCTCACTCTTTTACATCGTGCTAACACGAAATGGGATCTTATTGTTTTAACGGAGTGCTGGTTGTTGAATTCCCCTCCCCTCCCAACTCTTGATGGATACTACTCCACCTCTACCACTCGGCACTGTACGCAAAATGAAGGCGTAGTAATTTACTACCGAGAAAACTATAAAGCTGCTATTGTCGAACCAGTTTTAAATGACGCGAACTGTCTTATTATTATTTTAAATCAAGATACGGCCATTATTGCAATTTACCGCCCACCATCAATATACAACGTTACTAACTTCTTACATTCTCTATCTCAGATTCTTAAAAATTACTCATCATATAAAAATTTAGTAATTACGGGCGATATAAATATTGATATTAAAGAAAACAACACCGATCCCCGATCCTCAGAGTATTTATCAATGGCTGCTTTTTACGGTATGCTTCCGGCACACACATTGCCAACTCGAAGCAGAAATTGCCTCGATCATGTACTTTTAAGAACCAAAAATACAGCACATTGTTATGTTGCCCATGCCTCAGTAACTGATCATGACGCCGTACTACTTTTTCTGGGCGCTTCCCATAGTTTTCCTAAAACAAACATTAATAAAACTATCAAAAAATTTGACTACGTAAAACTTGAAATGGACCTGATAAATGTTGATTTTGATACTATGTACCAGCTAAAATGTGTAAATGAAGCTACTAATTATTTTATTAATTCCCTTAACCGTTGCCTTATCGCCAATTGTATACTTAAACCAGTGCCAAATAGAAAACGATTAACAAAACCGTGGATGACTGTCGGGTTATTAAAATGCGTGAAAAATCGAGACCATTTACATATTAAATACAAAAAATCACCCACTAACGAGATATTAAAAATTACATATAATAGGTACAGGAATTACTGTGTCAAAATTTTAAGAAAGGCCAAAAATAATTATGAAAAATCCTTGTTAAAATCCGCAGAAAAAGATACTAAAAAGCTCTGGGACGCTGTGAAAACAATTACTTTTACAAAGAAACAGAAAACATCTGCAGCGGAACTGTTATCCCCAATAGACCCGATATCATCAGTCAACGAAACAAACCACTTTTTTGTAAACATTGGTCGTACACTGGCAGAGGCCATAGATAAGGACAATATAAACAGTGACCCTACTCCCTCAACTCACAATACACCCTTTATAAACACATTTTTTCTTAATCCAACTGATAATGCTGAAACTGAATTAGTGATAATGAATATGCGGTCTGATTGTGCAGTGGGCCTCGACGATGTTTCTGGACTTTTCCTGAAAAGATTCAGCGATATACTGGTTCCCCCTATTACTTTTCTTTCTAATTTGGCCTTTGAAACTGGAATATTCCCTGATGCGTATAAAGTAGCTGTTATTCACCCTATCTACAAGAGTGGGGACAGGACGTGTGTAAACAACTATAGACCCATTTCTATTTTACCAACTCTGTCAAAAATTTTAGAAAAATTACTAAATAAGAGACTTGTCAAGTACCTAAATTCACACAATATATTATCACCTAACCAATACGGGTTTCGGTCAGGAATTTCAACAAATGACGCGGTTCTAAATCTAACAAATAAAGTGGTGTCTGAGCTGGACCATAGAAACAAGGTGATTGGTATTTTTTTGGACCTGGCCAAGGCCTTTGATACGATTTCTGTCCCCACTCTTCTAGAAAAGCTGGAGTACATAGGCATCAGGGGCACTCAGCTTGCTCTTTTTCAAAGTTACCTGACGGGACGTCGACAACGCGTTAAGATCAATGACTGCGTTAGCGATGAGCTTTCGGTTACATATGGGGTTCCCCAGGGCAGCATCGTTGGCCCTACTCTATTTCTTATATTTATAAACGACCTTTGCAATCACTACCTTCAAAACGGGAAAATTTTTACTTACGCCGATGATACTGCACTAGTCTTTCATGGTGAGTCTTGGACAGATGCCTTCAGTCATGCACAGTCGGGATTCAATTTGGTCTCAAAATGGCTCTCTAAACATTCACTAACATTGAATATAGACAAGACAAAGTATATTACATTTTCTCTTACTAGCTCTGGCCAACCATCATCTAATTCCTTCACTCTCGTAGCCCACAACTGCAAACCAAATGAGCCCTGCCGTTGTCCGAGTTTGAGTAGCACAGACTCCATTAAATATCTTGGCGTCCAGATTGACTATAGATTAAAGTTTCACCAACATATCGAATCACTCTCATCCAGATTACGTAAGCTCATCTTCATTTTCAAAAACCTAAGTCACATTGCGGACATATCAGTGATAAAAATGGTATACCTGGCTCTATGTCAATCAATAACAACTTACTGCATACTTTGTTGGGGTGGTGCTGCAAAGACGTCACTTATAAAATTAGAAAGAGCGCAACGTTTGATACTAAAGGTTGGATGGCGTCTCCCCTTCCTATACCCGACGTCCGAACTTTATTCTACTTGTAGAATATTAACAGTCCGACAACAGTTCATTCTGAGCGTAACAATGAGATCTCATTCACTAACTCCTTATGACCCACACAAACTGGCCGACAAGCGTCGCAAACACAATGTCTGTCCCACCAGTTCCTTTACCACACTACTCGCACGAAGCAGTTTCTGTTATCTTGGAGGTCTTGTTTATAACAAAATAAACAAAATCCTAAATATTTACCCTAAACCTAAAAAGGAATGTAAAATTATCGTTACCAATTGGCTCCTTCAACAAGATTATGAAAATACTGAAATCATAATAAAACCTTAAGTAAAGCTCCAATAAACGTACACCACATGCACACACACACACACACACACACACACACACACACGCCAACACACCCTCTAACGCCCCTTGCACGCCAACACACATGCACACACACACACACAGACCCCCCCCCCACACACACACACCCCCGCACACGCACACACACAACATACTACACAACATAGTTTAAGTTTTATAAAAATTGTCTTCACTTCAATGTAGTTGTTAACAATTAAACTTAACACGTGATATGCACGACTGCACGTACCATACGCTAGCTCACTACGAGGCGGCGAGAGCCTGGTGATCTGTACTACAGGTTTTCCTGAAACCTACTTCAGACACCAGCCCCCTAATCGGCGAACACATTTTTGTCAAATGATTGCGACCAGTTGGGATCAGTTGGGATTGTTCGGACCGCCCATTGGTCCATTCGGGGCAAACGATCCCAACTAGACGCAATCATTTGACAAAAATATGTTCGCCGATTAGGGGGCTGCTCTCATAAAGGACTTGTAAATATTTAAACTGTTAGCTTTAAGTAAAATTGTAACTACCTTTGTGGAGAAATAAATAAATATTATTAAATATTATTATTATTATAGTGTAGTCCCATCTTTATAATTAAGGCTCAGTAACGAGCCAGTCCATTAGAAGTTGTGTTACTGCCCTAATGTTCGGTGCCTGACGTGTGTAATAGCCTTTATGGCAGCTTCACTATGAACTATATGGGAACCAGAGAAATTGTGACTTTTGATTTTGAAAATTATGGTTTTAGATTTATTTTTTGATGTTTGTAATGATATTGTAATTTTTGAAGTTATGTCATCTAATGTGATGAACAGCTAGAATGTGTAGATGTAGAAATAGTTATATATTTTTTAAATAAACTATTAAATTAGAAAATAAATTTATAAAGTTTTCTCTTATTGACTAAGTCGATGACTTTCACTATAATTAAAATTATTTTTGGCATTACAGCTGTTTCGCAACCAAAAGAGGCATACACAATAGATTTGAACCGCAATGTATTGAAGAGGAAACAGACTTACATTCTTAACAATTGGTGCACCTCACCTTACCACAGATTAGGTAATAGCTACGCACATTGTGCATTCTACATCACATTGCCTACAAATTAAACATAAACACCCGAAATACCACAGAAAAAAAAAATACAGATGGCGAAATACCATCCATCAATCCTTTACAGACACAATTTCCTGGACTATCCCAAGTACCAAAAGCAAGTCATATAATACAAATAATTGCGCCAAAATGTGCGTTCGCGCAGATTTGTTGCGCACGCGTCATGCGTCAGTTGCACATTTGACGTGCACCTTTTGAAAAGAGAATGACATGCACCGTTGCACATAAGTGTAAGGACAGTTTGGTTGTCATTTGTTTGACGAGTGTTATTTTAAAGTTTGATCTTTTAAAATGGCGAATGTGGTTTTGAATGGATGGTTATTGAGGAGATGGAAATGGTAGTATTTTATTTTCCGGTATTTTGTAACATCTAGAGACTAAATCTTTGCCATTTTAACTATAAACGTCATGGAAAATATTTAGTCTTAAGAGACTTTTACTTAAGTAAGTATTCTACTTCTAGACTAATATATGTCGTACACTCTCTTAACATAAAATACATGTAAATAAACGGATATTTTTAAAGGAATCCCACTCTAACTTAATTACAAAGTATCCCTTATATTAACTCCTCAATAGATAATAATTCCTTAGTAATTATCACTTCCGATCACATGTGTGGTTTTGTAGTCGCAGTCGGAAACGGCGGCATATGTCGACTATCGGCCATCGGCTAGATAAAGGGTTGTATCTTTAACACCTTCGAGTTCCGTCCTATTGTGTGATACAATTTGTGGAAAAAATAATGCCGCCCGCTGTTAGCCCGTTGGTCTGTGAGAAGGGGACGGACTTGGGAGGCTAGATTGTAATTTCACGTTTTTATTTTTGTAACTTCTAATAGAATAAATGCAATATTAAACTGAAGAAGAATTTCTTCTAGAAACAAGCAAAATAGCATTAGTTTTATTAGGAGTCTGTTCGAATTACCAAGCACTGACATAAAATACGACTCATCCATGAATCTGAAAAAACCACAATGGTGCCGACTCGCTGGTTCACAAACTAAACAAATTATGAGTTGAGTGTATTTTTTCTTTCTATTTAATTTGAAAAGGACAGAAGATAAAATATTAGTCCTGTCAAATTAAGATGATTTTGATGACTTTAGATGTGACTAAAAACATGGTGTCAAAAATACGTCAATTTACGTCAGTCGCTGACTAACTTGACAGGGTTAAACTAATAATTATCATGTCCTTTTTCTAAATGAAATATAAAGAATAAAATGCACTGAACTTAAATTTAGTTTAATTTATGAACACGGAAATCGGCACCATTGTCTCTTCAGGTTTAGCATTTTCAACGACGGTTTATTAAATGAATTATTAATAAGCTTTATAACTTATTCAAAACGCGCAATATTATCAAAACTATTTAAAAAAAAAAGTATGATTACAAGAAAAAACATAAAGTTTACCACCCCAACTCCCTCTCTGTCACGGCGACCGTAGCACCAATGCCTCGCAAGCGCATACGTTATTATTTTATTAGCCGAGCGTCACGGCGCAGGCGCATGGTAATACGCAGCCGGGCGACCGCGTGAGCACGTGCCCACGATGTTGCGTATTGATCGCTCATGGAACACCTTACCAGTTGTGAGGAATATGGATGGTTGGTTACTTTGTTATGTGCACAAGCAGGATATGGGACAAAAGCAGTTAAAGTTCATTTAAATAAATCGTCGTCATATGAGCAGCAGCCCGTAGGTCTGGGCTCGAACCCAGAAAGGCGTTTTAGTTCTTTTTTTTTAAAGTAAAGTAAAGTATTTATTTCTTTGCAAATATGGGTATAGCACACAGGTGATTTTTTTCAAATAGTTCTCCATATTTTACCGTCACATGGGCATGCAAATTTTCATAATTCAAAATTTAAGAGAGAAATAACAAAAACAAAGAAAAAAAATATAATCAAAAACAGGGTTACAATAACTATGTCAGAAAGTGGAAACAGTACGTCAATCAAACAAGTGAATCATCATTAAGACAATCGCGAAAAATTTTATCGCCATTGCTCTTAAACCGGTGAAAGAGAGCATCGCGAGGAACCAGTATATTCTATAAGCAAATATCGAAGATCTGTAACATTTACCAACCTGGACTGGACCTGCGTGGTGGGTTGCCGCCCACTCCCTTTTACCAAGTGGCCTGGCCACAGTGGTGACCTTATAGGCTGATTAGTTATCCATACTAATATTATAAATGGGAAAGTATCTCTGTCTGTCTGTTTGTCCGGTTTTCACGCCAAAACTACTGAACCGATTGTAATGAAATTTGGTACACAGATAGTCTAGAGCCTGAGAAAGGACAAAGGCTATAAAACATCCCGCTTTGACCAATAGGAGCAGAGCAGGAACCAAAAACGTAGCGAAAACGGGAGCAAACGCGGTCGTACATATTGCTACCACTATTTTAACAGGCGCTTCTTTTAAATCAACTGAGCTCTTTCGGTTTGAAGCTTACGCGGGTGAAATCGCGTGGCACAGCTAATAGTTATGACATATTTGATAATTATGTTCTACGTCCACCACGAACCCATTTAGACTTAAATTGTTTTTTTCATTAGTACTTTGTTGGAAATGCAGATCTGTATTATAAAAACCTGGTAGATTTTTTTTTTAATTGTAGAATTAATGAACTATCTAGGTACTTAAGTAATCTTCTTTTCATGGCGAGGATGAAAGTCTTTTGGCCTCGAACAAGATTACATATTTATTTTTATTTTCACTTCTGTTTTTGTGTGTAAAAGCCGTACGGAGGACGGGTCTGAGCAGTGGTGTAGCGATGTGTGCCGAGTACGATGCGCCAAATGTTGTTGTGATGGGAGTTGGTTCGTGGAGGAGGGTCTCCAGATCCAGATCCCTCTGGCGGAGCATCGTTGCTCTTGTTATTGGGTTTAACATTGCATGACCTCGCTCAACTGTCGTCTTCTTCCTATTTACTCAGTTGTTTGAGTGAATAGGCTCTTAATAAACTACTGCGCTTTATCATCAACGGTGGCATTACTGTTTACCATCACATCATCAAAAAAAACCTATATTTCTTTCATTCTTTCTCCTCTTCCTCTTAATTCAACAATCGCATTTAAATCCCAGAAAAGTTGTTTCATTTAGGTACCTACTTATTAAAACTACAAAAATAAGGAACTAGATTATGATTTATGACTACAGATATTAGGAACCCTTCACATAATTCGAATATCAATAATAAGGCTAACAATACAGACATATGTTTGATAAAAACAGTGTTGTGTCAAAGTAACATGCCACTGGACATGTCCGTTAAAGTGACAAAAAGAAAAGATTTCCATCAACCTGTTGAATGAGGCAGTCTTTATGCATTAAGTAACCACCCTGCGGAGTGATTTCGTAACACACTATCAGCAAAAATGGGTTTCATTGTAGGTACCTACAGTTCAACAATATTCATTGCTTTGTGTACGCTGTTTAGAAAACACATTTTTCGAACTTAAGGAACAATGGATTAGTAACATGCTTCAAAATGATACAGGTTTTGATTGGCAGTGAGACTAAGTAGACAGTATTCTAATGACATAGTGGCCATGTCTTTGCGTAATAAACTATTGCTGTCAATTGGATCATTTTATATTGTGGCCAATGTCTTTGCGTAATAAACTATTGCTGTCAATTGGATCATTTTATATTGCTAATCAATTGCATAATAAACTATTGCTGTCAATTGGATCATTTTATATTGCTAATCCATTGCGTAATAAACTATTGCTGTCAATTGGATCATTTTATATTGCTAATCAATTGCATAATAAACTATTGCTGTCAATTGGATCATTTTATATTGCTAATCCATTGCGTAATAAACTATTGCTGTCAATTGGATCATTTTATATTGCTAATCAATTGCATAATAAACTATTGCTGTCAATTGGATCATTTTATATTGCTAATCCATTGCGTAATAAACTATTGCTGTCAATTGGATCATTTTATATTGCTAATCAATTGCATAATAAACTATTGCTGTCAATTGGATCATTTTATATTGCTAATCCATTGCTTAATAAACTATTGCTGTCAATTGGATCATTTTATATTGCTAATCCATTGCTTAATAAACTATTGCTGTCAATTGGATCATTTTATATTGCTAATCCATTGCTCCGTAAGTTCCAAAAACGTGTCTGCTCAACAACATAAATAACGCAATGAATGTTGTTAAACTATCAAAATGATACCCATTGTTACTTAAGTGTGTTATGCAATTGCTCTGCAGATATTAGTCAATTATAAATACATTAAATAATATTGAGTTGCTTTCATTTACAAAAAATTGTAAAAGCAACATTACACGTGTACGTAATTCATATAATTGCAGGTAACGAACAAAACCGAAGGCAATTAGCTCTGAATAGTGATAAATATAGTTGTATTAAAATTACAGTTGCGTAAACGTACATTGTCAGCCCTGGATAAGATGTAGGAAGTAAATGACCGTTCCCTGAAAGGACTATAATTAGTGGCCTGCATCCATACCTGGACGTATCCCACCTGGCGAGGCAATTTTCCATAACTTCAGGATAACAATAAAGGCATTAAACGAAATGTGTTTTATTTAAAATTGCTGAACGTCCAGTTGTTAACCGATTGAACAAATTAAAGCATAGGTTCTCAAACTTACTTTGTCTACTACCTTTTTTTTTAATAATTAAAAACTAGCGATTGACTGCAATCCCGCCTGGTGGTAAGCAGTGATGTAATCGTTGATGGTAAAGCGCGCTAGTTTATTAAGCCCATTCACTTAAAAACCTTAGTGGATAGGAAGGAAGACGGCAGTTGAGCGAGGTGGTGCAATGTTAAACCCAACAACACGACCAACGATGCTGAGATTGATCTGGAGACCCTCCACGGCCAAACTCCCAAACTCCCAACACAACAACATTTAACGCATCGTACCCGGCACACATCGCAACACAACTGGTCAGACCCGTCTTCCGTACGGCTTCAACAGACATCATGCCGGAACACCACGAATCGCTTGGTGGCAAGACTTTGTCTGGTGGGTGGTAACTTCTGCCGGCAGCCGATGTTATGGCCTACCACCGAGAAACCGACCTACCCACTTCGGAGGTATATACTTTTTCTCGAACTCCAGTTTTATTTTTCACTTACCATCTACCGCGAATCTGAAACAGCAAGGTAATTACGAAACACACTATCAGTAGCAATGGATTTCATTTTGACAGTTCAACACTATTCATGGCATTATTTACGTTGCTAAGCAGATACCTTTTTCGAACGTATGGAGCAAGGAATTAACAATTTGCTTCAAAATGACTCCTATAGGGAATTTGACTAAAAAAAACTAATTAGTCCGTCAGTCAGATTTCCAAAAAATACTAGAAACGTATATTTTGTTTTATCATATCAATAAAAATTGACAAATATAAAAGGCATCAAAGATCAGGAGTGGTGGCTGGTGACGTCACTGGACGCTAAAAATTGTAGCGTGCAGTGACGTCGCACGAGTTTTCAATGCGCTGTGTCGTCTTCATTTTTTATTTATATGAAAAAAGACAAAATACGTGTCTAGTATTTTTTGGAAATCTGACTGACGGACTAATTAGTTTTTTTTTAGTCAAATACCCTATTGTTAGTAATAGTGTGTTACGCAATAAGGGTGCTGCTCTTGTTAAGATTATATCCAAAGCTAATAATTATGATATCGTAGGATAAGACGAAAAAAAGTTTGGGTTTTCTACTGCACACTGAAAATCTAGATGAGGGATATTGTCGCCCACGTTGAGAACCTATGACTTAGAGCAAACCACAGGATATGACAACAGCAAGTAAAGATTATTATCGTAAATAAAAGAATTATACTATTGTAAATAATAAAATTTATACGCAGTACAAGCTGTCAATAATGGTTGTACTATCAAAATAAATAGACTATAAAGAATAGCAATAAAAAAAAACCCGTTAAAAACTACTCCAGGCTCCGTAAAAAACAAATTTTAGTACTTATCATAAAACTAATATTTTTACGGTAGCTTTTTCTGGCTTGCACCTTTGCGCATAATTCATTCCAATCTACTCACCGAATTCTTGTGTGAAGGGTGTAGTGTAATTTGGCCACTACCCCTTTCGATGCAGCCGTCTTTTACTACTTACATAACGACGAAATATACAATTTGTCGTAAAAGAGACCGTTGGTAATGGTCAGGTAACTTTATGGTTTTGTTTTTTTAGCTTTTGAGTGTCTTGAAGGGGTGAGCTAAATATGTTACGGTGTTATAGATATGATGCGTTTTTTTAGGGCTCCGTAGCCAAATGGCAAAAAACGGATCCCGTTTAGATTCATCATGTCTGTCTGTCCGTCCGTATGTCACAGCCATTTTTTTCCGAAACTATAAGAGCTATACTGTTGAAACTTGGTAGGTAGATGTATTCTGTGAACTGCATTAAGATTTTGATGCAAAAATAAAAATAATAATAATAAATATTGGGGTCTCCCCATACTTGGAATTGAAACTCAAAAATTTTTTTTTCATCAAACACATATGTGTTCACGCATCTTTGGGTAGGTCTTCAAAAATGATATCGAGGTTTCTAGAACACCTTTTTCCTTTTTTTAAAACCCAATATTTTGCGTGACGACCGCTTCCAAAGTGCAAAAAAGTTGGTCCCCCCTCTAACTTCTAAAATAAGAAAAGGAAAAATAAAAAAAAAACATATGACGGACATTATAAAAACTACCAACGAAAATTGTTTTGAACGAGATCTAATAAGTATTTTTTTTAATCATAAATCATTGGTACGGAACCCTTTGTGCGTGAGTCCGACACGCACTTGGCTGGTTTTTTTATACGTAGATTGTCGTGAAGTTTTATGATCGATTTGTTTTATTTGTTGAAGTGGTGTCAATTATTTAGTAATATTTTACACCTGCTTTATACTATTTTTCCTGCTGCTTTTTATTGAAGGTATAGCAGTTGTACAGTGCTTAATTAAATCAGCTAGCCTTTTACAGACATTATATCAAAATCTGATCAAAGAATCAAGATATCAATTTGGTAATTTTTTATCGGAACCAATGCCCCTCATTTTCCAAAATATACTTGACCTTCTGTTTTCGGGTCGGGGTATGTCGGTTTCCTCAAGATATTTTGCTTAATCGTTTTGAGAGCAGTGGTGATTAAATCATCATCATCATCATCAACCTTTTAATAGTCCCACTGCTGGGCACAGGTCTCCTCTCATACAGAGAAGGTTTGAACATAATCACCACGCTTGCTCAATGCGGGTTGGCGATTTCAGACTTATAGTCCACGTTTCCTCAAGATGTTTTCTTTCACCTTGTAATCAGTCATTGGTGTCCAACATATTCTTACAAAGTACGTGGCACTTGCCTGACCTAGAATCGAACCCGCACACTCATACTTGAGAGGCTGGTGTTTTAACCACTAGGCCACCAAGATTTGGTGATTAAATAATTTGCACAAATTAAAGTGGCTGTCTAGGTTTGAATCTATGACCTACAACTCGTCATTACCGGTAATTTTTGAAAGTAGAAATGTCAATAATATCTACGTATATTTTTTCTAGTGCCGAAATGGGATTTTTTTAAATATCCAATCATATAATTTAATATACAATTATTTTATATACAATCCCGCTCGATGGTAAGCAGTGATGCAATCGTTGTTGGTCAAGCGCGCTAGTTTATTAAGAGTCTATTCACTCAAAAAACTGAGTTAATAGGAAGGAAGACGGCGGTAGAGCGAGGTGATGTAATATTAAACCCAACAACACGACCAACGATGCTGCACCAGAGGTAGATTGATCTGGAGACCCTCCACGACTAAACTCCCGACCCAACAACATTTGGCGCATCATACCGGCCCACATCGCAACACTAGTTGTGTTGTGATGTGTACCGGATGCGAGGTGTGCTCAGACCCGTCCTCCGTACGGCTTCTCCAGACATCATGCCGGAACACGACAAAACGCTTGGCGGCAAGACTTTGTCTGGTAGGTGGTGACTTGTGCCGGCAGCCAATGTTATGGCCTACCATCGACTAACATCGGTATACCATTTCTTTAAAATTTAACCAAAGCAGTAAGAACCATAAAAGAAGAAATATAACAACTGTTTTTACATTCTTTTTATTAGCTTCACTTGTATGTTTGCTTGCTTGCTTGCTTGTTTGTTTGTTTGTCCGTCTCTAACTCTTTGGACTACGAGTGAGCGGCTCATTACTGTAAAATGTCCCACCGTTTCAATACGTTCGTTCGTTCGTTTTTTTTTGTTTTAAAGAATACTGAACTAAAAAGTTGAAAATAAATTGAGTTTAAAAAACTAAAAAACATGTTTTAAAAAATATCAAACTAAAAAGTTAAAAATAATTTTATAAAAAGCGTGAGGCACATAATACACAAAAATTATGGCACAAAGCGCCTCACGCTTTTTTTAAAATTATTTTTAACTTTTGTTTGATAATTTTAAAAAGGATGTTTTTTTAGTTTTTTAAACTATATTTTTGTGTAGCAGTATACAGAAAAATATGTTATTAAAAAGCACAGATTTGCCGATGATTTTATTATCTGCAAATCTAATAAAAGCAAAACAGTTGACACAAATCACGCCCCAGGCCAACTTCCCCAATAAATATCACTGCATAAAATTTACATTCTACGAATTATGCTGACATAACCCTTTGATGCGAGCACAGCTAGCCAATAAAATATGCGTGCGTTTACGTCCCCAAAGCGTACGTTTACCACTCCACAAAATAGAAAGGCACAGAAGGCTGCATGAGACCGAAAACGCGTGTCTATTTGTTTAAACAATAAAGCCAATGATTGTATAAGAAAAGTTATCCATAATTATATTTTGAACGTATTGACTTCTAAGTATATGAAACTGAAGATTTTTTATGCATATTTTACCGACAAGTGATTAAATTGTGTAACACACTTATTTACTATTCGTTTTTTTTTATAAGTTATAAACTAGCGCTTGACCGCAATCCCGCCTGATGTTAAGCAGTGACGCGATCGTTGATGGTACCTAAAGCGCGATAGTTTTTAAGAGTCTATTTACTCTAGCCTTGAAGACACTCAAATTGTAGTGTGAGGGAAACACCGCCGATGACAAATTGTTCCAGTACCTTGATGTACGCGGTATAAAAAAAAGAAGCGAAACGCTTCGTCCGGATCGTAGTGGTGTCAACAACGTAAGGGTGGAAAGTCGCTGTACGACGGGTTGTCCGATGGTGGAACGGAGATGGGGGAATTATCTCATGCAATTCCCCCGCACACTCACTAATCCATTGCTCCACGCATTCCAAAACGTGTCTGCCCATCAACGTAAATAACGCAATGAATGTTGTTGAACTGTCACAGTGAAACCCATTGCTATTAATAGTGTGTTACGGATTTACCCTGCTGGTACCGGTATCACAAGCTACTATATTATATCCAATTTCTTTCTTAGATTTTCAACTTTGTAGCTAAAGCAATAAGGCTCAAGGTTGAGTGGAAATATTTGACTGTTTCCGGTAGGTTGACCTGTTGACGTCTGACAATGACATCGGTTCCTATTACGGTATTTCATGCCTTGATCACAGCAGTTCTATCACCAACCCGCATTGAGCAAGCGTGGTAAATACGCTCAATCCTTTTCTGTATGAGAGGGGACCTGTGCCCAGCAGTGGGACGATAAAAAGGTTGATGATGATGATCACAGCAGTTTACATACCTTCATTAATTTTGTGGTGGTGTGGTGTTGACAGCCTCCGTGGCGTAGCCGTTGCGCAAGGAGGCGCGGGTTTGATCCCCGCACAGTGCAAATGTTTGTATGCATGAATATGAATATTTGCACTGGTCTGGTCGAGCCTCGGAAAGCACGTTAAGCCGTTGGTCCCGGTTGCCATACGAACATCTAGTGGCAGTCGTTACGGGTTGTTGGAGCCCTCAAAAGTCTAACAATTGGTCTAACTGCAATGCTTAGATATCGCCTTCGGGTTGTGGAGGTCAAACGGCAGTCGCTTCACGGAAAATATCGAAGTTTAGCCAAAATCAGCAGTTAGACTGGTAAAGCGGACCCCAGACTCCGAAGCTGAAAAAGCTGCGGATGCGACTGGGATTAACGCTGAGATGATGATGATGATGATTAATTTTGTGGTAATTTTCGTTCCAGAAACTGCCAGTATGTGTGTGCGGTTTTGCTCGCCTGGTGTAGTTGGTCTTCTGTCTCCCCATCCTGTGGTCCTGACGTTCACCTGGCCCGATTGCATGCAGGTGCGTCACTTCATGCGATTCTCTTAGCGTACGCATGCAGTTGTAACGCAATAAAGGACGTATTCCTGTAATAAAACAGACTTGATGTAATAGAAATGGGGACGCAAATATTTACATAGTGTCCGTTTAGTGCGGGGTTTATGAGTATTTGTTCTAGTTTAGTGCCGAGATTTGTGTTCCAAGAACGGTGTTAGTAGGAAATTCTTATTTTTTTTATAATTACAAACTAGTGCTTGACCACAATCCCGCCTGATGGTAAGCAGTGATGCAATCGTTGATGGTAAAGCGCGGTAGTTTATTAAGAGGGGACTCTAGTGCCGAGGAGTTTGGAAAATAGTATTTCAAGAAATTACCGTCGCGCTGCTTCCAACCTCTCCCGGTAAAGTGCGAAAAGGACAGTTGCAGCTCAGGCTGATTTTACCTACAAAAACGTTGACCAAAAGACGTTTCGTATTCCGCTGTTTTATTTCAAAACACGACAGATCTCAAATATTTTTGTATCAAAATTTAGCGGAAAAGTATGCTTCTATTATTTTCTTTTTTGTCAAAAACTTATCACGTTTGTCTAATAGTTATCTGAACACCACGGTAATTAAATAATTTTTTGCGAACTTACTAATATACCATTTAATCTAATAAGATTTTATTAAATGTTAAGTTTACGAAAAATTCATCAAGTAGCAAATTCGATTTGACCCGTGTCTCTTGCGCGTCAAATGAGCTGTGGTTTAAAAGAACCAGCGATTGAGTCCCATTTACCTAATGGTGGAATCAGCAGACTAAGTCACAACTGGAGAAATAAATTTGATCCTAACCAAAGGCCAGTCCACTCGGGAGGAATCAAGTTCATCCACAGGGATAATGTTATTAACTCTTTATACGTATGTTTTTAACCCAAGCAAAAGCATTGAATATCGACTATTGTGTATATAGACCATATTTTTTTAATTGAACAGACTGTGTCTGTGTGTGTGCGAAAGCAATAAGATTGTAAAAGAAATAAAGAAAAGAAAGCATGTAATATATATCAAAAATATGTACTTAGTAAATGTAAAAATAAGCATGGATAGAATTGTAAAATTAGCTGCAAAACAATAAAGTAAAACTGTACAATTATTGAACCAAACCCAAATAAGAATATCATATACAGGACAGCTAGGCTAGAATATAGGCGTCCCATCTGTAAATGTGTGAAAGAGATTGTATGAAAGAAAGATTAAGTATGAAGAATAAAAGTGCAAGAAGCAAAATTGCGAGAACTGCGGCCCTAGCTAATGTAACATCGCTTCGTAGCGAAGCGAAATCGAATACCAAACCAACCAATCATCCTCAACCTTTTATCGTCCCACTGCTGGGCACAGGTCTCCTCTCATACAGAGAAGGATTGAGCGTAATCACCACGCTTGCTCAATGCGGGTTGGCGATTTCAGACTTATAAAGTCCAGGTTTCCTCAAGATGTTTTCCTTCACCTTCAGTCATTGGTGTCCAAGATATACTTAGAAAGTACATATAACTTTGGAAAAGTTACATTGGTACTTGCCTGACCTGGAATCGAACCCGCACACTCATACTTGAGAGGCTGGTGCTTTAACCACTAGGCCACCACGACTTCAACCAATGGCGGGAACGATTGACCACGTGATTTGTCGCGTCGGCGGTCAATCATTCCCGCCATTGGCTGGTTTGGTGTTCGATTTCGCTTCGCTATGAAGCGATGTTACATTGGCTACAGGCCCTGGTATGAAAGTGTATAGTAGATAAGGTCTCTGGCGTGGCTAATGTCGGAGGAATAGGCGATAAAAAAAAGCAATTAGAAGTGGCGATTTTCTTATTTTGCCACCGGAAAATTGGTGATCATCATCATCAATCGCACGGAGAGCTATGGAGAAGGCTATGCTAGGTGTTTCTCTACGTGATCGAATCAGAAATGAGGAGATCCGTGGAAGAATTAAAGTCGCCAACGTAGCCCAGCGGATTAGCTCTCTGCAGTGGCAGTGGGCGGGGCACCAGCTCGTAGAGCCGATGGCCGATGGGCCAGAAAGGCTCTTGAATGGCGACCACGTACCGGCAAGCGCAGCATCGGACGTCCACCGACTAGGTGGTCGGATGATCTGACCAAAGCGCAGGGAAGTCCAACCGTTCTTTTTGGAAATCCTTGGGGGAGGCCTATGTCCAGCAGTGGGCTTCATGTGGCTGAGATGATGATGATGATCATCATTATCATCAATTCAGCCGAAAGACGTCCACCGCTGCACATAGCCTCCCCCAATGATCTCCACTACGACCGGTCCTACGCCTTCTGCATCCAGCGGATTCCAGCGACCTTTCACCACGTCGTCAGTCCACCTTGTCGAGAGCTTACCCACGCTGCGTCTTCCGGTGCGTTGATGGTGAAATTGTTGTTACTAAGGCCGAAATTTATTTTTGAATTCGTTTATAACATTAGCTATGTACTACAGTGTCTATGTATAATTATTCTATTTTTCTCTATGGCAATAGTGCTGATCTCAATATCTCTGCTAATGTCAGATGTGATAAAAGAAAATGTGCGTAGACAAAAAAAGGTATCATTTTTAGAAGGAATGAGACCAATGCATAAAATTAGCAGGAAAGTGTGCCCCTGGCTGCGCCAAAAACGCCAAGTTCACAAAAAACGCCAGGAAACTAGTGCCTGACGCTGGTTTTCAATTGAACCTAAACCTTTTCTTAATTCTTACGTCATCACAACTTCGACTAACCCGGCTCAATACCGTCATTCATGACCTGTGGGTGTTTATCTTAAGTTCAGCTCACCCTTTGGCCATCACATTTATAATATAACTACATAATTGCGTAATATTATGTAAATGAGTTTGTGTCATAAACTAAATTAGAGATCTTATTGCTGTATTACTACTGTCTAGACAAATCCATTGCGTATTCAATAGCATCCTACGTAAAGGGTATTTATCAATCTATCGTCAAACTTACCTTATTTACTTACTTTAATACTACAAAACCGTGTTTAATAGTAGGCTAAACATCAATGGCTAAACACCTCTTTAACAAGATATCTTCAGTGTTTGTCATCGAATTCCTCAGAAACGGCTGAGCCGATTTTAATGACATTTCGTATATACATTCGTTAGGCCCGAGAATAGATATTTTTATATTCATAAGTGCAATTTGTATTAAAAAAATCGTCCTAATGCGCGGATGAAACCGCGGTGCGCTGTTCGTTATTATATGGACTTTGACGCAATACTGACACTAGACACGCGTTAAAAATGTTTAAAATTTGAGACCCTAATTGTCTATGAACCTAATTTTAAAATACAAATACCTACCTAAAAGCGTTTGACTATTTAATTTTTTGCCGTACGTAGGATTTGTTACACAAAGTAAAATACAGGATCATTGCGGAGACTGTAACTATGAATCCAGCACAAGACTCAGGACCTTATGAGGGTTACATTTTTTAGTAGGTTATTTAAAAAAGAATTTGCTGTTTCATACATTTTGGCCTCGTAGTTATTGCACTTTTTTAACAACTGATTTTGATTTGATAACAAAAAAAAAAAAACTATATAGGTAGGCGTCGTATGTAACAAAACATTTTTTTGAAACAATGCAATAAAAACCTACTTCTGCTAAATTTTATTTAATAAACCAATTCCTTTTCATAGTTAAATTATACAAAACACCATAGATTCTGCAACAACAAATATAAAAATAAAATTGTATCGCGGTGCTATTTTATACTTAAGCTACTCGACGATAGATGGCAGCACGTGCCGCTAAATACGGAGTTACAAGTTGGACAGTTCTGTTTAAAAATTATTACCTTTGCTTACAAGAAGGTTTAATTCAGAAGTGGATTATAATAGGCTGAATAGGTTGCACAAGAGTGCAGTGAGGAGTTCTTGTAAATACAACATTGTTCTGTAGTGCTACTATTTCATTTATTCTTTTCTATTGTGAACAGAAGAGTAATTTAATCCGGATACAAAAAAGAACGTACCGAAGTTCTTTTGTTTCTATTTTTGTTAAACTGTGTAGGTACATACACTTGTGTCTGTGCAGTATTACATTTCTCTGTAGGTACTCATTCTGGAAACTAATTGTGTAAGCAAAGTTACTTTGTATATTAATTTGGCTTGATTTTTGGAATTAATAAAAATATCTAGGTACTAGGTACCTACTACTCCGTGGATGGGGTAATACGGGTGCTATTCGCCTAGGTGCTTTTCAAATTGATTAAGAGGGAACTCTAGTGGTGCTTTCTCTATACAAACGTATTCCGTTGTTTTCTTCGTGGATAATGCTTTTAGAGCAATTCTTTTTTTTTTCTACAATTTTACACGGTGATTATACGTGCCCCTATCATTTGTTTTTTTTTTTCGATACTTAATTAATAAAAAAAAATACGATACATAAAAATCGCGAAAAATAACCCATTTTTACCGTGGTGTTCAGATAACTATTAGACAAACGTGATAAGTTTTTGACAAAAAAGAAATAATAGAAGCATAGGTATACTTTTCCTCTAAATTTTGATACAAAAATATTTGAGATCTGTCGTGTTTTGAAATAAAACAGCGGAATACGAAACGTCTTTCGGTCAACGTTTTTGTAAGTAAAATTAGCTTGAGCTGCAACTGTCCTTTTCGCAATCTACCGGGAGAGGTTGGAAGCAGCGCGACGGCAATAGTTTCTTCAAATACCTATTTTCCAAATTCCTCGGCACTAGAATCCCCTCTTAAGGCTTAATGTTGATTGGGATTAATTGAAAGAGGCGGGTAGCTTGACCTGCTGTCGTTCGTACACCATATTAATAAATTACAAATCATAGATATGATGATTTTTCAAAGGGTGACACAACGGGCAAATCTTAGTTAAGAAGCTATGGCCAACCCCACATCCTTTTTCCATAAGTTTTCTAGCCTAAAAAAAAGGTTTACTAATTTTAAACAATGGTATAAAAAATATTCGGCGCAATAATATGCTAAGTAAAGGTCAAGGCTTCACAATCAAAGTACTAAAAAATAACACATTTTTTGTAATTTATTCATCACTATCTTATCGTGCATCTAAATCTTTATTATATAAAACCTTTAAGGATTTATATCCGTATTGATTTTAATTTTCATCGGTGGTAGGGCATAACATCGGCTGCCGGCAGAGGTTGCCACCCACTAGAGTCTTGTCCGGTAAGTCTTGCCGCCAAGCGATTCGTCGTGTTCCGGCATGATGTCTCTGGACACGTCTCTGGAGGACGGGTCTGAGCAGTTGTGTTGCGATGTGTGCCGGGTACGATGCACCAAATGCTGTTGTGTTGGGAGTTTGGTCGTGGAGGGTCTCCAGATCAATCTCCCTCTAGCGCAGCATCGTTGGTCTTGTTATTGGGCTTAACATTGCATCATCTCGCTCTAATCCCGTCTTCCTTCCTATTCACTGAATGGGCTTAATAAACTAGCGCGCTTTACCATCAACGATTGCATCACTGCTTACCTTTAGCGCGATTGCAGTCAAGCACTAGTTTATAATTACATATTAATTAAGCTTTTGATGATTTTTCATTAATTAGTAGAAAGCAAGTGAATATTTCGAAGTCGTGGTGGCCTAGTGGTTAAAACACCAGCCTCTCAAGTATGAGTGTGCGGGTTCGATTCCAGGTCAGGCAAGTACCAATGTAACTTTTCTAAAGTAATATGTACTTTCTAAGTATATCTTGGACACCAATGACTGAAGGTGAAGGAAAACATCTTGAGGAAACCTGGACTTTCAAGTCTGAAATCGCCAACCCGCATTGAGCAAGCGTGGTGATTATGCTCAATCCTTCTCTGTGTGAGACCTGTACGCAGCAGTGAGACGATAAAAAGGTTGATGATGAAGTGAACACTTTTGTTGAGAGAGAGAGAAAGAGATTACGAGAGCAGTCGTGATGACCAACATGAACATTATACAACATTAACATAACATTATACAACATTAACATAAAGTGGCAGTGGGCTGGACACATTGCCCGTAGGACCGATACCCGATGGGGCCGACGGGTTCTCGAGTGGCGACCACGCACCGGAAGACGTAACGTGGGTAGGCCCCCGACAAGGTGGACCGACGACCTGGTGAAGGTCACGGGAAACCGCTGGATGCGGGAGGCGCAGGACCGGTCGTCGTGGGGAACCTTGGGGAAGGCCTATGTCCAGCAGTGGACGTCTTTCGGCTGAAATGATGATGATGATGTCATTGGGGCAGGCTTTAGAAACGCTAGCGTAATGATGTGAACAAAATTGCTTTTTACGTACCTACCTATTTATACAAATGATTCGAGCAGATTTAAATAGGCAACTATACTTAGTTTAATATGATACAACCGCCTTTTATTAAAAATAAATTCCACTTATAAGCATCAAGATTCATGACAAAATGATATCACGTCTACCAAAACTTTCTTTATTTAAATCAACAGATAACGTATTTAAAAAAAAACCTTATCATCTCCACAAGTTGTTCGTAATTAAACATCGCTACCAAGGAAGTGATAACAGGCCGGATGTCGCCACGCCCCCTAGCTGTAGACGATACAAGCTTGGGGTGCCAAGAAACTTTTATGTATTAAGAAAGGAGATTGTAATCGGATGTACAACCTTTAATTAGAGACTGCGCAATTTTTATGACAGTTAATTGAGTTTGAAAAAGTAAATTCTTAATAATCTGTGGGAACCCGACGATTCTGTTTTTTTTTTTGCGATTTTTGTAAATCGTTTATTTCGTTATTGCGCCTTGCCTTTTTGAATATGGTATTTGAGGAGCCTTAAAATTTGTTGCAATCCTAGTCCATACTATTATTATAAATGCGAAAGTAACTCTGTCAGTCAGTCTGTCTGTCTGTTACGCTTTCCCGCTTAAACCTCTCAACCGATTTGATGAAATTTGACGCAGACAATCTTTAGACCCTGAGAAAGGACATAGGCTATCTTTTATTGAAGAAATTGATATTCCCGAGGGAAATCTAAAAAACGCGATATAACCGAATTCCAAGCGGGCGAAACCGCGGGCGGAAAGCTAGTTATTTATAAAAAACTAACAATTGTAATGTGACTATACCTGATTGTTGAAGAGACTTAATTATTATTATTATTATCGTAAAATGTAAAACGAAGAACCGCCACCTGCACTCATAGATAAATAAAAAAAGAAAAAACTACAATATGCAACAATGTTGCCAGGTCAAAAAGCCCAGTTACACTTTCCAATTAATTAAAAGAAACACTTTCGTGATCAAAATTCTAGCTTGACATTTAAACATACATAGTACTCTGATACGAACTGATATTAACACATGACACACTGCTTTTGGGGTACAAGTTGAAACATGTCGATAAAATATTATTAGGCACGTGTCTAATCAAATTATTTAACTAGTTTTCTAACTCTAACCTTGATCTTTTGACATTAAACAGTAGGCCTAGTATGAGTTTTCATTACGAAACTCGATCGTCGATATCGAGCGTGTTTGGCGCTCTCATTGGTTAAGAGTTCTTACAACCTTGAAGCGGGCCAATCGATGAGTCAAACGCGGTCGATATCGATGATCGAGTCTTCGTAATGAAAAGTCATGGTAGCCACACTATCCAAAGCTTAGGCTATGAATAAGATCGGGAAAGAAACTCCTCGGACACACTTTTATTCTAGGAAAGCTAGTCGTAACCTCGTCGGAGATGGAGCAAATACCTAGAACATCATCAATCGTACCCTTTTTCCAACACAATCCTGTAGGCCTACTATGAGTTTTCATTACGAAACTCGATCATCGATATAGAGCGCGTTTGACTCATCGATTGGCCCGCTTCAAGGTTGTAAGAACTCTCAACCAATGAGAGCGCCAACACGCGGTCGATATCGACGATCGAGTCTCCTAATGAAAAGTCATCGTAGCCACAACACACAATGCATCCTAATCATGTATTGTAATACAGTATTAATATCAAATGGAATAACTTTGAAGCATATTGCTAATCCATTGCTCTTTAAGTTCGAAAAATGTGTCTGCTCAACAACGTAAATAACGCAATGAATGTTGTTGAACTGTCAAAATGAAACCCATTGCTACTGCGAGTATGTTACGCAATTATCCTGCGGGAATAAGCTTCTTCTGTATTAAATAAATTGTAGTCGAAAACTGTAATTGAAACACCGCCGCTGGCAAATTGTTTCAGTCTCTGGATGTACGCGTTATAAAAGACGAGGCAAAATGCTTCGTCCAGATCGTAGTAGTGTCAACAACGTGCTCTAGGCTTTGGAGACCGACCTTTGTTTATTAATGATTTTGTTAATCAAAAAGGTACCAAAAAGTTCTAAAGTGTTAAAGGTAGATAAGTTGATGATCGCCGATCCTTCACACAGCATGCAAGATCTCATTTATCATAGCGACAAGCCCTATCAAGGATATTACTCGTTTATGACGTTTGTGACGTAAATTGATGTGTATTTGGTCACCATGTTTATAATCGCGTCTAAACTGTCTATTGGAGAGTTTTGACGGGAAAGCTAAGCTAAGCTTATGAGTGTCACGTGCATTCTTCATTGGTCTTTTAAAATTATCGTAAAAGTGTCGTTTACTAAATAAAAGCGCGTGATTTATGTAGTAAAAAGTGCATTCAGTAAATCTATACTAATATATAAAGCTGAAGAGTTTGTTTGTATGTTTGTTTGTTTGTTTGTGCGCGCTAATCTCGGGAACTTCTGATCCGATTTGAAAAATTCTTTTTGCGTTGGATAGCCCATTAATCCTGGAAGGCTTTAGGCTATATAACATCACGCTGCGACCAATAGGAGCGACGCATAACTAAACCACGCGAACGAAGTCGCTGGCGGCCGCTAGTAATTCATTAAGAACATTGAAATATCGCAGCATAATGGCCACATCATGACCTTACCTCAAACCTCCCTCATAGACGGTTCACGCGGCCGTCTTTTTCAACTCTCACTGGCGGTATCCGCCATTACTGTGAAATAAAATTTTCAAAGAATTTCTGTAATTTGTTACACGTGTTATTGGCAAAATTGTGGTATCTATTGAACAGAGGCCATTGATCAAGAGTTGAGGTTGAATCTCGCCTTGAAAAAGAAGAAGAAGAACTGTCTATTGAATATCTTAATTTCACAGGAATAAACTAAAATGTCATCTATCCTTTTCTTAATTAAATAGAAACAAAAAATATATTATATTATTATAATCATTAATTTTATTATTATTAAGTTAATTAAATTAGTTTAGTTAGTGAACAAGATAATCGGCGCCATTTTCTAGTCAATCCTAAAACACCTCGTGTTTAAAACTAGGAAAACCTTGAAATTAAAAAGGCTACGATTTCGAAACAAACAGAAGCAGGGGGCTATGTAGTTACCAGTGGCACTAGAATAATTAGTCTTGAATAAGTTATGACCACGTGCTACCAGTACGGTTGTGTATGTAATTTAAAATGCATCGCTTCTGCCCTAAGTTTGAAAGATTACACAAACAGCTAGGTCAAGTTAATCAATGAGAAATTACATTCAATACAGTAATTGACAGAAGAAATGATTTATCTTTTATTTGTTCTGTGGTAGAGATACGCAGAGAAGTTACAAACTCGGGCAAGAATATACATATCATCATCATCATTTCAGCCGAAAGACGTACACTGCTGGACATAGGCCTCCCTCAAGGATCTCCACGACCATCGGTCCTGCGCCTCCCGCATCCAGCGGTTTTCCGCGACCTTTACCAGGTCGTCGGTCTACCTTGTCGGGGGCCTACCCACGCTGCGCCTTCCGGTGCATGATCACCTCTCGAGAACCTGTCGCCCCTATCGGGCTTCCGGGCAATGTGCCCGGCCCACTACCACTTAAGTGTTGCAATTCTTCGTTCAAGAATGGTATACAGAAAGAAGTTCATAAGCCACATACCTACTAGATACACATATTTACATAAAATTATGGCCAACAAATTTTTGATTTTCCGGACCAGTATTTACTTAGTGTTAGTATGTAGGTAAGTGATAGACTTATAGTATTTATATGTATATCTTCTTCTCACACAGATAAGGCATAACCACTGATTACTTATTATGCCTGCTCTAGATTTAGTTTAACTAGATTCTTCTGTCATTAACCTCACCTGCGAAAAAAAATTTTGTTCCCTCTAGTCCCATCGCACCTCTTGCCCGGTGTATTATACCGTTTTCATTTAGCATTATTTCTTAGTTTTCTTCTCTTTGCTCGACTCCTAACAGCCCTATCGAAGTGTTGATGGTCCATAGTCTTTCCTCAAGGGCTTTCAAATGCAACCATATGTATCTTTTCAAATCCAACTGGAGAATAAAATACAGAGCGCGTTGAAACAAATTTTAGCATAGAACCTTCACTGATGTTAGTAATCCATACTAATATTATAAATGCGACAGTAACTCTGTCTGTCTGTCTGTTACGCTTTCTCGCTTAAACCTCTCAACCAATTTTGATGAAATTTGGCACAGACAATCTTTAGACCCTGAGAAAGAACATAGGCTACCTTTTATCCCGTAAAAATTTGATATTCCCGAGGGAAATCTAAAAAGCGCGATATAACCGAACTCCACGCGGGTGAAGCCGCGGGCGGAAAGCTAGTAAATATATAAAGTCATATAAGCACTTCTCCTATAATTAATTTAATTCAAGTGTGTGGATATGGTCAACTGTAGAGAATCCTTTTCTAAAGCCTGCTTGTTCGACTGGTTGTTTAAATTCCAATGTATTACTTATTCTTTTATTTATGATGGTAGAGAAAAGTTTGTAGAGGCTCGGTAGTAAACTTATTGGTCTGTAGTTGCCAATATCCTTCGGGTCACCTTTTTTATAGATAAGTATGATGTCTGATTCAGACCACTGTTTGGGTGTTTCAGATTTTTGTAGTATTAGGTTAAATAGTTGCTCTAGGGGTCCGGCTAATACTTTGTGTGCATGTTTCAATACTTCATTTGTGATGTTGTCTGATCCAGGGCTTTTTTCTAATTTCAAACTTCTTATTCCTTCTATAACTTCTATTTCATCTACGGGTTTAATATAGCTTTCATTCTTACTTTCATTTGTGTATGGGAGGATATGATTTTGAATCACATCACTGTATAATTTCTCATAGAAGTCTGATGCCACGTTGATGATGTCAGTGCGTTTGCATAAAATTCTGCTTTGTTTTCTTAGTCCCTCTATCCAAGTTTTGTTCATTCTTAGTTCCTTGAAGGCCTTCTTAGAACTTCCAGTCTGCTGCAAATGTCTTTCTATTATATCTTCTCTATATTTAGCGTAATCTCTTTTTATGTATTTGTTTGTTACTTTATAGAGAGCAGAAAGCTCGTTTTTCATAGATCGCGATTTATTTTTTGTTTCTTGTAATTCTTTTCTTTTTTTTAATAGCAAGGCCGTTCGATCTGATAGTATTCTGTGGTGTCTATGTGTCTCTTTCCCAGTTTCTCGAGCTTTTTGCAAACTCTTACTGATGGCGCTTACTATCTGATCGTGGTAGTTCTGTACTGATAAATTTTTCAAGTTTTGGGTTGGGTAGGGTAGCATTGACATCAAGTTATTATTGTATCTTTTTATTTCTTCTTTAGTTGGAAAATGTTTTTATTTTTAAATTCTACTCTACTTTGCTTTTGTTTGGCTATTTTTATTGTCGCCCTAATAAGTCGGTGGTCTGACGGATAGTTTAAATTCATGACTTCAAAATTTTGGAATATTTTTCGTTGGTTGGATAGTATATAGTCGATCTCATTTTTGTGCTGTCCGTTAGGGGAACGCCACGTCCATCTTCGGTTGCAGTTTTTCTCGAAGCATGTATTGATGATAGTAAGATTGTGTTCAGTAGCGTAGTCAACTAGTCTTTGCCCTCTATCGTTTCTTGTGCCATATCCATGTTGTTGTACTATTAAGTATAAATCACCTTCTTTGGGAGCGCCAACCTTCGCGTTAAAATCGCCCATTACAATAATGTTTTTATTGTATGTTATTTCCATGGCTTTGTCGATGGTCTTATAAAATTCCTCTATTTCTTCTTCATTGGCAGATTCCGTCGGTGCATATACTTGTATAATAGTTAACGCAAACTCTTGAAACTTTAAGTTTAACATTGCCACACGATCTGTTAGATCTATAAAGCTTTCTATGTTGTTTTTACGTGACTTGTTGATTATAAAGCCCACTCCATATTTACCTGGTGTACATCCTATGTGGCAGAGTATTAGGTTATTGTACTCCTCTATCTTATTGCCCATTCGTCTGACTTCTGCAATACCAATTACATCGTAATTTATTTCCTCTATTGCTTTTTCTAGTTCTAGTAAGCGTTCGTGTGACGGCAGAGTCCTAACGTTATAAGTAGAGATTTTAAGTTGGGTTGAGTGCTCGTCTTGATTGCTCTTTGTTGGTGTGGTTGTGTTTGGAGGGTTTTGGTCGAAATCTTCCACGGTGACCAGCCGGGTTGGAAGATGGTTTCTGTTGTTTCTTTTCTGTTGCTTGTTTATGGTATTCGTGCGAGAGGGGGGATTTGATTGCTATAGGTTGCTTTCCTTGTTACTATTTTTTTGTGCTGTTGTAGTGTTGTTTATTTTTTTGTTTATTAAAAAGTTAAGCATACTAGGCTTTATGACCCCTTCAGACATGCTGTTTGATCTTTGTAAGTTTTTTTCAGAGCTTTGTGTACGGTTCTTTTTATGGGCCTGCGTGCTGGTGTTGTTATTTGACAGAGATGCTGAAGTTGGTGTGTTTCCTGGTGATATTTGGAGTGGCCTTTTGTTATTATTTTTTACTGTTACTAATCTGTCATACTTTATTCTCACATTGTTACCTTTTTCTTTTTCTATTTTCTATTTAATTAATTATAGAAAAGTATCAAGAACAACAGAGACCACTATACATAGCGTATATTGACTATCAAAAAGCTTTCGATACGATTAAACACTTTAGCATATGGGATAGCTTAAAACGACAGGGAGTAGAAGATGCTTATATAAAAGTGATAAAAAGTATATATAAAAATAACAAAGGTAGAATCAAGCTAGAAACTCTCGGACCAAGTTTTGCCATAAAGAGAGGCGTAAGGCAGGGCGACCCGTTATCTCCAAAACTGTTTATAGCCATTCTAGAAGATATTATCAGCAAGATAGATTGGAGTAAGTCAGGTATATATATAAATGGCGAATACCTAAGTCATTTGAGATTCGCAGATGACCTAGTCTTGCTATCTGAATCTAGCACCCAGCTACAACAAATGATGGAAACTTTACAGTCTACAAGTGTCAGGGTGGGACTGGAAATGAATCTCTCTAAGACCATGGCAATGACAAATAGATGGAGAAGACAAATAATAATAAATGGAGTGCCACTCGACTATACTGACTCATACATCTACTTAGGGAAGAGAATAAGCTTTGATCGTAAAAATAACGAACTGGAAGTGAAAAGAAGAATACAACAAACTTGGAATAAATATTGGAGTTTAAAGGAAATTTTTAAAAGTAACCTTTCCATCTCACTTAAAACAAAAGTGATGAATTCCAACCTCCTACCAAGTTTGACGTACGGATGCCAGACGTGGAAGTTCACTTCAAAAATAAAAAACCTAATAACTACTTGTCAAAGAGGACTCGAACGCAGCATGCTTAAAATAAAGAAACTAGACAAAATTCGACACACAAAAATAAGAGAAATAACTAAAGCAACAAATGCACTAACTTACGCTCAAAAACTGAAGTGGAAATGGGCTGGCCATGTCGCAAGGCTTAAAGACCAGAGATGGACCAAAAAGGTAACGTTTTGGAAAGGACCTCTTGGTAAAAGAAGCAGAGGAAGACCACTGACACACTGGGACGGTGAGATTATTAAGCTAGCCGGCCCACACTGGAAGCAGGCTGCACAGAATAGAGACATCTGGTCAGCTTTGGAGGAGGCCTTTACCCAATAATGGGGTTCCTGCGAATTAGGTTAAGTTAATAATTAGGTACATTTAAATAAATTTAAGAAACTAACTATTTAGAAATTTAAGTTATAAATTAGTTTTTAAATAAGTAAATTTGGTTTCATTATTAAATTAAGTAAATAAATAAATTTAGTTTTTAAATAAATAAATATACAATAAACATGTAAGGTCATAAAAATTAGTAAACTTAAGAAAACTAATGTAAAACTAATTAGTAGGAAATAAAAGGCTTTTTATTTTATTTTATTTATTTATTTATAAGCACTTCTCCGAATTTGATCCTACATCTCGTATATGAGCATAAGTTGTTACAGAGAACATTTACTCTATAATATCCAGAAGAAAACAAAAGTTACCTTGAAACTTATGTCATTATCATCAATAACAAGTCCAGCAACAACTCAACATGAATCTCTTCATCTCACCGGCGATCAATCAGCATGGCTGACCTCTGCGAAACTGCGTCAGTTTACGTTATTATGCCTTTATTTATAGATTAAACATCACTTATCTTGGTTTATGCGTTTTTTATCAATGGCCACTGTTTTGAAACAGCTTAATAATATTTTGAAA
This sequence comes from Sesamia nonagrioides, assembly GCA_017933935.1. NCBI lineage: Eukaryota > Metazoa > Arthropoda > Insecta > Lepidoptera > Noctuidae > Sesamia > Sesamia nonagrioides. The sequence continues at coordinate 746,649 of JADWQK010002450.1, read as the reverse complement.
GGTCGTTCATTTTCGTTTTGTGATAAATTAGAGTAAGTTTGTTATGTTGTAAAGATGAAATTATTAAAAAGGATCCAGCACCATTAAATATATATATATATATATATATACATATATAAACCGTTCTTTCTTTTATTCTCACATGTTCATTTTCAATAAAATCTCTATAAAAAACAATTACACCAGATCAGATCATGTTAATTTCTTTTCACACACTACAATTCCTTTTGACTACTCTTTTACTACTGTAAAACAACAAAACATTTTACTCCTGTCTACCGAATTTATCTTCTAAATTTGAATTTATTTAATTTCTTTATAAAAAACAGCCAAAGACAATATCAAAATTCAACCTCAACATGTTATGTTTCAATCAGTGATAGCTTCTCAGGCTTTAGACACAGATTTTATGTAAAGAAAGAAGAAATAAAGAAAATACATTTATTTAGCACAGACTTGACACACAATACAATACATCTAGCATCGGGTAACAACAACAACACATCGGGTAGCAACAAAAAAATAATAATAATAAAAAACATGAAACAAAAAAAAACAAATAAGTAATAAAATAAAATAAAAAACCAAATAAAAAGTAAAAAACCCTTGTGTAAAAAATAACAGCAAAGTGTGCCTCGTGGCTGCACCAAAAAGGTCCAGTTCAGCAAAAATGCCAGACAACTAGTGCCTGACGCTGGTTTTCAACTGAACCTGATGTGAGGTGACAGATGTAAATCAGTTTTATACAACAGCATAATGTGTGTATTCATACTTAAATAAAAATAAATACGTGTTAAATAAATAGCAATCATTACGAGTATGTAGAAAAATAATGTGACATTGATTAATATTGCTAAAAACTAATAATAAATAAACTAAGATAAGAAATACTGACAAACATAGGTAATGATAAGATTTTCTTTTTCACACATTCATTGAACAACCTAGACATAACATATAATTACGAACACGAATTAAAAAATACATTAAATCCAATGATATAACATCAACGCAATTAAATGAATGAACACCACAGTCTTGTGTTGCCAGTGATGACATACGCAACTAAAACCTGGTCGCACAGTGGGCCTCATACGAAGCGTCAATGTCACCAAAAAAGGCGATGAAAAAGCTATTCTCGGAGTTTCTCTGAACGATCGAATCAGAAATGAGGAGATCTGCAGAAGAACCAAAGTCACCGACATAGCTCTTCGAGTAGCTTAAATTTAGTGGCAGTGGGCGAGGCACTTACTCGTATAACGGATGGACGATGGGGCAGTAATGTTCTGCAGTGGCGACAAGGTGGACCGATGACCCGGTGAAGGTTGCGGTCCAGCAGTGGACCTCTATAGGCTGAAGAAGAAGACGTAGAAAATATGTTAGTATGAAAATTGAAACTTCATACAAACATCAATTGTGGGAGTTAAATTTAAGCCCATATTCAGAGGTGTCTAGGGGCTAACATAAAATAGGTAGACATTTTCTATTGCAAGTTCATAATTGATCGGTCAACAACCTGTCATAGCTAAGCCCTAACAAAATCTACGCCAGGTGATATCATAGATTTCTTGGTACATTTATAATAATATCTCCAAATTCCCAAATAAATAATAATTGTCAAAACACGTATAAGTAGCATGTCGGCAAATAGTTGTGTTTGCGTTATGATATGTTTATCGATAGACAGATATAGTTTTTTTGGTATGTAGATCGGGTCAACGACGACCTGCCTGAATTTGGTTATCTGAACTTTATTTCTACGTGGGTGATATTTTGCAATATTTTTTGGTTGGAAACTTAGAAAGATGGATCAAACAATATTGGGTTGTTTTTTATACAGTCTTAGGGCAATCCTCGTTTCTTATTGTAGTACATAGGTACTTAAAACAAAAACTAACCCATTGTCAAAATGTAACTCATTGCTTGGTACTGATAGTTTGCTACGCCATCAGCTCGCTAATGTGGACTATATCATAACTTATGTGTGAGTGCCTGCCGAATTTCCGGCTCCTTTACTGGAAGACTTGGGCAAAATGTTCAATGACCTCAGCAGAACTTCCCAACAAGTGGGTCTAAAAATGAACATGGATAAGATGTCATCGATCAAATAATATTAGGTTACTTTTTATACATTCTTAGGGCAATCCGTTTTTTTTTTGTACAAAAAGGGAGACAGACATAGGTTCTTAATACAGAAACAGAGCAACACAAAAACTTGTCTTTTCTACTTTTGTTTGCAAATTGGGATTTAGCTTCAACGATGTAATTGCGTAACACATTAACAGTACGGATAGCTTTCAATTTGACAGACAACATTCATTGTGTTATTTTTGTTTTTGACAGGTAAATTTTTCGAATAGGTATAGGTAAGGAGTGGCGGCCACATACCTGAAGACGCAGCGTAGGGAGGCCACGCTCCACTGTCAGAAAACCGATGCCTCCTGGATCAGGGTTGCGGGTTGGTTAAAAAGAAAACGTGGCCCTGGCGCATAGGCAAGTGAAGAAACACAGGTGGGTTTAGTCAGTAAATGTCTGACACACCCTTCCGCTCCGCCCAGAGCGGGAGAGGTCATTTGATGATTTCCCATCCAAAACAAAAAGCTTGAATCCACCACCTTTTTATCACACGTCTACTTCCCGATCTTTGTGGCATAACTTAATTACTCCATATCTTAGTTAATTCTACTTTTTACACTTTCACTATAACCTTAAGGCCATGGGAATCTAATTAGGAGAATTAATTTTGCACGCGATTGAAAGAGGGTAGAAGCTGAGTAAAAGGCAATTGTATGATGTGTATACAATAATTAATTACACGCTAATATGGAAATGTTGGAAATTTATTTGCATCCGTGAAGTAAATTGAAGGAAACGGGAGCAGCTTTAAGGCATCTAGTGATATTCTAAAATATGTTTGTCTATACTTTGTCTATGCTTTGTGCTGTGCTTTGTGTTTGTAATCTCTTGTATGTATTATGTTTTGTATTTGTATTGTTTTGTATGTATAATTTTTTGCTTTTGTATTGTTTTGTGTGTGCTTTTGTATTTTTATTGTTCAATGTACCTATTTATGTGTTGTAGAATTTAGTAAGCTCACATAGAAGTAAATTTAAAATTGCTACTAACAAAATGAGTCACCGATACTCGAATAAATAAAAATTTATTATTTATTATTATTATAATGTGCGTTGGGATAAGATCAGCACTGGGGTAAGAACGTACAAATTAAATTTAGCTAAGATTACAAAAAGTCATGCTAGCTAAATTTAGCTAGCATTAAAAAATAAAGCCAAATAAATGGGATATTTGATTTGTACGTTCTTACCCCAGCGCTGTTATTACCCAACGCACCTTACTAGGTATATTTAATACTAGCTTTCCGCCCGCGGCTTCGCCCGCGTGGAGTTCGGTTATATCGCGCTTTTTAGATTTTCCTCGGGTACATCAATTTTTTCTGGGATAAAAGGTAGCCTATGTCCTTTCTCAGGGTCTAAAGACTGTCTGCGCCAAATTTCATCAAAATCGGTTGAGAGGTTTAAGCGGGAAAGCGTAACAGACAGACAGACAGACAGAGTTACTTTCGCATTTATAATATTAGTATGGATTCTAAAATGGATAAATTTGTGGGATCGTGAGGTTGTAGTTGAGTCTCTGGATTTACTTCATTGACATTGAAAATTCTTTTACTAATAGAAAGTTCTGGTGAAGGTCGCGGGAAATCGCTGGATGCGGGAGGCGCAGGACCGGTCGTCGTGGGGATACTTGGAGTAGGCCTATGTCTAGTAGTGGACGTCTTTCAGCTTTAATGATGAATAGAAAGTCACATTATTTGCGAGTGTCATACAAAAATATACTTAGGTATATTAACTCGAAAAATTGTTGTCTGATTTCTCCATAATTAAAAAAAAATTTACCGCCCAACGAAGTGAGTATGCCAGGGTAATTGCGTAACAACAACATTCATTGCGTTATTTATGTTTATGAGCAGACATATTTTTCCAACATATGGAGCAATGGATTAGCAATATGCTTCAAAATTATTCCAATTGATAGTAAGTGTGACACGTAATTAGGGTCAGTTAGTGTAGGGGCAGTGTATATATTCTGTAAAAATTTCACTCTGCAGAATTAGGTGAAGTGATTTACCTATTATAGTGTCAATCCTTATCCTTAGCGTGAGTAAGTGTTTGTGTGTATCGTTGTCCAATACACAAATACAGACAACCATACACACAAACACTTACTCACGCTTGCACACACACGTGCTTACTTTTAGTTTGCATTCCCATAGATTTACTTCACACCTGTATTTCTTAATTATTGGATACAATTTAATTAAGTTGCTAAGAAACATGTACTTAATCAAGTTAAGGGAGAGCGGCCTCTCCTTTTTTTTTCCGGGGTGGAAATCCTCAATGGATTTCCGCCGCCCTAAGGTGGGCGACGGGGTCTGTCTTCTCTCTCAGACTCTTACTGACTAAAACCACCCCGGTGTCTCTTCTATCACGAGCGCGCGTGAGGCCGCAGGAGTCTAAATTCTTCCACGGCCTCTCCTGGCACAAGCAGCTGACTTCTAGAGCACTTCACCTATGTTTGCATTAAGATTTTTGACTTTTTTGAGAGTTAGTGGGCGATAATATGCCACGCAGGCCCAGTGCATGACATCTACAAAAGATAATTTTATGTTTTAGTTTTTTCCTCATGATTCCTTACGATGGTTTCGTTCATCATTGTGGAGCCTCATAGCTGAAGACCACAAGTAACAAAACCGACCGATGCTCTAACTTGGTATCCCAGCGATTTTAATAAATTCTAAAAATACAACAAATCCTAACATAATTGCGCCAACAATATCTCAAAGTCTTCGCGTGCTGCCCGTCACTGTGTGCAGCAGCGTAATTATAACAAGCGTGTGTGAAACGCGATGTTCCCAGCAGATGTCGCGATAATCGCCACGCCAAGCTCGCGTGCGCGCGCGCATAGGAATGGTCTGCGCCTAGCGGGACAATTAGTCAATACCGATGGATTTAGTTGTTTTCTTTTGTAATTATTTATGGAAAAATAATTAATTTATGTTTTAAAGTCATCATCATCATGATCCCAGCGTTCAGTCCCGGTTGCATGTGTGGCCTTCGCGTTGGAGCCCGGGGTCCGCTTTGCTGCTCATTCTCCTCAATTTCGCGCGATGTTTAGCATCATGTGGTAAGAGATTGTTGGCACGTAAGTCAATCTCTTTTATATTTTGTGTTTTAAAATATTATTAGATGGTTTATATTAGATATCATAGAATGGTTTGCCATGCACATTAAAGGAGCCTTGTTGATACGTGCTTAGGGCTTTTTTTTGGATGGGAAATCTTCAAATGACTTCTCCCTCTCTAAACGGTGCAGATGGACGTGTGCTGACTAAAATTCATCGGTGTTCTTTCATTTGCCTAAATGCCAGGAGCCAGGGTACCTCTATCGAACAACTCGTGGTTGGAACAATACGTGGTTAGGACTTCACAACGTGACCACAGAAAAAAGGGAAGATTCCAAAGATGGGAAAATGGCGGGAACTCTTCTGCGGCAATCACATGGAAGAGAGAAATTTATTACTTGTTTACTACTAATGAGCTATGGAACAATGGGGGGAGGACTATGCTATCTGAGAATTCATGATTTAAATTAGTTGTTAGACTAGTTTTAAAAATAAAAATGGCTATTTGAACCTGAAATAGCTGAGGGCAAACAGGTGAAAAGGTATCACAAAATAATAACTTCCCAACAGAATAATAAGACTGATAAGACCCCACTATAACAACATCCTTGCAAACATCAATTAGGGACCTGGCCACACTGATTAAAAAATTTTACGAGTCCTTCAACCAGAACCAATGCTGCCAATAAAAACCCTCGGATTCCGGATGCCTATCAGTTCAGGATAATCTGGCAACACTAGTCGCAGTCTGTTAAGTGGTAAACGAACCCTGAATATGTAATGTGCATAAGTACTTATTTAATTAACCTCTTCCTTTTCGTATGCAAAATTATTTTTATAGCTGTTATCAAGTATCTTTACATGTCAAATTAAACTGTTGACTTGTGTGTAATCTTGAATACTGAATTGCGGATGGTTTTTTGACGGGAAAGCTAAGATGAATGTCACGCTCATTTTTCATTGAACTTTTAAATTATTTATAGTGTCGTTTACTAAATAAAAGCGCGTGATTTATGTAGTAAAAAGTGCATTCAGTGAATAATTCATGAAGAACATTGAAATATCGCAGCGTAGTGACCACATCATGGCTTTGCATCAAATCTCCTAGTAGTCGGCTCACGTGGCCGTTTTTTCAACTGTCATTGGCGATATCCGCCATTGTGATATAAAATTTTTAAAGAATTTCTATAATTTGTTACACGTGTTAAAGGCAAAATTGTGGTATCTAACCACAGAGGCCATTGAAGAGTTGAAGTAGTATTCACTCTAAAGAAAAGAAAGAAAGAATTGCGGATTTCGATTAGTTTTTTGTACGACCGTTTCCATTTTGATTCCGGCAGAATTTTGTATGCATCTTCCTATCAGAGCGAACAATGGCGGTTCAGCGGTAGTAACCTCGGTTCACGAGTTGTTGGTCGAAATTCGAAGCGATTCGTCGTGTTCCGGCATGATGTCTGGTGAAGCCGTACGGAGGACGGGTCTGAGCAGTTGTGTTGCGATGTGTGGCGGGTACGATGCGCCAAATGTTGTTGTCTCGGGAATTTGGTCGCGGAGAGTCTCCAGATCAATCTTCCTCTAGCGCAGCATCGTTTGGTCGTGTTGGTCTTGGGTTTAACATTGCATCACCTCGCTCAACTGCCGTCATCCTTCCTATTCCTAAGTTTTTTAAGTGAATAGGCTTAATAAACTAGTGCGCTTTACACTCAACGATTGCATCACTGCTTACCATCAGGCGGGATTGCAGTCAAGCACTAGTTTATAATTATTAAAAAAAATGCTATATTTTAATGTCTGTTTGGGTATAAATAAATAACTCTGGAGTATGAAAATGGCCAAAATATTACCGTACAGAGAGAGTAGAGTATTTAGTTAAGAATTTATTCATCCAGTATTCTTATCATAATGTCTACATATATGATCAAAGGTCCATTCATGAAATTTTACGTTTGTTTTCTTCAAAAATCACGGTCTACATATTTCACTAAATAAATAAATCTAGCGCCATGTTCGAGCCGCCGTCGACGAGTGCATCGATAAGAGTAAATAATAAACTTGTTCATTTACTTCAAATATATGTATACAACATTCTGTTTATTTGTTGACATAATTTACATGCACCGGTGTAATTTCATACAGTTTACCTGTAAGCTTCATATTGGCAATAGGGATGTAATCAAGGTATGACAGTCAAAAAAAAAAAATTTGTCCATCTTAGAGACAACAAAAAAAAAAAATTGGACCCGTATTTTTTATTTTGTCGAAATTACCAAAAAGTACTGAGATATAGCGCATTAAAGTTACGGAGTGGGGGCTAATTACGTCACGCCGTGGTATATTTTGTACCGCGGCGTGACGTCATGCGACATTTCAACTCAATATAACTTCCTAAGTAGTTGAATGAAAGAAAAATTAAAAATACGTGTTCAATATTTTTTATAAATCTATCTGATGGACATTACATTATTTTTTTGGGATACAACCCAATTTCGACGACGGCAGCAGGTTCAAGCTACCCCAAACTTTCAAATATTCATAGAAATATGCTGCTTAATCATCATTTCAGCGTTCAGTCCGTCTCCAGGCTGCTACCAAGAAACTCCAACCGCGAATCGGACTCAGTAGGTACTCCACGTTTAGCGGTCGCGTTTCGGCGACGACGCTTACTGGGCAATTCACACCTCACTGGAACTTATACAGGCGTTGTAAAACAGGATATAATTTGGTAATTATCATTATTCAGCAGTATTTATTTTTATGATCTACTAGCTGCGCCCCGCGGGCTCACCCGCATATCCAAGCTTCTTGTTCTAGGGGGAATATCGGTATAAAAATTCTCCTATAAGTTAATCCTGGTTTTAAACCGCCTGTGTCCAAATTTCATCCCTATCTGTTTAGTAGTTCTTGCATGAAAAAGTAACAAGCGTTCACACAGACATCCATGCATCCATACAAAATAAGAAGTATCAGTAGGATATCGTCGTAACATGTTGTTAAGTAAATATTTAGTACTCGCAAAAAATACTAGAAATCCAGCAGTCTTTGAAAGGCTTTAAATGAATGATAGCGTAGTGTGACCTCGCATTGTATGGGTTTTTCGTACAATCAGAAGTCAGCTTGTACTGGTTAGTTCTAGCTTGTGTGTAGCCGTGTATAAGTTCAAATATGTTGTAGAAAACACCATTTATCGTTATCTATCACTGTTGCAGACATCACTTCCGATGACCGTAAAATTATCATATTATGCCATGTGATTGGGCCAACAAATTGCGTCAGAAATTGGTGCCCAATATTATCTAGCTTTAGATCATTTTAAGTTACAAATTTAATTATGAACGTGAGTGTACCTAGTAAAGATGTATCCAAGGTATGAAAATCCGTGAAATGAATGATCCGTGTAGGTATTGTTAGTTATCGATAACTGATTCTACTACTAATAATAATAATTTATTTCAGACGTAGGCCATATACCTAATGTTAGTAATACAAAAATTCAAAATACAAATAAAACCTTATAAATCTATTGTTAGTACACAAAACAGAAATACAACACAATGAAATGGAACCGCACAGAAGTGCCAAGTTATGCCAACCCTAGGACGCGACCACCCGTAGTGTGTAGTCTCTTCCAGTGCCGCCACATCGGCGAGTCCCAGCGGTCCACGAACACACTCAGAAGACTGTTCGGGCTAGCCCGCATTCGCTTCATGAGAGATGCACAGCGCTTCCGCATGATGGCATGGAAACCATTCACTCTTTTTTCAGCAAACATTGCTGAAGCGCTGCAGCAGCGCCGTAGCCCGAACAGTACTCTGAACGCATTATTATATTGGACCCGCAGAGCGGTGCATGTACGCTGCGTGTACTTAGTCCACAAGCCGGGCTAAAGTTGAAATAAAATCCCCCTTAAAAAAATAAATACATATTATTTTGCAAAAGTAGGTAAATTAATACACGCGCGGGCGAAAGAGGACAGGGTACGCGGCACTCGGTCGCTTCGCTGTTCGCTCATAAAACTTACCAATTTTTGGGGAAGTTGGTATTAATTCGAGGAAAAAGCGAATATTTCAAAAATCATTAGTATTGTTACTATGATGATTATGTAAAATTTCATATTTTAGTTGGTCATGTATTTAACTGACCTTTATTATCCTTATGGCAAAAAATCATATTTTACTTAATCAAATATACAATAGTATAGGAAGGTATTTTTAGATGTCTAATCTTAACGCAAATAGAGTAGTTGTATATTTCTTATAATTAGAGAAAAATAATGTAAGTTCCCAAAGGCTGCTTTAACAACTTGCCAAACACATTGAGATGTCACCCATATTTGGTCAGGTGCGTACGTTTGCGCCCGCGCTTCCGGCATTCGCTAGGTCGTTTGATCAAACAATACTTGTTCACTGATTAATTGGTTTATTTGTTCCTATACAAGTCATTGTGTGGACGTGAGAATTCAATTAGGGATAATAATACATAGTTTATTTTTCCAAATTATTCTATAATCTCTTCACCACCTGTGGTTGACTGGTAGAGAATACCTAAGGCCCCGCCTCTGTACATTTTCTTTGTGCGAAAGTATAAATAAATAACATCGGCTGCCGGCTGAAGTTACCACCTACCAGACAGAGTCTTGCCGCCAAACGATTCATCGTGTTCCGGCATGATGTCTGGTGAAGCCGTACGGAGGTCGAGTCTGAGCAGTTGTGATGCAATGTGTGCCGGGTACGATGCACTAAATGTTGTTGGATCGGGAGTTTGGTCGTGGAGGGTCTCCAGATCAATCTCCCTCTGGCGCAGCATCATTGGTCGTGTTTAACATTGCATCACCTCGCTCAACTGCAGCCTTCCTTCCTATTTACTAAGTGAACAGGCTTAATAAACTAGCGCGCTTTACCATCGACGATTGCATCACTGCTTACCATCAGGCGGGATTGCAGTCAAGCACTCCATATATCCAGCCTTGGGTGCGAACCTAGGTAGGGCAGGCGTGCTCCATGATTGCATAATATGATTTCAACTCAACTCCACTCGATTATTCCAATATCGTTGAAGAACGTTATTGTAAGGAAACCGGTAAGTCCTTGACAGTAAATTCGATAGTATGTGACATCCACCTGCCCGCGCTGGGCCCGCATGGTGGATAACGGCCCGTACATTCTCAATGAGTTCAGCCTAAGGGTGAGGGGCAGCAGGGGAGTACATTATATAGAGCGGTTGGAGTCTCAGCAGCAATATTCATCATTATCATCAACCTTTTTATTGTCCCACTGCTGGGCATAGGTCTCCTCTCATACAGAGAAGGACCAGCAGCAACATTATTGATATCCTATATCTGTCTTACCATTCTTTGGACTTCACAATTTTTGAACTTTGACAAAAGAAGATCAGAATCAAAAGAGGATTCAAATTAGGCTGAGATTCGCCATCTCCGTTCCATCCCTTCACGTCCGCCCGAGTCCACCCTTACGTTGTTCACACCATAACGATCCGAACGAATGGTTTCGCCTCGTCTTTTATGCCGCGTACATCGAGGGACTGGAACAATTTGTCAGCGGCGGTGTTTCCGTAGGACTACAATTTAAGTGTCTTCAAGGCTATAGTGAATAGGTTCTTAATAGCGCGCTTTACCATGAACGATTGCATCATTGCTTACCATCACGCGGGATTGCGGTTAAGCGCTAGTTTACATTTTATAAAAAAAAGGTGCTTTTCGAACGTCAAATTTACATAAGACTAATTCACCACTTCTTAATGCTTTTGCGAATTATCCGATGGCTAGCTTGTATGAAAGTAGAGAACAATAAAAATACTATAACTAAGGGTAATAATTTATCAACTACTAAGAATAACTACCCTATATGAAATCACTAAAAACAGAAAAAAGCCCAGCATCTGATGGCATTACAAATGAGATGATTATTGCTGGCTCAAACACCCTGACTGTTCCGTTAACAAAACTATTTAATTTGATTTTAACAACAAAAGAAATACCTAAACAGTGGACATGTTCAGATATTGTTTTACTTTTCAAAAAAGGAGACCCGAAATCAATATCGAACTATAGGCCAATCAGTCTTACATCATGTCTTTACAAAGTCTTTGCAACAACTTTGCTTCGCCGTCTTACTCGTATCTTAGACGAGCACCAGCCAATAGAGCAAGCTGGTTTTGTAAAGGGCTTTTCGACGACTGATCACATCCACACTTTGAAACTTATAACTGAGAGATACAACGAGTACGACATTCCTCTCTATATATGCTTTATAGACTACAGCAAGGCTTTTGACTCTATATTCCATAGTGCAATCTGGCGAGCTCTAGTAAATCAAGGAGTAAACAAAGAATATATCAACATACTGATGGAAATATACAATAAGAGTAACGCTAGAATTAAAATCAGTAAGTATGGCTCAGCCTTCGAGATTGGAAGAGGAGTGAAGCAGGGTGATCCAATATCTCCAAAGCTATTTATTGCAGTACTGGAAGAAATTTTCAGAGCACTTGACTGGGAACATAGAGGGATAAATATATACGGCCAACGTCTCTCGCACTTGCGATTTGCAGATGACATAGTATTGCTTTCAGAGAACCCAAAAGAAATGGAGTACATGATAGAGTCACTTAGCAAAGAAAGCAGAAAAGTAGGTCTAGAAATTAACCGGGAGAAAACTAAAGTAATGACCAATAGACAAATTATACCGATAAAATCAGAATTAATAGAAATTGAATATGTCGAAGACTACACATACTTGGGACATTTAATATCTTTCAAATCGTGCAATGATAAAGAAGTAGACCGAAGAATCAAAATGACATGGAACAAGTATTGGGCAATGAAAGAGATATTCAAGAGTGGTCTCCCGGTAACACTGAAAACCAAAGCTATGCAGACATGTTTGATACCCTGTCTCACTTACGCTTCTCAAACATGGCCGCTCTCCGCTAAACAGACTCACAAAGTTAAAGTGTGCCAAAATAGCATGGAACGAAGTCTTTTGGGTCTAAAGCTAAGCGACAAAGTCAGAAATCAAGATATCAGAAAGATCACCAAGGTACCAGACATAGCAAAGACTATAACATATGAGCCAGAAATGGAAATGGGCCGGACATGTCCAAAGATCACCAGGTAACAAATGGTCCAAAATTATCACTAATTGGTACCCTATACACAAAAAAAAGGCGAAAAGGCAGGCCAGTCAGACGTTGGAGTGATGACATAGTAGCCACGGCTGGAGTTACTTGGAATAGACTGGCAAGAGATAGAGACAAGTGGAGAGAAATGGAGGAGGCTTTCACCGCCAGAGCGGTCCTTAGCACAGAAGAAATACTAACAAACTAGGTTATAATTTAAATAAGTACTAACACAACTAAAGTTATATATAATAATATGTGAAAATCTATCTGTGTAAGGAATTAATAAAGCTATTATTATTATTATTTTTATTACATCGAAGGACTGGAACAATTTGTCAGCGGCGGTGTTTCCGTAGGACTGCAATTTAAGTGTCTTCAAGGCTATAGTGAATAGGTTCTTAATAGCGCGCTTTACCATGAACGATTGCATCATTCCTTACCATCACGCGGGATTGCGGTTAAGCGCTAGTTTACATTTTATAAAAAAAAGGTGCTTTTCGAACGTCAAATTTACATAAGACTAATTCACCACTTCTTAATGCTTTTGCGAATTATCCGATGGCTAGCTTGTATGAAAGTAGAGAACAATAAAAATACTATAACTAAGGGTAACTAAGGGTATTTATCAACTACTAAGAATAACTACCCTATTATTCCTAGTAGTTGATAAATTATTGTTACCTAATGGTAACTATTATTGGACCATTATTATCAAAATATTTTTTTTAAATTTATTTTACTTTAATTTTTTATATTGGTTCTAATTTTATTTTATTTCTGATAGCATTTCTGACGTAGCGTAGGGAGGCCCCCAAACAAGGTGGACCTGGTGAAGATCGTGGGAAGCCGATGGATACGGGAAGCACAAGACCGGTCATCGTGGAAAGCCTTGGGGAGGCCTTAGTCCAGCAGTGGACCTCTATAGGCTGAAGAAGAAGATGAAGAATGTCTTATTCTAATATATAAGCCATATTACTGAAAATTTTCATCAAAATCGGATTACTAATTTTAGCGTGAAAGGGACATCCATCCCAAGCTTTCGCGTTTTTTATAATAGTAAGCTTTATAGGAAGTAGAAGAAAACGGGCATGTTCGAAGCCGTGGACATCTGATGTCTACCAAGCCGCACGGGAACCGCGTGGTAGATTACGGCCCACTCACCCTCACAGAGTGGAGGCCTGTGTCCCAGGAGCATTATAAGAACAGGAACATTATAAGAGGCTGATTGTAATTATATGTTGTGTAGGAAGTAGAATAGGGCAAGAGGTTGTTAATGACAATTATCATCATCATCATCATTTCAGCCGAAAGACGTCCAGTGCTGGACATAGGCCTCCCCCAAGGTTCTCCACGACGACCGGACCTGCGCCTCCCGCATCCGGCGGTTTCCCGCGACGTTCACCAGGTCGTCGGTCCAACTTGTCGGGGGTCTACCAACGCTACTACGTCTTTCTGTGCGTGGTCGCCACTCGAGAACCCGTCGGCCCCATCGGGCACCGGTCTTACGGGCAATGTGTCCCAGTCAGTCCACTGCCACTTAAGTGTTGCAATTCTTCGGGCTATGTCGGTTACTCTCGTTCTTCTGCGGATCTCCTCATTCCTGATTCGATCGCGCAGTGAAACCCCAAGCATAGCCCTCACCATTGCCCTTTGAGTGACTTTGAGCCTTCTTATAAGGCCCATTGTTAGCGACCACGTCTCAATTCCATAAGTCATCACTGGCAACACACACTGGTCGAAGACTTTTGTCTTGGACTCTTGAGACACTGCGGTATTTCGGACGAGAAGATTCTACGTAGCTTCCCGAAAGCAGCCCAGCCGAGTTGGATTCGACGATTGACAATATTATCGGCAATATCTTTATATATATAATTCTGCTGTACGTGTGTATGTCATCGAACTCCTCCTAAACGGCTTGACCGATTTAAATGATTTTTTCTGTATGCGTTTGAGTGGTGCCCTGAATGGTTTAGATTCACAAATCAGCCCGGCTGGGGGCGCTGATTGCTTGAAAAAGCATGTGATCTCGGAAACGTTGTTTCGATTTCTCAAACAGTTTTGTGCTACCCTGGTACCTTGCACCTCTACAAACTAGGCACAATAAAAGTTCTTTCATGTAATTATTAGTGGTTTAATGATGGAATGGGCTTCATTGTTTCGGCTTCTCCTCACTTTTGTGCTACCCTGGTACCTTGCACCTCCACAAAGTAGAGAAAATGAAATTTCTTCTATGCATTATTGCGATTTAATGATGAAATGTTACAAGCCGATTGATCGATTAAAAAGTGAAGGAAAACATCATATGGAAACCTGGACTTTAAGTCTGAAATCGCCAACCCGCATTGAGCAAGCGTGGTGATTACACTCATTCACTTTTCCTTATGAGAGGAGAGCTATGCCCAGCAGGGGGGCGATAAAAAAAGTAGATGATGATGATGATGATGAGCTTCATTGTTTCGACTTCTCCTACACTTTTCTGCTACCCTAATTATCCTAATTTAAAAATTAAGAAATAAGATCAGGTTATATTTCCTTTAAGGCGGATCAAAGTTCGCCGGGTCAGCTAGTCTAAATATATATTGACTTCTAGTAGTCATCCCGTCATACTTGGAAGAAGTAACCACTCCAAGAGTTACGGAGTCCGGAAGAGAAAAACTTGAAGTTTACACGCACGGAATGCGGAGAGCAGCTGAGCGGGACACTTAATGTTAACGATGTCTCATATTCGCGTCAATTTATTGTATCAAACTGGTTTCAGGATTATGCGTATAACTTGACTTGTAGTATTTATATGTTTAAGTACCATTTACCACGGATTTGTGGATGTATGGTGCAAAATTTTGTAGTACCTACAGAAGCGACGCGTGTTTTAATTGTGGTTAGCAAGTGTACAAAAACGACGTGAACATACCTTTATACAATAAATGTATCTCTAGCAAATAAACGTATGATTATTATTATGATTACCTAATACTATACTTTACTGGTTCCTGCGCAAACTAACACAAAATTCACAGCTTGTTGTACACTTGAAAACCACAAATAAACGACGCGTCAATAAGCCCTTTCTAAAAAAAAAAAATTAGTTATTTAAATATCTAGGAACTGACATTGTTCAAATTGAGTAAGTGAGTTATTCAATTTGAAACTCTACTTTCTAGATTGTCAGATTACAACTCCAGGCACTCAGTGTTACTTCATAATTAAGTTAACGGGTTAACCCTAATTCAAAATGTGTCTGTCTAGTTACCGTAGTTCTCGTGTCTAGTGTAGGCCCTAACGGACCAATTTGTAGGTGCTATGTATTCATGACCCAATTTGACACGAATTACATCCGACTTCAATCGTTGCTTCTACTTGATTTAAAATTTCCATGTTGGTAATTCTCACTAGTGTTATACTCTCTGTCATGATCATCATCAACCTTTTTTTTATCGTCC
This sequence comes from Sesamia nonagrioides, assembly GCA_017933935.1. Lineage (NCBI taxonomy): Eukaryota > Metazoa > Arthropoda > Insecta > Lepidoptera > Noctuidae > Sesamia > Sesamia nonagrioides. The sequence continues at coordinate 730,873 of JADWQK010002450.1, read as the reverse complement.
TACTGCTGGGCACAGGTCTCCTCACATACAGAGAAGAATTAAGCCAGCGTGCTCAATGCGGGTTGGCGTGGGCAATTATTACTCAGCCTGTTAGTTACTGAGAATGTTGTTGCCAATATTGTGTGGGGGAATAGTTCTAATTTCAAAATATTATATTGGTCTGTGGATATGTAAGTGCAGAATTTCTTTGTGGCCAGTGATAAAAATATAGGAGTTAAACCTCTTTTTCGTTTAAGTGGTAGAGAAGGGACAAAGTCGTGTTAGATTAATATGAATATTATGTAAGTTGACAGTTATCGTGTATGCCTAACTGCTTAAAATAAAACACGCCATGTTTTAAATTACTTTAACAGTCTAATAAATGTGCCACATAATAATTCAATATAAAACCCCCATATTAGGCGTGGCAACACAACTTTGTAAAGTCATTTAGATGCGAGCGGCGTCTGGGCATCGCACGATTCCCATATTAACGACGAGCTTAAATACTCGTGTACAATGTAAATTAAAATATGCAACGCATTCAATGAAAAAACTGTATCGGATGGTACGCTGTATTTCGTAATGGTCAAGTGCGAGTTGTGATGTTACGTGATGGATATTTTTTATGCTACTTCTTTTTTAGGCTTTACTATATAATAACAGTACTTGCATTGTAAAGTTCAGTTATTTTAAGTTATTTCAAAACGTTCCTGGAACCGAACACGTTCTAAAGACCATGTCCTCAAACTGTGCTTTCAGACAGAAATATAAAGACCTTCCTAAACACTGCATACTTCACACTATCTTAATCCACAGATGCTGTCAATATCAAGAATAGGTAAGTATTAGTTATTGAAATCGCCAATTCGTTAAAATACCAATAATGACGCCAATACTCTAGATTTCTTTTTTTGCGTATTATAAACTAGTGCTTTTCCGCAATCCCGCCTGACAGTAAGCAGTGACGCAATCGTTGATGGTACAGCGCGCTAATTTATTAAGAGCCTATTCCCTCTATCCTTGAAGACACAAATTGTAGTCAGACGGAAACATCGCCGCTGGCAAATTGTATCAGTCCCTCGATATACGTGGTATAAAAGACGAAGTGAACCGGTTCGTGTGGATTGTAACGGTGGTCGACAACGTAAGGGTGGATCTGGATACTCGCCGTACGACGGGATGTCTGATGATGGAACGGAGATCAGGGAATTAAATCATGCAATTCCCTCGCACACTCTCCAAAATGCATCCTACAGAACACCGACAGGCCGGCTGCTCTTCGCCTGTGCTCCAGGGTTTGGAGACCGTTTCGCCTCGTCTTTTATATAGCGTACACCGAGGGACTGAAACGATTTGCCAGCGACGGTGTTTCCGTCTGACTACAATATAAGTGTTTTCAAGGCTAGAGTGTATAGGGTCTTATTAAACTAGCGCGCTTTACCATCAACGATTGCATCACTGCTTACGATCAGTCGAGACATCTATATCAAGGTTCTACCTAATTCCCAACTAACTCTAAAATAGACCATCGAGAGCGACAATCAATAAAATGTATAAATAGGAAATACATTTGTAGTCCATGACAACACATCTCTTTAAAACAATTACTAGTTACATTCAGTATTCTTAACACAATTAATCAGTCATTGTGTAACACTATAGAGCGGCTGCATCGCTTTCTCGATGTGTATCGTCTACTCGACGTAATAATTAGGCTAGTTTTGCAGCATAAAGCGCATTCGTCAAGTGTTGAGATGCGTGAAGAGAAGTTTAAAGTGGTTGCGAGTGTCGATAAAAATTATATCGATTAATTTGATTTCGGCTAATATTTTGTATGTTCATAAATGATTAAGGATTCGTGAATAAATGAATTCCTCATTAAATACTTCATGATCATAATCGTAATTTTCTTTTTATTGTATTTAGTAGGTATTTATTGTGTAGAAAAGTGTCTGGTTTTTGTAAATTCATTTTTGACACCGACTTCTGTTGGGTTTTTTTTTAAGTTTTTAATTTACACTTTTTAGTTGAGAAAAGTGGTATCCAGCTGCATCCGCTGCATCTACTCAAACTAGACGCTGACGACAATATAGCTGGGAAAAGGCCTGTAAGCAAATTACGTAATTTTGTTTATATTAATCTTTACCTGTAATTTTAATTTAAAACCAAACTACTGAACAGATTTCTATAAAATTACTATGGGACCAAAGTGAAAATAGCTTGCTAGAGATGACGTGATTCTTCTTCTAAGTCGATACACTCTTGCCAGAGTGGTCATAGTCATCAATATGGACCATGATGATGATTTTTGATGATTTTAGTTATGAGCGCCATTCAACATGGACTGCAGCCTTCCTGGTACATTCACAAACTGAGCACTTAGTCGCATCCTTGATTTGGTCCGTCCATCTCATTGGTGATCTGCCACGTGGTTTGGTGCCCTCAACCTTTCTCTGCACCACGAGACGTTCAATGGAGTCTATACCGCGACGAGAAACATGACCGAAGAAGGTCAACTTAAATTTAGTCTCTTGATCTAAATTGATTGTGGCATAAGCATTATGAGTAGGTAGTGGTTATCCTGTGTTAAATTTCAATGCTGTAAATTCTAAGGGAATTCCCTCGACCGTCGATGGAATTCATTATCAGACCTATTTCAGACCTTTATTTTAACAGATATTGGCGCAAAGTTCTCATTAATATAAATGAATTAACTGCAAACACAAAGTAGCTACTATAAACCATTGAGGAGTTCCCTTAACTGTTCGTCGTCTTCATCATAATACCAATCATAATCCATCTAGGTGTAAATCTCTTATCAACACAAATGAATTAAGCACAAACACAAGATAACTAAGTCCTGTAACCCTTTGTGAACCTTTGAGGAGTTCCTCGAACTGACCTTTGTCTCAATCATCAGAGCTCCATTGACAGTCACAACCCATCTAGGTGTAAAGTTCTTATCGGTAAAAATTAATGAAGCACAAACACAAGGTAGCTTCTGTGAATCGTTGAGGAGTTTCTCGACTGTATCCCAGCTTCATCATCAGATCTACTCCAGACCTTTATGAATTTGTAGTGCTTTAATACTTAATGGTAAAACTTAGAAATGCTTCAGTAGCCCATACGATTCTTGAAATTTGAGTTCCCCTTGATTTCTCTGGTCTTCCATCGTCAGATCCTGATTGATGACTACGGGGCCACCTGGGAATATTATACTCTAAACAAAAAAGAATTTTGCAAATCGGCCCAGACGTCTTACAGTAATCGGTGAACAAAAAAAAAAAAGAAAAAGATTCCTAGAAGTTTCCTATTTCTAAAAAAATTAAAATACATATAGTTATGTAGTCTATTTCAAGAATGAAATCATGTTTTTGAAGAAAATATTCATATTCGGATCTTATTTACAAAAACAATAACAAAAAAGTTAGACCTAGGTACATCTGTCTGAGAAGAAAATGCAAATTGCTTGACATATTTATTAGGAGTCCTTTAGGATCGTCTAGAATTATGTGATATCTATGTAAATCACAAATGTAAATCAGAAAACAACAAAATTTTTCCTCGAAACTGCAATTTATAGTAGCATCACGTAAAATACTACTCCGCTTACGTACCTACATAAGTAATTACCTTGTCGTCTTGGTTTTTGTGTTAACGTGCTTTACAATAATTTATATGAGTAGTTATTTTTATGTTTATTCATGAATTTATCGTAAAGACTCTGCGTGGGTGTCACAGGAAGAGTTATCATCAGGCTTTGTATTATCTGTGCATTTGGATTTTCGTAGTAGTCAAGTTGAAATAGCTAGCTCGGCGTTTTACTTCTATTTATTTTTAGAAAAACAAACAGTATTCCTCAAATAAATTTTCTATCGATATCATCACTGTCCCGTAACTACTCTGCATCTGTGTCAGATGTGCGGCAGGTGGCGCGCGCGCAGGTGAACGCCATACTAGGCATACAGCCTTGTCCGCTCCCGCCAAAATCTTGCGGTGGCCTTACAAGACCCTATTGTTACCAGACCGGCCGGCATCATGCTTCAAGAGTATGATATCCAGAACTGACCATGCCTGTCTCTTTCAAGCTAATTCTGTTTTTATATATATATATATATAAATTATAAACTAGTGCTTGACTGCAATCATGCCTGAGAGTAAGCAGTGATGCAATCGTTGATGGTTAAGCGCGCTAGCTTATTAAGCACCTATTCACTCTAGCCTTGAAGACACTTAGATAATTGCAGTCCGACGGAAACACCGCCGCTTACAAATTGTTCCAGTCCCTCGATGTACGCGGTAGAAAAGAGGAGGCGAAACGCTTCGTTCGGATCGTAGAGGTGTCAACAACGTAAGAGTGGAAACTCACCGTAATTCTGATTCTGATTCTGACCGTACGACGGGTCGTCCGATGATGAAACGGAGATGGGAGAATCAAATCATGCAATTCCCTCGCAGTCTTTCGAAAGTCGTATTGATGTTTCTGATGATTTATTCTATAACTTCATATTTGTTATGATCGTAAATCTAATGGCAGCCTCCATGGCGTAGCGGTAGCGGACGCGGCCGCTGCGCAAGGTGGCGCGGGTTCGATCCCCGCACAGTGCAAGTATTTGTATGCATGAATATGAATATTTGCAGTGGTCTGGTCGTGCTTCGGAAAGCACGTTAGGCCGTTGGTCCCGGTTGCCATACGAACATCTAGTGGCAGTCGTTACAGGTTGTTGGAGCCCTCAAAGTCCAACAATTGGTCTAACTGCAATGCTTCGATGTCGCCTTCGGGTTGTGGAGGTCAGACGGCAGTCGCTTCACGGAAAATGTCGCAGTTTAGCCATATCAGCAGTTGGACTGGTAAAGCGGACCCCAGACTCCAAAGCTGAAAAGGCTTCGGATGCGACTGGGATTAACGCTGAAATGATGATGATGATGATGATGTTATGATCGTAAATCATATTTTGATCACCATACAACATGTCACTGACCCGCAAAACGCAAAAGAAACAAAAGAAAGTATGAGATTGTACTTACATCCCCCTTAGTGTCTCTATATGAAGCCGTCATATGCTAGCATGTGTTCTACTACTTGCTCATGAGGAAGTTTTATCGTATATAATGTAAGTGCATTTTTCTGGCTATGCAAGTAGGTCAATATTAGCATGACTGTAGATGTTGATTGAATTAGAAAACCTATGTTTATACGCTTAGTGAGGATTTTAAGCTCAAGAGGCTTTTAATCATTTGCTTTTGATACTGATTAGTACTCATATTCAGGCTTTGGTATTGACAACTTTCAGTTACTTCTTGTAACATGAATTGTAGTGAAATATTTTTTAACCCTCAGGGAGATAATCTAGTTATAAACACGTATTTCGTTTGACTAGACAGTTGGTTCCTAACTTTACAAGCCCCACGTAAAATAATATAATTAGGCGAAAATACTGCCTATTTTCGTGAAAACGACGGTGCGAGTGTAAATTGTGCAGATTGTGCTTTAATGAACTATTAAATTAATTGGTCAATGTAGTATAAATAACCAAGAACTGAGAGTGACTGTTCGAAACCCTGGACACATGGTCGGTCGGCGGACGCAATTCCTAGCTAGCTCTAGGGGCTAGCTAGTGGGGCTAGCTCAATCTGTGTGATTTTTCCGTATAAAAAAAAGTCCGCATAAAGGAGGTGGGCAATCTATTTCTTTTTCCCTAGAAACTATCAACCTTTAAACCTTTACCCCTTGAGAACCATCGCAAACGTTATCTATACTAATATATAAAGCTGAAGAGTTTGTTTGTTTGTTTGTGCGCGCTAATCTCTGAAACTACTTGTCCGATTTGAAAAATTCTTTTTGCGTTGGATAGCCCATTAATCCAAGAAGGCTTTAGGCTATATAACATCACGCTGCGACCAATAGGAGCGGAGCATAATTAATTCCACGCGAACGAAGTCGCTGGCGGCTAATCGTTTATGATAAACTAATTAATCATATTAAATTAACAGTGAACGTTTACAATCAACTTTACACGTTTTCATAAAGAGCGTGCTTAGAACTCCACGCGGTTACATACAGATTTTAGATTTAAGGCTAATAAGTAACCTGCAAGCGTGGTGATTACGCTCAGTCCTTCATTGTATGAGTGGAGACCTGTGCCCAGTAGTGGGACGATAAAATGGTTGGTAATGATGAAGTAACCTCCAATGAACATCTGAAAAACGGTGATACTTACACTACGATCGATTAATCATGACGGGTCCGCAGATAGGCTCTCCGAAGTGTCGCGTATGTTCTCTTACTCACACTAGCCTCTTGTTACCATTTGGTTCCTAAACAAATATGTTCAGTGCCGGAATGATTTGTCGGCCGTCGAGAAAACCCAAGTTCTGCGTCACTTAGGTCGTCGTCGTCTTAAGTCGACTTAGCGTTAAAATTGTAGTTCTTATATATAATTATAAACTAGTGCTTGATTGCAATCCTGCCTGATGGTAAGCAGTGATGCAATTGTTGATGGTAAAGCGCGCTAGTTTATTAAGCTTATTCACTCAAAAAAAAAAAAAAACAACTGACTTCTAAAAACCATTACAAAGTGAAAAATAACTAATTGCGGAAGTCGGTGTCTTTGGTTTTTGTATATTAGTTTTTGACATCGACTTCCGAAATTAGTTATTTTTCACATTGTAGTGGTTTTTAGAAGTCTGTTGTTTTTTTGTAAAAAAGTTTTTTTTTACACCTTTTAATTGTGAAAAGTAGGTATTATGTATTTAGTTACATCCGGTCAGACTGGAAGCTGACGCAAATATAGTTGGGAAGCGACGTAATTTTGTTTACTTTAATTTTTACCCATAACTTTGAAAAATTTTCTCGACTGCCTATGGTCTTCATCATCAGATTTGCTGCAGACCATTATTTTAACCCAATGGGTGCAAAATTGTCATCAATATAAATGAATTAAAACCAAACACAAACTAGCTACTGTAAACCATTGAGGAGTTCCCGGAACTGGCCTTTGTCTTCATCATCAGAGCTCTTATGACAGTCACAACCCATCTAGGTGTAAAGTTCATATCAATACAAATTAATCAAGGCCCAAACACAAGGTAGCTGCTGTGCATTGTTGAGGAGTTCCTTCGACTGTCTCCCGGCCCCATCATCAGATCTACTCCAGACCTTTATCAAATTGTAGTGCTTTAAAATACTTAATGAAAATACTAAGAAATGCACTAATCGCCCCCTACGATTTTTGAAAGTTCCACTTGATTTCTCTGGTCGTCCATCATCAGACCCTGATGTTATCACGGGACCACCTTGGGAATGTCTTCGTTCCAACAAAAAAAGAATTATCAAAATCGGTTTATAAACGACGAAGTTATGCGCGAACAAACCTAAAAAAGCATATATACGGTCGATTTGAGTAACCTCCTCCTTTTTGAAGTCGGTTAAAAACTACAACTGAGTGAATAGGAAGGAAGACGACAGTTGAGCGAGGTGATGTTATTTTATACCCAACAACATAACTAAGGACTTTGAGCCAGAAGGAGATTGACTTGGAGATCCTCTACGACCAAACAACAATTGGCGCATCGTACCACAACTGCTCAGGCCCGTCCTCCGTACGGCTTCTCCAGACATCATCAGAACACGACGAATCGCCTGGCGGCAAGACTTCGTCTGGTGGATGGTAACTTCTGCCGGCAGCCGATGATATGGCCTACCACCGAGAAATCTCCACGATAATACGCAAAATACTCATATCAATATACCAATTTCCTACTGAACTAAAATAGCAATAAAGAAATCTTGATATCTGCCAAGTTATGAAAACCTTTCGAAGAAGGGGTGGGTCGTTAATTGATTATAATGTCATACATAACTGCATATAATAGTCGCTCACCTGTGTTGCTCAAATAACGTTAATAACCTCCTATCTCATTCCTATATGGCTTAGGGATCTTAGGATCTTAACAATACCTGTGCAATAATAAAAATATGAAACTGAGAAAACCTGATTTCCCTTTTGGTCTTAAAATAATGCAGCAATAACAGTTTATTACTTATTGCAGACTTATAAACAACTTATAATAGTTACAATTTTTGAGCGAATTCAAAAATCTTACAGAAATAGGTATACAATCTGACACTGTAAAACCTGGGAAAAGTGCTCAAAAGACTGGTAGCGTTGCCTCGCTGGATGGCTGATTCCTGGCAGAAAAGGGGAATTATCACTTTTTCGCTTGTAAAGTTCTGTACCACCATATCTCTTTTTTATCAATAAATAAATAATAATAAATAAATATATATGGACAAATCACACAGATTGAGCTAGCCCCAAAGTAAGTTCGAGACTTGTGTTATGGGATACAAACTCAATGATTCTATATTTATAATAGATATGTATATATAGATAAACATCCAAGACCCAATCAGGTAAAGATCGTTTTCCATCATGACCGGGCCGGGGATCGAACCCGGGGCCTCCACGTCGCAGGCAGATTTGTTGACCGCTGCGCCACGGAGGTCGACCATTCAATTTGATGTTCTTTCATTTTTATTATTTATGACTTATCTATGGTGTATGTCTGATAAACCAAATCACATGACTCTTTTATATGACATTTTTAAACGATTTTCACAAAATAATTCAAATCATACCTGTAAGTGATTGTTAAGAGGATGTAATACATTGATCAGTTTCAATTTCCTGCAATTTTACGATTATTGCTAAAATTCTCGTCGTCATTAGGTATACTTAATCTTTTATGTTTGGACAGGATGTAATATTGATTTTATTCTTAAATGAAGTCACTTGCCCCTTGCCCATGACTGGTGCTTGTAATATTCCATATTAGAAATGAGCTAATTACGTCACAATGTCTTTTCTTTTTGGGGTGTCTGGTGCGTCTTCCACAAATTACCATATTCGGTTGAGCTATTTTTGCGAGACTAACCATCGACAATTGATTTTTAGAGATAGATTAATAAAGAAGTAGATATGGAAGAAAATGGCATGGTGCGCCGATCTCAAAATAAAATAAGGTAAGGTAGGAGATGTACATATGAAGATAGATAGAAGGATAGAAGGTGCCAATAAGACCTATGATTGTGAGCTATTAGGACTGTTGAGCTGTTAGGACATTAGATAATCCAGAATGGGCTTTTAAGTAGGTATTGTTTTTAAAAAAAAGGTATTTCCTTCTCATAAAACATTGGGTAAGTTAAATAAGAAAATTTGAAATTCTAAACAATCCATACTTATATTATAAATGCGAAAGTAACTCTGTCTGTCTGTCTGTTACGCTTTCCCGCTTAAACCTCTCAACCAATTTTGATCAAATTTGGCACAGACAATCTTTAGACCCTGAGAAAGGACATTAGCCTACCTTTTATTAAAAAAAAATGATGTTCCCGAGGGAAATCTAAAAAGCGCGATATAACCGAATTCCATGCGGGCGAAGCCGCGGGCGGAAAGCTAGTATTTCATAACAAAGGAAATCACTTTGCCATTAATATGTATACCACCTCATTCATTATTAAATAAAACCTTGACCTGTTAACTAAGTGCTGTATTCCTCTTGCCAACGACACGCACATTTAAAACCCTTTCAACGCCCCGAAACAAAAAAATATTTCAAGGCTGTCATTACAAGAATAATAAATTGTTAAGCACGCAAAAGTAAGAAAACGGCTAGTAAAAGTATCCATCATCTGTTTTCACTTAGGCTGCGCGTGCGCTTGTCCCTCAGACTAACGGGACGCCGGCAGATGGCGTCAACGTCGACCAAACTTGTAAACAACGTGTGTATAACAGCTATATTATTAACGCAATATATTGGTGTACATTCATCTCAAGACCAATATGGTAAGGTAAGATCATAGAGTAGGAAAATACAGAAGTCTAACATATTTGCTATTGGGATCACTCATCTACCACGTTACAGTATCATAACATAACATAACATAACGTCTGAAATTCCCAAAGAAATATACTATACTAGCTTTCCGCCCGCGGCTTCGCCCGCGTGGAATTCGGTTATATCGCGCTTTTTAGATTTCCCTCGGGAATATCAAATTTTCCGGGATAAAAAGTAGCCTATGTCCTTTCTCAGGGTCTAAAGATTCATCATCATCATCATCATCAACCTTTTTATCGTCCCACTGCTGGGCACAGATCTCCTCTCATACAGAGAAGGATTGAGCGTAATCACCATGCTTGCTCAATGCGGGTTGGCGATTTCAGACTTATGAAGTCCAGGTTTCCTCAAGATGTTTTCCTTCACCTTCAGTCATTGGTGTCCAAGATATACTGAGAAAGTACTTATAACTTTAGAAAAGTTACATTGGTACTTGCATGACCTGGAATCGAACCCGCGCACTCATACTTGAGAGGCTGGTGTTTTAACCACTAGGCCACCACGACAACTACTAGGCCACCACGACAACCACTAGGCCACCACGACAATCACTAGGCCATCACGACAAAAGATTGTCTGTGCCAAATTTCACCAATATCGGTTGAGAGGTTTAAGCGGGATAGCGTAACAGACAGACAGACAGACAGACAGACAGGCAGACAAACAGAGTTACTTTCGCATTTATAATATTAGTATGGATAACATTGGTGAGTTTTTTGCCAACTACTAAAAACAAATTTATACTCCAAGCGACTGTAAAAAACACCTATTGGTATGAAAAAGAGGAAACCTAATAACTCTGACATCTGGTGATCGAGCACAGCCGATCTGTTCTGTCAAATTCTTACGTGAAAACTAGGATTAACATTTTTTTTATTGCCATAAAATGTGACACCCTGGCTCCAAAGCTAGGGTTCTTCTTCTTCTTCTCAGTCTATAGAGGTCCACTGCTGGAGGAAGGCCTCCCCCAAGGCTTTCATTACCATAACGCTTGGCAGGCGGGTTGCGGATCGCAGTAATTTCTTATTCCACAGGAGAAGCGCTGCTGTCCGCTTCCTTGGTGAGAGTTCCCTTAGTCGCCTCTTACGACACCGGAGGATATGGGTTGCTACTTTTCTATGTCCGGTACCATGCTGAAGAGCTAGGTTTAGAACAGTATTTCAGGAGCTTGTGACTTCTTCCTTTCAGGCCACACAAGGCCACAAGGGGGTAAAAAACAAAAAGCACATCATTATCTTGCTAGATAGTGACGTGCTTTTTGTTTCGTCGTCATCGAAAAGTTAAAAAAAAAATGTACTGACAGAAAAACTTATTAGGTATACCTAATTTTAATGAATTTGTATACTAGCTATGATCAAACTTGTTGAGCCAAGAAATATCAATTCTGATCAAAATGAAAATACATTTATACAGATAACAACTATGTACTTCCTAGTACTTTCTCTGGGAAGAAAAGTGGCACAACAAACTCCCCATCTAAATCTTCTAATATATGTTTTATGCAAACAAATGAATCTGAATCTGTAGATGGCGCCACAGACGTGTCGATGTGCGTTAACGTAAACAAAATTCACACTAAGCACACAATTAGAAATGATGATACTTCTGTACTCATATATTTATTGGTCCATGGTAGATTTTAATAACCAGCATTTTTATCATTGGAGAGAGAAGTAATTTCTCGCTGTAGGGAATAATTTAGTTATAATAGTGTTGTATTAAAAAGTAAGGATATTTCGCGCGGAAACTTATTGATTGATCTTATGGGTTTAAAAGTATAGAGGGGCCGTTATATGTGTCGATATTTTAAGTTTGTAAATGAACTTGATAAAATTATATTGGCTATTTTTGTTCTGGAGAAAGTTGAAGGCAACTTAGAGAAGAAGGATGATGGAAAAGAATAATGAGGTAGGTTTTTACCACCGTATGCTCCACCGTGTCCTCAGGGCGATCCACACAATGGTGGTACCCTGGGGTTTCCTCTCACCTTATCATCATCATCATCATCATCAGCCTCTACTCGTCCACTGTTGGACATAGGCCTCCTTCATGGCACGCCAACAAGCTCGATCCTGAGCGGTTCTCCGTCAGCCACTACCAGCCACCTTTTTAATGTCATCGCTCCATCTCGCCTTATACGGAACAGGAACCTCCCGAAACAACCGTGTCCGGTGAGGACTTGCGTCAGGCGGAAGGTGAGGGCGTCGTGGCACCTCACTAGCCACTCCTCAGAGAGGGGACTCACCGTCGCTATTGTGGCGTGCCCATGCAGACCCCACCCTCAGGGTCCTATGAAACTTTTCGAATACATTTTGATCGTGCTCTTTACCATGTTTTAGCTATTCAGCTATCAACTTTTTATGATGAATACCATTGCGGAAAAAACTCTGGGATTGGCCCTGCCAATAGACTGGCATGTTGTTCAAAAACCATTTATTTCCCCCCAGCTTTCTTTCGAAACTTAAACTAAAATAAGAAACTACTCTGAGGTCACAAAGAACATATGGATTGACAGTAAAAAAATATTTATTTAAGGTGATTACCGAGGGAAAATATAATTTTCCTTACTTACTTAACATACAATATAATTAGCCCATATTGTTCCCACTGTTGGGACACAGCCCACTGTAACACTGTTGGGAGTGGGACGTAATCTACCACGCGGACCCAGTGCGTTTTTGTAGATGTCACATGTCTTTGAGGTTTTTGATTCTAAGACATGACGGTTTCCTCGTTATTTTCCTTCACCGTTTTAGAGAGCAGTGGTGGTGAACTAATTTACATAGAGTAAAGCGCTTGACGGAGTTCGAACCTACGACCTACAAGTTGTAAGTCGCAGCCGATACCATTAGGCTACCACTGCTTTCTTACATATTTCTATTCTTTTAATTATTTACAAAATACTAACATAATTTAAAAAGCTAACAGTTTTAAAATAAAGTGCCATCGCTGGTGGTTGGTCGTCTCTTCACGTGACTATGATTAGAGGGTCTGCTTTTTTTTTCGTCAAAGCATCAGCATCACCATACAACGTGCCAATGCTACCAGCCTTTTGAACACGTGTCTTATTGACAACGATGCGAAATTTTTTGAAGTCCCTTACATTATTTCCCTTCCTTTTTTAAACACTTGTGTACCAAAAGCAAGATATATAACTCTGTGGTAACAAATTCGCAGTCAAGTTCAATTTTTACTTCACTCAAGTGTCCATAATGACACTAAATAGCAACCCCAAGAAAGTGCAAATTTCTCTGTACAAGTCCAAATGTCAGTTGTAGACCTTCAACTGAGCATGGTACATACATTAATGCTCACATGTCGGTCACATTTCAACATCCATTGCACTGAGGACAAGATAACAATCGTAGTTATTAGCCAATGCTGAGTAATTAGTTGTTACTTACTTCAAGTTGGCAACTCGTCTATGGATATATGTAGTACTTACTATATCCATAGACTAGTGGCATAGTAAAAGTGTCATACTTATGACAGTATTAATTCCGCGCTTAATTTGGACAACTATTTCTCCCAATATGTCATTTTTGACGTAGATATGTACTAAACAAATTTGTAGCAATGAAATCCTAAATCTATGAAACAAACATATGATTCCGGATTGATGGATCCATCGACATAATTATGATAATTGTGGCACTCCGAAAAAAAGAGGGGAAACGAAGTTTCGTTTATCTTTATCTCTCTCAAAAGCAACAATCATCTATGAGGAACAAGATAATGCTGGACCGAAAGCATAGGCCATCTCTCTCACTCTTTTCAAACCAAAAAATAACTGCAGATTATACGCGTAGGGCATGTCCATTTATATGTGTATCTATGGCTGGTCATAGACCTTTCCGATGCATTTTTTTTTGTATATCTTGAATATGTTATATGCTTTTAGTCCGCGCTAAATAAACGTATCTAAGTATTATCGTTCATTCTAATTGCACACTACTGAGTCTTAGTCTTATATGATCAAGAGGACTTTCTCATGCAGTAATGGCAAATATCTCTTTTGGCGATTCCAGACCAAGAAGTCTTCATACCCCTAGTCAAAGACATGTGTTAATAAAATGTCCTCAATGACGTACTTAAGTGCCTAATCATAATAATAATTCACATAATCAAACATGACATATTTTTAGAATTGATCAAGGATCTATAGACATTCAGCAAATATGACTTCATAGTTTCCCTCCATCCTTTTTATTTTCGATGCGTAACTTTTCTTTTTAGTATTATTCAACATTGCTCACCATAGAGCCATTACATAAAACCTTGAGGCTGATTCATGACAAACCAACCCTCAAAAGGCTAGTTAAAAACTACTTTTAACCTGTAAAAGCGATAATGGAAACAATGAACCAGCATAACGGTGAAATGCGATAGAGCACCGGCCTGCGCCTGCGGTTTTTGTGTCGCCGGCCAAATGTCAGGGCCTTGTCATGTACAAGATGTCGTTTGAGACGAGCAGGATGCTCTCACACCGAACTGTTAGGAAGAACTTTAAAGTATAAGTGACGCAGGCGTTGATGTTTTAAGCTGCTGGAATAAATCGTATTGAAAATAAAAGTTATATTACTATTTAAGTTTAAACCTGTAAGCCTAGTGGGTTAAAAACAAATAAATAAGACTGTTTACAGATTAACGACCATATTTTATTAGTGTGACAAGTTAGGTTAAATTATGATATGACTTTTTTTAGGATCTGTAAATTTAACAAAGCTTTTACAAAATCAGAATTAATATTTATTATTACGTAAAGCGATTGTTTTGTATCCTAGTTGAAATTAACAAAACCTGAAAGATGTTATTAAAAAGGAAAACATAAACGATATTTTTTTTTGTATGCGAGTTTTGTGCATTTTTAACACAGGCGCGATATCTACAGAAGAAATTAAAAAAAAATTTAAATGTTTTTGTATTTTTTCTTAGATAATATTTTGCGTTACACTTCTGTGTAATACGGGCCTAAATATTACCGATCACTTTACGAATTCTCATCGGAATGTAAACACCAACTGTTTTACTGTTGGGCGTGCAAATGACATTTTTTTTTTGCAATGTAAAAAAATTGCAATGGCGCCGATTCCCACAAACAAAAACAAAATTTAAGTTCAATTTACTTTCTATTCCATTAAGAAAAAGACAAAATTTATGTAAATATTACCTAGTTGAATTCTGTCACATTAAAATGTCAATAAAAACATGTCGACTAAAATACGCCTATTGACGTCAGCGCCTGAGTAATAGGGTATTTGACTAAAAAAAACTAATTAGTCCGTCAGTCAGATTTCGAAAAAATACTAGACACGTATTTTTTCTTTTTTCATATAAACATAAATTAAGACGACACTGTGCGTTGAAAACTCGTTTGATGTCACTGCACGCTACACTTTTTAGCGACCAGTGACGTCACCAGCCATGATGCCTTTTATATTTGTCAACTTTTATTGATTTGATAAAACAAAATATACGTATCCAATGTTTTTCTATATTCTGAATGACGGACTAAATGGAATCTATTTTTTTTACCCAAGAAACATCCCTATTTGACAGGACTAAACTAATTTTTATCTTATTATATTTAGTTTGTGAACAAGAGATTCGCCACCATTACACAGTATGTTAACTAACAGAGGGCGTTCCCGTTAACCCGAAATAGTATAGCATCCATACATGCTAAAAAAAATATTTCCATTCGAAAACAAAATGTTTTAAAAATTTTTCCAATAAGAAAATATTCAATAAAAATTTTAAATTGACATGTAAAAGAAACACACTGTACACGCGAACATGAAAGACGGCAGCGTCGCAATTTATTTATACATGACGACTACTATTTTGATTTAAAACAGGAGGTTTCAAATTTATTTCCAATTAGAATTCTTTTTTATTCGGATTTTTTTATGCTTATTTTTCTATGCTGATATTTTTATTTTAATCTATTAATGATATATATTAACGAGTTTAAGGGAACGCCCTCTGTTATTTAACATACTGTATTATGGCAGCAAAAATGCTAAGGATGATAGTAGACGCACCATGGTATGTCACTAATGCAAGACTTCACCGAGAGCTTGGCATCAAAAGTGTCAAAGACGAAATAAAAGAGAGAGTCACAACATAGACAATAAAATATTATAAATGGGAAAGTGAGTTTGTTTGTTTGTTTGATCCACTTTCACGCTGTAACTACTGAACCAATTGCTTTGAAATTTTGCAGACGTAAAGTCAGAAGTCCTGATTAAATAATAGGTTACTTTTTATCACGAAAAAATTGATATTCCAGAGGGAAATCTAAAAAGCGCGATATAACCGAATACCACGCGGGCGAAGCCGCATTCGGGAAGCTAGTAGACAATAAAGACACACCCTACACACTGCAGCAGCACCCTAACATACTGGCACACCACCTTATGCACGATATAGGTACTTCCAAGAGCAAGGAGACTAAAGAAGAGAGTTAATCAAGACTTAATTATTTAAAACACCATTTTAGAGGGCTTGTCACTGGACCTGTACCTCACATACCATACATTATTTCTAAAGTATTGTTGAATGTCTCCCAGACAGATTGCAATCTTACTAATATTATAAACTAGCTTTCCGCTCGCGGCTTCGCCCGCGTGGAGTTCGGTTATATCGCGCTTTTTAGATTTCATTAAAAAAGCGTAACAGACAGACAGACAGACAGACAGAGTTACTTTTGCATTTATAATATTAGTATGGATGGGAAAGTGAGTTTGTTTGTTTGTTTGGTCCACTTTCAAGCTGTAACTACTAAACCGATTGCTTTGAAATTTTGCAGACGTAAAGTTAGAAGTCCGGATCAAATAATAGGTTACTTCTGATCCCGGAAAAGTTTGATATTCCCGAGGGAAATCTAAAAAGCGCGATATAACCAACTACCATGCGGGCGAAGCTGCGGGCGGGTAGCTAGTAGACAATAAAGACACACCCTACACCCCGCTGCAGTACCCTAACATATTGGCACACCACCTTATGGACGATAAGTACAAGGAGACTAAAGAAGAGAGTTCCTCAAGACTTAATTATTTAAAACAACATTTTAGAGGGCTTGTCACTGGACCTGTACCTCACACACCATACATTATTTCTAAAGTATTGTTGAATGTCTCCCAGCAGACAGCAACATGAAATAAAAAAATAAAAAAAAAAAAAAATATGGCCGCACTGATGATGAAACAACAGGGTTTTAGCATCATTGAGAGTATGATATAGTTTTACGACGATTAAAAAAATGGCCGTAAAATGTAGCTATTGTTTTAAATATTTTATGCAGTTTTAAGTATGAATTATTATGATTGTTTTCATGAGTTTATTAACATGTTTTGTATTATGTGAGGTCCAGTTTTTGCAGTTCGTTGTATACCTACAGACATTTTGATACAATGTATTGACTAGTTTACATATTGAAGCAAAATATAAGTTTTAAGTGTCTGGTGAAGCCGTACGGAGGACGGGTCTGAGCAGTTGTGTTGCGATGTGTGGCGGGTACGATACGCCAAATGTCGTTGTGTCGGGAGTTTGGTCGTGCAGAGTCTCCAGACCAATCCAATCTCCCTCTAGCGCAGCATCGTTTGGTCGTGTTGGTCTTGGGTTTAACATTGCATCACCTCGCTCAAGTGCCGTCATCCTTCCTATTCCTAAGTTTTTCAAGTGAATAGGCTTAATAAACTAGTGCGCTTTACCATCAACGATTGCATCACTGCTTACCATCAGGCGGGATTGCAGTCAAGCACTAGTTTATAAAAATTAAAAAAAAAAAACGTTTTTACGTGTGGGGGTTTCGCAAAGTATTAAAGTAGGTAAGTATTTTCAACTTATGTAATCTAAATCACTGCAATGCATGGTGCATGGTGCATGGTGCTGCATGCATGCGTGGTTCTGTAATATTAGATTTACAATCTATCTAATAATAAGTTTGACAGTTCAAGTCTTCTGTAGTGAATATTGGAGCTTGATTCAATCAAATATGCTGTCCATAATATAGAAACCTTTACTGTAGGGCATTGATATAATATTAAACAGACATGATATGCTCTAACAAATTAACCAAAATAAATGTGCCGATCGGAGCAACAGCACACACATGCAAATTTTTTATTCTGCGTACATTTCACACGTTGGTACAGTGTGAATGAGATGGGGCGCAATCTAAAGCATAGAGAAGAAAAAGAAGGCTAGTGTTTGTCGTTTGCGCTGTTAGTGTTTGTCGTTTGTTTTTACGAGTGTATCGAGAGTGACTAAAGCGAGATACTGGACTTACCTCCTTTTGTGCGCTTCATTTTCAGTGCGCTAGTGGCTTATCTACCTTAGTTTAATATTATATCAATGCTGTAGGGTAATAACGTAACACACCAACAGTAGCAAAGGGCTTCATTTTGATAGTTCAATAACATTCATTGCGTTATTTACATTGTCGAGCAGACACATTTTCAAACACATGGAGTAATGGATTAGCAATAAGCTTCAAAATGATTTCAACTGATAGTAATAGTAGGTATGTTACGCATTTAGGATGTTGGTTGATACATAAAAGAACATTAACACCCTAACAAACTAAATTAACACCCGCTTATTACAAAACATGGATTTTATTAAGATCAGGTTTGAACCACCTAAATGGTCATTGAATCATGCACCTACTATTATAGGAATGCAGTTCTTGATATAAAAATGGCAGCTTAGTTCAGTACTAAATTGTCACATTTGTATTAAGAACTTTATCAGTAAAGTTCGAAATACAAATACTGACTCAAAGGTTAAGTCTGGAACTAAGGCTGAGGACGCACTACGGTTTAACCGCGGCGGTTTTTAATCGCGTGAATTTGTGCCCCTATACTCTGTTTTTTAATCTCGTAGACTAAACTGACATTACGAGTGTTGGCAGTTTATTGCAATTCTTAAATAGTGCCGAAACTTAGCGTTCATAAAATCAAGTATCGTTTTTTTACAATAAGTTATCCTGAAATAATGTGTAGGTACTTATTAAAAACGTAATAATACAAAATTAATAATGTAAATTTGACATTTGCATGTGTCAATTTAGTCTACGAGATTAAAAAACAGAGTATAGAAGACTAATGCAAGCGGCCGCACTTGCGGTTTTTTCCTGCGAGCATTTTGTAGTGAAAAAATCAGTCGCGGGAAAAAACCGCCGCGGTTTAACCGTAGTGCGGCTTCAGCCTAAAGTTAGATTTCTTTTTGTAATAAGGAGGCTACAGTATAGATTCTTCTTGTAACAATTGCGTTCATTAGTCTCGCAAAAACTCGAAAATGTCACGATCGACTGTGATAAAAGTTTGGTAAGTTTTTGTGCGCACATGAGAAAGAAGGATAGACAATAGAAAGGCATTGCATCTTTATAAAGATTGCTATATTCTAAATTTCACATAATCCATCTCTTTTCATATACGAAGCGTACCTACAAGCAAAACATTCTAGAAGTTGAATTCGAAACTCAAAAGTATTGATAGGGGCGTGGGAAAAAGGCCTTCTGTTCCAAACTCTTTTTTTCAAATCCTTATTGTGGATTACACCTGCTAGCCGTTCGCAGCTTTCGATAAAAAAATCACTGCGTTCTTTTTTCGAATGGGCCTATCGTTCGACCGATATTCTCATGAGTAGGGCTGATTGGTTCGTTGATAGGTTGGATACATTGGTTTCATGAATAAAAATGTGTGTTGTAGTGAATCAAGGTACTTCTTTGTAACTCTTTCGAATGATCATTGATTGCGAATTGGGTTTAGTGTTCATAACAAAAGCATTACTTAAATACATTTTCCTTTACATTGTACTCAATTTATCCCTACAACAATTAAAAACTTCCTCTCGTTAGTCAGTTCCCTCCAATGATGTGCCCCGTCTGACCCATCGTAACTTAATAATGCTAACATTTAATGATGCCTCGTAACTGGTTATTTCACCCCATATTATTTTTTTTTAAAGTAGTCGTGAGATACTGTGTATACTACGATTATTAAGTGGTAGAATCACGACGCGGTAATTTGTTTTTTTCTCACTCCGTTGCATCACGATCGATGAAGGGTTATTGATCATTATAGACATCATAACGCGGTGCCCCATTTTTTCTGAACTAAGATTCTTATTACGTTTATTTCTCGAATTAAATTCGACGTGTAATTTAGATCGTAGCCTAGAGACTTATTTGAATATAAAAACAACCTACCGCGTGCACAAAATCGTATAATGTCTACAAAAACTTCTGAAACCCACAGAAAAAACATGAAAAAATCACACTACGTAATTTAGTCAAATTAACCTTAACGCTGTCACGTACTATGCGATTGAGTTCAATGTAAAAAAACAGTTCACAGAGCCATTGAATATTCCCGTCATTCGTAGACATCTTAGTCGATTTTGTCGCTTTTTCATTTAGTCGGGTAATGGTCGACCACCGTTGAATCTGTTCTACGTGTAACTTGATTTAAGGAAAAAAAAAACAATCACCTGTACTTCCGTTCGTTCGTTTTTCAAATCGGCGGCGATAACAGCAATTTAAATATTTAATTTTGGAACGATATTTATAAAGTGAGGATGTCACGACTGTGTTTTGTCGAAAATGGTTTTGAATGCTGCATTGTTTTGCTTATTATTTTCTTGTGTGATGTTTGCCGAAATCTATGGTGAATGATGTCGGCTATATTAAAAGCTATGAATAACATTGTCATAGCCGTGGTAGCCCAGACTAAGCAGCTAAAGGTTGTGTGCTGGAACCTAGGCGGACGCTTTTCTTACCTACATCAGTGTGCGCTATCGTGCAGAGAGCACTGGGCTCTCAATACGATGAAGGAAAACATCTTTTGAAAAATCGATATTTCGTAGAACCAAAACTTCAAAGATACGTGACTTCTATCAAACCACACTGGTGGACTGTGGTCCCACTCCTTTTCGATGAGAGAACGACTGTTTCGAAGTGGGAACTTTATAGGCTTATAGATTATGAAACGTCATCATAAGATTAGAATATACTTAATATTTTTTTTATAATGCACTTTTTTCTCTGGTTTTGGATTACTTACTTACCATTCACCATTACTGCAAATTAAATACCACCAATTACTTGGTTGGTACCACAAAGTAGTAGGTAGGGACGTAGGTCCTATAAGAGATATCCGCAAACCTCAAGCAAGTTCCAGCTTTTAGGCTAACAAGCAGCTGAACATTTAATTTTAAAGTAGCATGCAAATTACAATTACCAAGCAACCTCATTAAAATTTTATCATTACGATTGTTATCGCAACTGTTGCCACCATAATAATTCGGTAAACCCATAAGAATTAGGTGTCGATCATGTACGAAGGCTCGTTCGGCCACCTTCGGCTACCAACCATATATGGCGGTGGCGCGTGCACACCGGTCATCATTACCGCGAGACGATCACATTCCATTTTTAAGAGGTCCGTTGTTGGATAAAAAAGCCATCGACATCGAGTTATGGTTAGCTGTCAATCAAGCTTGATATCAAAATGGAGCAAGGCCATGCATCTAAATTCTTGATATATCTACATATGTTACTTATTGCAATGAAGGAGCCATTACAACGCTGATCAAATACTATTTCTTGTCTTGTTGTTGTGTATTTCTTGTCTTGTTTCTTTATTTTCTTGTTACCAAAACGTTGTTAGGTGACTTCTATGTCTAAGAAACTCTGATCCTGGCCAATTCAACATGGTCAGTGTTGTAAGTAGATACCTTCAGAAATAATATTTTACAACCAATAAGGTTTTATAATAAAAATAAGCGGAATACATTTCATTAATAGAAATGAACAGAACTAAGTCTGCATTATGCTAAAGCAATAACGATATTGAGTTTTGACCAATGGGGTTAAAATGTTCTGAAGTGGCGACCGCGTGCCAAAAGGAGTAGCGTTGGAAGGCCTTTTACAAGGTGGATTGATGACGTTGCGTGGTGAATACGCTCAATCCTTCAGTGTATGACAGGAGACCTGTCCCCGGCAGTGGGACGATATAAGGTTGATGATGATGATGATGAATATAGTTGATGATTTTGTGATGATCATTTATTGGCAAATCTCTATGTAGTGTGCTAGTATACTTTAACAGCCTGGTTTCATTACCTAGAGCAAGTTGGAGTCATTTTAACCTAATAGGATTACTTGTAAACGAACAAAAATCAGAAATTGAAGTTAAGTAACGTTCAAATGTCAAAAGTGTATGGTTAAACAGCTAAGTACTAATCACTAGTTGTCATTGAAGCAGCATTTATGAATAAAAGGGATACTTTGACAGCCTCCGTGACGTTGCGGTAGCGAATGCGGCCATTGCGCAAGGACACGCGGGTTCGATCCCCGCACAGCGCGAATATTTGTATGCATGAATATGAATATTTGCACTGGTCTGGTCGTGCCTCGGAAACCACGTTAAGTCGTTGGTCCCGGTTGCCATAAGAACGTCTAGTGGCAGTCGTTACCGGTTGTTGGAGCCCTCAAAAGTCTAACAATTGGTCTAACTCCAATGCTTAGATATCACCTTCGGGTTGTGAAGGTCAGACAGCAAAACCCGCCACACTGTTCCCAACCCACTCAACTCCTGAAAGCCAGAATCAACAGTGGAGACCGCCAGAAAAACGCCGAGCAATGAAGCTCGACGAGTCCCGGAGAAACGATTCAACTGTCTTGGGTCCCGCAACGAAATTAATCAGAAAAGAATAGCGGAGGAGTAAGAAAAAATATATTTTTTCCACTTCCCTCCATAACAAGCAGGAGACAGAACAGAACTAGGCCAATCGGCACAAAGGGATATTATTGCAACTGGGAGAAGCCCAGATTGCCAAGCACCACGGAATAAAATTTGATTAAGTTAATGGGTCCTAAGTAGGTATGTGCTGTTACAATTGATTCCAATAATAGGTATGGCAAAAGCGCCTGAACGCACGGAAATTAGTTCCAGTTTCTGCAAGGTCCGTATAATAAACAACTCCGGATGTAACTTGTACACTATCCAACATAATATTGCGTTCATTCTGCCAAAGAATACACTCCCACAAGATGTGATGTGCGGACTGTTCAAATTCACAGTCTGTTGCAGAACATTGACACAAAGGCGAAGGAACAAGTTTAAAAGAATATAGTTTACTTTTAAAGTTGCCATGACCTGTGAGAAATTGGGCAACGCAGTGGTCAACCTCCAGCCATGTCCTAAGACATGGCTGGAGGTCAGACAGCAGTCGCTTCACGGAAAATATGGATGTTTAGCCAAAATCAGCAGTTACACTGGTAAAGCGGACCCCAGACTCCAAAGCTGAAAGCTACGGATGCGACTGGGATTAACGCTGAGATGATGATGATAATGAGATATATGGGTATTTTGGAAAATCCTGTTTTTTTTTTTTTTTTTTTTTAATAATTATAAACTAGTGCTTGGCTGCAATCCCGCCTGATGGTAAGCAGTGATGCAGTCATTGAGTGTAAAGCGCACTAGTTTATTAAGCCTATTCACTTAAAAAACTTAGGAATAGGAAGGATGACGGCAGTTGAGCGAGGTGATGCAATGTTAAACCCAAGACCAACACGACCAAACGATGCTGCGCTAGAGGGAGATTGATCTGGAGACTCTCTACGACCAAACTCCCGAAACAACAACATTTGGCGCATCGTACCCGCCACACATCGCAACACAACTGCTCAGACCCGTTCTCCGTACGGCTTCACCAGACATCATGCCGGAACACGATGAATCGCTTGGCGGCAAGACTTCTGTGAGGTGGGTGGTAACTTCCGCCGGCAGCCGATGTTATGGCCTACCACCGAGAGATTTTATTATTGATTGGTTTCGAAGAGTTCATTCGTGATCTTCAACACCTTCACCTTCGCCTCACCTCCTCACCTCCGTTACAAAAACGGATCAACGCCGTAATTGCGTAACATACCTAGGTACTATTACTATCAATTGGAATCATTCTGCAGCATATTGCTAATCCATTGCTCATTACGTTCGAAAAATGTGTCAGCACCACAACGTAAATAACGCAATGAATGTTGTTGAACTGTCAAAAAGAACCTCATTGCTACTGATGGTGTGTTACGCAATTGCCCTGCACTGTCCGTCGAAAGTCTCATGGTGGACTGAATGAAAAAGAATATATTAAGAAAATTACAGAGAGAACCACAGAACCATATTTCCAACTCGCATTTTACACGCAAAATTGAAAATTAATATAAATGACAGTTGTTTTTAGTTGTGGCAACATTGCGGTTAATTTATATATATGGTAATGTCTTTGACATTTTGTTGCAGTAAGTTGGTAGCACTGTGTGTTTCATAGTGATGTATGTGCTCGCCGGGATATTTGTTTTTAATTAATCGATATTAATTGTCAGTTTTATAGGCCTTATTACATCATATTGCTGTCTGAAAACAAGGTTGATATTTGAAAGGAGGCGGCAATTTATTGCAGCAATAATAGGTCTACTTTAAGACGCTGTGAATAGCAAACTTTTAGGTATTTGAGGGGGTGAAGCAGACGAAGTGGGACACGACTAGCCCCGCCCACTGCGGGGCGCGGGGCGCTCCGCGCGAGTACATCGATGCGTTGAGGTGAGGCGTCGTGCATCGAGAAATACGCACGTTCTATTAAATCTATACCAACCATTCTCTATTCCATCTACATTTAGAACCGTAATTTCACAACCCAATCCCGAGGTACGGTTGGCTCTGTTCGTCACAGTCCCGGTTCGCATGAGACGAGCAGCAGGTTCGAATCCCACATCCGTTCACTTTACCTTGCGATTTTCGAATATGTATATTTTATACATATTTTCATTTTTTATTATTACTTTTGTTTTCTTTTTTCTTTTTATAATGCGCTTTGTCCGTTCTGCTTAAATTTTTTGTGTTATGTCCTTTTTTCATGAAACTGTTAGAAATATATCATTTCTAGAAATTACTATTTATAAACAGCTGTTTAGAGTAACTGTTAAAAAAAAAATGCATATTCGGATATTTAAAAAAATAAAAGATTTTTTCTTCAAAACTGCAACTCTTATCGAAGTCGGGTTTGTACGAGTGCTTAGAATAACACAACACAAAAAGATTGAAATAATGCAACCATGAATAATGCAACAAAATGAAATCTAAATTTACTGTTTTGAACTATTATCAAATCAACTGTTATTTTTATTGTTTTTCTTTTCTATTCCATCTACATTTAGAACCGTAATTTCACAGCCCAACACCGAGGTACGGTTGGCTCTGTTCGTCACAGTCCCGGTTCGCATTAGACGAGCACCAGGATCGAATCCGACTTTACCTTGCGATTTTCGAAAATGTGTACTTTATACATATTTTCATTTTTTATTATTTTTTTTGTTTTCTTTTTTATTTTTATAATGCGCTTTGTCCGTTCTGCTTAAATTTTTTGTGTTATGTCCTTTTTTCATGAAACTGTTAGAAATATATCATTTCTAGAAATTGCTATTTATAAACAGCTGTTTAGAGTAACTGTTAAAAAAAAAATGCATTTTCGGATATTTTAAAAAATAAAAGATTTCTTCTTCAAAACTGCAACTCTTATCGAAATCGGGTTTGTACGAGTGAAATAGATGGAGGCACTTGGAGGAGGCCTATACTGTTTTGAACTATTATCAAATTAACTGTTATTTTTATTGTTTTTCTTTTTTTAAATTATATTATGAACTAAGAAATTCATGGTTAAATAAAGGCTTATTATTATTATTTATTATTAATTTCTAGAAATTTGTAGAAAGAAAATTATAACGAATTGATTTTAAATATTAGTTTGCATTATAATTGTTACAAAAAGAATATATTTAAAAAGATGGAACAATTACTACAAAAAATACAGAAAATCGGATAAATTAATAATAATTAAAAAAAAAAACAATTGCAAATAAGAAATCCAACAAAAAGCATACAACGTAAGGCTGGGGTTTGAACCCGAACACATACAGGTGAAGAAAAATGTGCCGCGAAAAAGTAAAAAGAATAATTACAGAAAAAAATCAAATAAAATATCGGCAAAAATACAACAGTAAATTAAAAAGCATTTATTTCAATTAAAATCTACAAAAAGCATATAATGTAAACCTGGGGTTTGAACCCGGGCAAAAACGAAATATGATTATTCATCAACAAACAGACACGTAAATATAATTATTTTCTGTGCGGGGTAAAGCAAAAAGTGACATAGGTCCGACAAGCACCACGCCTCAGCGGTCACTGTCGCTAAGCATAGAAGTGAAAGAGAAGGCAATGGACGCCGCGATGGAGCGACGTTTCGTTCACGTTATTTATCATTAAATACATTATTTATTTTAGAATATCTTAGTTAAATCGATAAACAAAAACAATGGTTTCATTTACTATTATATTTTACATCGCTCTTCTCAATTTTATCAAGATTTGATGATTAATAATACAGTTACAACTGTTATAAATTCAATTTTAGGGGTTACTTTAGGATTTTTTTCTATCGAGAAAATTAATTCAAAACGTGTTTTGAAAACAATGGTTTCCTGCTACATATAATCAAGATTAACATATAAATTTTTGGCTGCTCTGAAATGTATACATTTGGCTAAAAAATTGTTTTAAGAAGCCTATTTTTACTGAACACAGCGCCTTAAGTGTGAGTTAACAAGCTTCTTTAATTTTTCGTTGTAAAACAATTTAGAGTGAATTGTGTGGCTATTTATTCTTATACCACAAATTTTGACTTCATTATTTTTATCTCAATGTAAAATTAATGTAAAGCAAACAACTTAAAGAAAAAAAAAACGTGCGCATGCATATCGAAAAAACTCTTAAATTATCATTTAAATTACTAAAACATTTACAAGTAATTTCACAAAACAAACATGTAGGTACTTACGGCCTCACCTGCAATTTCATTCAACGGGTACCTACATACAGACAGACCATAAACAATGAGGAGCGCTGTACAACCTGCGCTCGCGCAGCTAAGTTTTTGCGCGCTTCCTGGCGCTCGCAGACGGTTCCGTATCCTGCGGAAGTGAGCAGATGAGATTCGGTAGGTTTTTGCGCAAGCGCAACGCTTTGTGTCACTTCCTGTTCGTTCAGGTAGTGTGGAAGGTGCATTATGACCTTGGGCTCGTATTTCATAAGGGATGGGGATGGGACTGGTTTCCGCTGAATGTAGCCTAAGTGCGTGTGGGTACTTCCGGTGTTGTGTTTTGAGTTTAGCTGGCTAGTGAATTGTGTGTTGATTTTTCATAACTTGATCTTGGAGCTTGTCTTATTCTTGTAATTTCGTGTTCGTTACTTTTTACTGAAATAGTTTTTATATACGAGGGCGCGAAAGAACAATGTAGTATATTTCTAGATTATTATTAGTCGTGGATTCAAACCCAAGCAGGCACTTTGTTATATGTAAGCACATATCGCCATATATTATTTCTCCAAGGGTCTGAAACCGTTTTCTCCCTTTTTCTCTCTTTCTATCGAACCAATCTGAACGTCCGACCCACCAATCGACAGATATTCGTCCCTGGTACCATGGAATACTATTTTCAAATTATTAGTATAGTGTGAATTTTTCGCACGGGTCAGCTAGTGTGAATTTATTTCTTCATCGTGAAGAAACCGGCATGACATTTAACGATGAAATTTAAATGCGTATGCCACCAACGTGCACTGGGCCCAAGCGGTGGATTATGGCCCACTTTGTTTCGGAGAGAAATGGCCTGAGTCCCAGCAGTGGGAACATTATAGGCTCTTATGTGAAGAAGTGTAAACTTATTATTAGGTAACGTTTTTTTTCCTCCAAACGATCTTTAGAAGGTAAGACCGCCTTTTGTCGTGCATTACTTCATTGACAAAATTCTCATTGAAAGGTCACATTGCGTTAAAAAAGCACGTACTGTGCACCTTTTACTTTTTTAAACGAAAACTTAGTACCTTACTTATATTCCTTTACCTGTCTTTAGATCTCTGTCCGATTACTTGATACACCTTTCTAAGGAATCAATGTTTATCACAGACCTTCACAATAAGGTGCAAGCAGATGGCGAACGAAGTAACAAAGCACTTGTGCCGAACGATTTATTTTTTCAACCGCCATGTGCTACACGAATTAAATCCAGTATTTTTTCCCCAAAACGTCATATTTGCATCCCAGCAGCTACGACACATGCCACTATGAAAATCACAAAAAAACCCCAAAGATTAAGAAAAAAAGGTAGAAGAAACGACAGATGTACGGAAAGAAGCATAGATGAGCACGTGCCATCTGCCAAATCTTAGAAACGTTCACACAAAGGGATAGATTCGTGTTCAAACATAAAAAAATGGTATAAGGAGCACGCACACAAGCGTAGAAGTGCGCGATCGATCAAAGATCGGCGCACGCGCCGTTCGCGGCAGATGGTCCGACGTGATTGGTCGATCGATGGCGTTTGGATTCCGAACTTCCGCACAATAGCGTGATAAGGAATATGACTTATGTCGGTTCTAAGACGGACAGCTTGAATTATTTTCTCGAAGTAGCCATTTGCATTGTCGCGATGAATGTATGACAACAATTGGTCCGTTTAAAGCAATTTCTTTTGTTGTTGACAGATGATCTGACTTAGAAAGTGTCTTCGATTGATCTCCTATGATTTCTACTTTCTCGATATCAATCATTTATTGTAATTATTCCTTTTATACGAGTATATGTTCCCATGGTCCAATTTACGAACAGTAATTGATATCGTTTAATTCTTTAATGATTTTAATTTGCGTTGACTTGTATCGATTTATTACCGAAGGATGAAAGATGTGATTCAGATAATACGGCATTTATTGGTCTACATTTAGCATCTGTTTGACAGCCTCCGTGGCGTAGCGGTAGCGGACACGGCCGTTGCGCAAGGTGGCGCGGGTTCGATCCCCGCACAGTGCAAGTATTTGTATGCATGAATATGAATATTTGCACTGGTCTGGTCGTGCCTCGGAAAGCACGTTAAGCCGTTGGTCCCGGTTGCCAAACGAACATCTAGTGGCAGTCGTTACGGGTTGTTGGAGCCCTCAAAAATCCAGCAATTGGTCTAACTGCAATGCTTCGATGTCGCCTTCGGGTTGTGGAGGTCAGACGGCAGTCGCTTCACGGAAAATGTCGAAGTTTAGCCATATCAGCAGTTGGACTGGTAAAGCGGACCCCAGACTCCAAAGCTGAAAAGGCTTCGGATGCGACTGGGATTAACGCTGAGCTGATGATGATGAAACTGGTTATTTAATAAGGTTATTTTGTAAGGTAGGTATATTGGAGGCTATGCAATGAATGATGATTTAGCATCTGTTTCATCATAATAATAATAGCTTTCCGAGAGATTTCGATGGCCAATCTCGACGGAGATTAGCCAGGTACGCAGGAGATATTATAGTGAACAAGTGTATGCTCAAACACAATTATCCCTTTGCCCTCATAGTACGATGGGACGACAATCCGACATGTTCGGGGAGAGATCACGTGCAAGCCCAACGACTATACTTGCAAGGAACGGGGGTATTTACCGCCATCTTCTAAACTCCGGGCAGTTACTAAGAATGTATAAAAAATAACCTATAACGCTTTATCTGAACCAAAGGGGGTTGCAATTCTCAGGATAGATAGTGTTCTTGGGTTGCCCGGTATTAGTATATCATCATATCATCAAAAATAATTAGACAAGTCTACTTTGCTCTATGCCGATCGATACTAACATACTGTATTACCACATGGGGTGGAGCGGGTAGAACATTGTTACTAACAATCGAGAGAGCTCAGAGGGCAATTCTCAAAGTGTCTACTTTCCGGCCATTCCTTTTTCCCACTAACCTCCTATACAAAGAATGTGAAGTACTAACAGTCCGACAGTTATTTATAATGGCTATTGTATTAAAACAGCACGCAGATCTAACATATAGCGCGGACTTTACTAACAAAAGACGTAAAAATCTAGTCTGTCCTCAAAATCATACCAAACATGCTTTCACATCAAAATTTTACCTATTTCTTGGTCCTCTCCTCTACAATAGATTGAACACGAAATCAAACATTTATACTTAGTTTAAATCAAGTTAACTGTAAGAGAATTGTTAAGCAAACTCGATGTCCTACGATGATACAGAGAATTTATTGATTGTGCTAAAGTGATTTTGTTTTTATTTCGTATTTTTACAATTTTTGATTATTATAATTATATTTTGAGTTTTTATACAATTTTTAGAATAACTAGGTATTTTGTAAATTAATAAAATATAAGTTAAGCTTCGGTAATATTAGAATAGTATAAGATAACTTGCCTACGTTTACAGATCGTTTACACATTTGTATTGTTAAGAATCCTTTTCATTATTTGTTAATTTTAAATTGTTTTTAGCTATTTTCGCCAGAAACACAGGATATCCTAGTTCAGGCACGTAAGACTTGGATTTAAGCTTATATTTAAGACTGTATGTAATTTATCCTGTAAAGATTTTTTAATAAAAATTATTATTATTATCTTCAACCTTTTTATCGTCCCACTGCTGGGCACAGGTCTCCTCTCATACAGAGAAAGATTGAGCTTAATCACCACGCCCGGTATTAGTACCTATATAGGTAGGACGAAATCCTAAGTGCTCAGCAGTCGCGCTTGAAGCCACAAGACCAATGAAATAAGCAGACTACGTAGGTACTATGAAACTTGTTACAGCACCGTGATTGTGTAAAACACTATGAACCTGATTCATTCTAAAGGCGTTTACTAATCTGTTGCTTTAAATATTCCAAAAATTCACCTGCTTAATAACGTTAATAACGCAATGGATTAAATTGCCAAAATTAAAGCCATTGCTGTTGAGTATGCGTTACATAATTACGCCTTATATATGTTTCTAGTTTTAGTAAAGTTATTACGCTCGTTCCTTCTCTGCACGAGAGGAGGTCTGTGAACAGCAGTGGGATAAAAAAAGGTTGATGATGAATGGTGAAAATTACGATATCATATTATCCTAGCGGCCGTCCGCGACTTCGTTCGCGTGTAGGTAGTTATTGTGCTCGGCTCCTATTGGTCGCAGCATGATATTATATAGCCTAAAGCTTTCCTGGGTTAATTAGCTATCAAACGACAAAAGAATTTTTGCAATCGGTCCAGTGGTTCTTGAGATGAGGCATTCCACGAAGCGCAGCCAAACGAAGCGCAGCTAGAGGAAGCGCATCTAACGTATTCCACTAAGCACACCCGTAGCTGGGCTTCAAATAATAATATTAAAATTATTAATTTTCTATTCCACGAAGCGCACTTATGAAATATCACTCGCATAGTGCGGGGACAATGAAATAAAATATCGATAGAAGAAAATATTTATTATTTAAAAGACGAACTTAAATTTCTAACATCATTCAGTTTCGTTATAATAATGTGTGGTGTATGTGTGTGTGTGTGTGTGTGGGGGTGTGTGTGTGTGTGTTATTTGTGTGTGTGTGTTATTTGTGTGTGTGTGTGTGTGTGTGTGTGTGTGTGTGGTCATATTGACATTCTTACTATTTAAAATCACAGATTGTGTCCTAATTTCAATAAAAAGTTGGAAAAATATCAAAAAAATTTTAAATATTCTTTTACATAGAGATCTATGTTGAAAATTTCTTAAAACTACCTATTAATGAATAATAAAAATACTCTACTTTAACATAAAAAAATCACAGATTGTTTACTAATTTCAATAAAAACTTGGAAAAATATCAAAAACATTTTAAATATTGTTTTACATAGAGATCTATGTTGAAAATTTCTTAAAACTACCTATTAATGAATAATAAAAATACTCTAACATAAAAACAATCACAGATTGTTTACCTACTAATTTCAATAAAAACTTGGAAAAATATAAAAAACATTTTAAATATTGTTTTACATAGAGATCTATGTTGAAAATTTCTTAGAACTACCTATTAATGAATAATAAAAATACTCTACTTTAACATTAAAAATCACAGTTTGTTTTATAATTACAATATAAACTTGGAGAAATATAAAAAAAAACATTGTAAATATTCTTTTACATAGAGATTAATGTTGAAGTTTTCTTATAACATTACAACTTAACATAAAAAATCACAGATTGTTTCATAATTACAATAAAAACTGACAAATACCTATAAACATTGTAAATATAGTTTCCTATAGAGATGAGATCTATGTTGATTTCCTTAGCTTTTAAATAATAATAAAAATATCATAGTTTTATGTAGAATCACAGATTGTTAAATCACAAATCACAATATTTTCTTCGATTCTTAAATAATCTTGAAGAAATGGACAATTTAGTATCTATACTTATTAATTAAATAAATTATTATTAATCAGAATCTTAATTTCTCTAGACAATGTCCAACTGAAATTGAGCCATTTTTATAATCGTTCACTGTGTTTTCGATTATTTTATTTTTGATTTCAGCGTGTTTTTGATGCTTTGAATTAGGCATTTTTACTCTAATTTCAGAATAATTATTGCATTTTTTTTTTGAAGCAATCTAAAAGTTTTGCTAGATTTACAGCTCTGTTTTTATTGAACATTTTATTTATTTCAGAGTAATGAGACTCTGTATAATTATTCGTTTTATGTGTTACGTTATAACACGACCATTTGTCGTGCCATAACTTATGTTCGAGCCACTGAGTTACCACCCTATCACCCAGACTTGAATCCAATAGAAATAGCATGGGCAGCTGTGAAATGTTATTTATCGAAGAAAAATATAAGCTTGAATATTAATCAAGTCATGGAACTAGTCCGAGAAAAATGTAATATTATGGGTGAATCCGAGAGGACGGCATTGTGCAATAAAGTTTAAAACAATGAAGATTGACCAAGTTTTTACTGCATAATTATGAAAAAATCTGCGATTTTATTCAGAGCCCAAAAGAGGACAGTAATTGACAAACAATAAAAAAAATTTTTTTTTTTGAAATAATGATTATTTATTATAGATAGAGAATGGTGAAACAATCTGTGATTTTAAATAGTAAGAATGTCAATATGACCACACACACACACACACACACACACACACAAATAACACACACACACACACAAATAACACACACACACACACACACACACACACATACACCACACATTATTATAGCGAAACTGAATGATGTTAGAAATTTAAGTTCGTCTTTTAAATAATAAATATTTTCTTCTATCGATATTTTATTTCATTGTCCCCGCACTATGCGAGTGATATTTCATAGGTGCGCTTCGTGGAATAGAAAATTAATAATTTTAATATTATTATTTGAAGCCCAGCTACGGGTGTGCTTAGTGGAATACGTTAGATGCGCTTCCTCTAGCTGCGCTTCGTTTGGCTGCGCTTCGTGGAATGCCTCCTTGAGATTAGCGCGTTCAAACAAACATATATTAGTAGAGATAATATTTTGTTACTTTATTTTGCGCTCATCGCCAGATAACAAACAACTTTCTCTTTTGACAGTTTTTTTTTATGATATAAATGTCAAAATGTCATAATTAGATTAAAAAAAATCAGTTCTTAGTAGTTATATGAAGTTCAATTATTCATTTGTATATACATAGGTACTATGTTGTACAACAAAACACATACATTACATAAAAAATACAATCAACACTACGAAATGTACCTACATACAATGGGCGGCCTTATCGCTAATGCAATCGCTTACAGGCAACATTAGAATGGACTGAAATTTTCCTGGACATTACGGTCTTCAAATATATAATACTAGATTTCCGCCCGCAGCTGCTTCGCCCGCGTGGAATTCAGTAATATCGCGCTTTTTAGATTTCCCTCGGGAATATCAATTTTTTCAATAAAAGGTTGCCTATGTCATTTCTCAGGTTCTATAGATTGTGCCAAATGTCATCAAAATCGGTTGAGAGGTTTAACCGGGAAAGCGTAACAGACAGACAGATAGAGTTACTTTCGTATTTATAATATTAGTATGAATTTGCGTCAAAGGCGATCCCATTTTCAGACAATACAAAAGATACACAAATAAATTCACATCCTGTATATATGTTTTTATTGTATTATTAAAAACATATATTGATTACAATTAAAAAAAAATGTTTTTGATATTTTAATAGCAATTTGATGACCAAAAGGTATTGATTGCTTCGTGTTCTCAGAGTTACATTAATGGTGTATGATTCTTGTTGGTTGCATGCAAGTGATATCGGGTTTACCCGAAATAATTACAAAGCAAATATTATTGATTGAATTTCTTATAACTCTATCTTCAATGCCGACTTGGTTGATAAATCTTTGTGATATATTATTTCGTTTCTATTTATTCAACTTAATTTATGAAGGTCTTGACATAATTAGTTGTTTATTGATCAGATAGGACGGCATCTGACTTTCTAAACTAAAATCTATTTTTTCCAATACAAGAAATATTGTTACCCATCTGCCGGGTCTATTGCCACCATTCTTTATTCCTTACCCTTTCCCAATATTATCATAAGTATTCCCAATTTCATTAATCTAAAAAGCTCCCAAAAAATAAAGAGGCTTAGATTCTTCTTCAAAAAAGACAGCTACCTGGCACTAGAAGCAGCTGCATCACTTAAATCGATCATACCTTCATCTCTTTCTAATCCCATAGAATATGCACCCCGTCCCTTTCTAGATAAAGTGACAGAAAAAAATGAAGAAACGGCTGATTGTTGTGACGATCTAAGATGGTCTGTTAAAAGAGTCTTTGTGTTTCGTGTTTATTCAATTCTAGGTAGATTTATGGACGAATAAGTATATTATTTACGGGTGCAAGATTCGCCTGGATGTGTTTGGCTAAGTTTCGGTCCATGTATTGCGAGTGTATTTGGAATTAGATGCAGAAGGAAGCAAACGTAAAAAAAAAAAGAAAACTAAGGACAAGCTAGATGGCGCGACGATCTTCGCAGGATGGCTTGTAAGTTGTAGTAACTGGATGGGAGTTGCCGAATTGAGTTTAATGGTTTACAGGCTGATGATGATGAATCAAACAAACCATTTATTTTCAACTAAATAGTGAGAATAAAAAAAAAAACAAATAAAAAAGTGGTTCAAACACTAGCCTTTCAAGTATGAGTGTGCGGGTTCGATTCCAGCTCAAGTACATACCAATGTAATTTTTCTAAAATTATTTATACTTTCTAAGTATATCTTGGACACCAATGACTGATTATGATGATTAAGGTGAAGGAAAACATCTTGCGGAAACCTGAACTTTAAAGCCTGAAATCGCTAACCCGCATTTTAGCAAGCGTGGACATTACGCTCAATCCTTCTCTGTATGAGAGGAGACCTGTGCCCAGTAGTGGGGCGATAAAAAAGGTTGATGATGAAATGAGAATCTCTCCATTAGGAGAACAAACGATGTTAGGAGACAGCCACTAAATCCAAAACTATATGAATGTGGACTAAGGTGTCTTTTTTTTCCAATCCCACCTGATGGTAAGCAGTGATGCGATCGTTGATGGTAAAGCAGACCAGTTTATTAAAAGCCTATTCACTCTAGCCTTGAAGACACTCAAATTTTAGTGTGACGGAAACACCGCCGCCGGCAAAGAGGAAGCGAAACGCTACGTCCGAATCATAGTGGTGTTAACAACGTAGGGGTGGAAAGTCGCCGTACGACGGGTCGTCCGATAGTGGAACGGAGATGGGGGAATTAAATCATGCAATTAACTTTTACACTCACCAGAAGTAACAACACAGAACAACAACAACAACAAGCACATGAAAAGACAGGCTATGATGCCCAGCAGAGGGTGATGTTAGATTGTAAAGGTCGATGATAATGAGGGACACGGGATGGGAGAGTCGAAGTTTAGCCATTTCAGCAGTTGGACTGGTAAAGCGGACCCCAGACTTCAAAGCTGAAAAGGCTTTGGATGCGACTGGGATTAACGCTGTGATGATGATGATGATGACGGGATGGGAGATTCTAGAATACGAATTTACGATTCTAGAATAAAAGTATAGTGGGGTTGGGAAGTAAAGATTTGAATGATATTTCAACGGTTAAACTATCGCTGGTTATAACCCTTCCTCTGCTGAATATACAATATGTAACAAAAACCCTGTTTTTCCTTCTGCCTACGTTTTAA
The DNA here is from genome assembly GCA_017933935.1 of Sesamia nonagrioides. NCBI lineage: Eukaryota > Metazoa > Arthropoda > Insecta > Lepidoptera > Noctuidae > Sesamia > Sesamia nonagrioides. The sequence continues at coordinate 694,862 of JADWQK010002450.1, read as the reverse complement.
TAATCGGTATACGGATCTAATAAAACATATCATTTATAAAAAATTGTTGAACAAAAATTATAATTAAAATAAATATTTAATTATTAATATTTGTAATCTTTAACTAATTTCTTACCTTTGCAATTCTGCATGAAGAAGACCTACAACGTTCCCGGCAATCTCTTTAACTTTTAAAATCAGATACTCTAAACATTTTGACGAATGTGTCGATTTTAATAGTTATTTGATGTTGACCCCTCACTAGACAATAATTACTTTTTTTAAATTATAATTTCATTAATGATGTGCTCGTAAGTAAATATGTATGTCCCTGAAAGGGACAACAGGGTTTTTGTTACATAGTGTATAACACTCCTATAGGTACATTCCAAATGATACACTTATGATGCGCGTTCTCAGATTATGCATTAAGAACAGCCATGGCTTTTCTTGAAGATGCCTTAGAGACTGAATAAACTTAAGGATATTATAACTTTTTTTTTTTTACATATTATAAACTAGCGCTTGACCGCAATCCTGCCTGATGGTAAGCAGTGACGCAATCGTTGATGGTAAAGCGCACTAGTTTATTAAGAGCCTATTCACTCTAGTCTTGAAGACACTCAAATTGTAGTCCGACGGAAACACCGCCGCGGGCAAATTGTTCCAGTCCCTCGATGTACGCGGTATAAAGGAGGAGGCGAAGCGCTTCGTCCGGATCGTAATGGTGTTAACAACGTAAGGATGGAAACCAGCCGTACGACGGGTCGTCCGCTGGTGGAACGGAGATGGGGGAATTAAATCATGCAATTCCCTCGCACACTCCCCGAAATGCATCCTATAGAACACCGAACACTTAGAACTCGACTTGGACTTTATTTGGAAGCACTAAGTTTTGAGCTGATTTCCCCTAACGAGCTAAGAAGTAGGAACAATTAATGTCGCACTCCGATAAAGTTCTTAACAAATAAGTTTGAACTAACTCCTAATGAACGTTGACTATAAAGTTTACTTCAGTTGCTTTGGGAGTCGAGAGTTCAGTTATAAGTTTTGTGCCATAGGAAGTAAAGTTATTCAAATGAGTTAAAGTTTGCACGTTTAAGGTGTGATATTTCAGGGTAAGCCAATGTTGTTTAAGTAAATTAATGGAGTTTATTACATGCTTTTTATTAGCTTCACTTATATGTTTGCTTGCTTGCTTGTTTGTTTGTTTGTCCGTCTCTAACTCTTTGGACTACGAGTGAGCGGCTCATTACTATAAATTAAATGTCCCACCGTTTTCAATACGTTCGTTCGTTTTTTTTTTAAAGAATATCGAACTTTAAAGTTGAAAATAAATATAGTTAAAAAAACTAAAAAACATGCTTTTAAAAAATATCATTTGAAAGTTAAAAATAATTTTTTAAAAAGCGTGAGGCGCTTAATATACAAAAATGGCATAAAGCGCCTCACGCTTTTTTAAAAATTATTTTTAACTTTTAGTTTGATATTTTTAAAAGCATGTTTTTTTCAATTCTCAATCCATACTAAAAAGTAACTCTGTCTGTCGGTCTGTCTGTCTGTCTGTCTGTCTGTTACGCTTTCCCGCTTAAACCTCCAACTGATTTTGATGAAATTTGGCACAGACAATCTTTAGACCCTGAGAAAGAACATACCTACCTTTTATCCCGGAAAAATTTGATATTCCCGAGGGAAATCTAAAAAGCGCGATATAACCGAACTCCACGCGGGCGAAGCCGCGGGCGGAAAGCTAGTTTGAATTAAACGAAAAAGTAAAGGCACTATTGAAAGATGAAGTTAGTTGCTTATCACAAAGCGTAGTACATTCCTATGGGGAAGAAGGGATAAGAATTCCACAGATACTTTTTTGAATACATTTGGGAACATTATTCCTATTGATATTATTGGTACAGACGACAGCAAATCAAGCTACCCGAAACTGACAAATTAATATTACCCATCAATCTAGAGTCTTAATGCTTTAGCGATAAAGTTGAAAATCTAGTAAATTTCACAGATTGTTGGCGTGTTGTCATCTGCACTTGTGAGAATGATCTCGAAGGACGTGCAAAATATTAACTTGTGGTCGAACTTATATAGTGAAGATCCTTGAGTTAATACTTCCGGAAGGGCCTGGAGAAGTTCGAGAGTCGATACTAAATACCATATTTTTCTATTATTTCGATAACGACTTTTAAATGGCACAAGCTTTTCGGAAGTTCATTTTTGACTTTACTACCATCGTTACTGCTGATATAATGTCACTATTTCTAGACAAACCGGTCTATTTCTTTTAAAATCTTACCAAACAAAGAGTTTTACAACATATATCGCCTCTAGACCGTCAGTGAATTTTATTATAATTGTAAAATGATTTATACTAAAGAAAATGGTATCTCCTTTCTATTTTTAAGTTTTACGAGCTAGTCTTAGCGTTAATAATCGCGACCGATCCAATCAATCGAATTTAACACATTACAACATAAGCTGAATAGCAATTCCAAATTCAAATTCAAAAAAACTTTTTTACAAAAAAAAAAACAACCGACTTCCAAAAACCACTACAAAGTGAAAAATAACTAATTTCGGAAATCGGTGTCTTTGGTTTTGTATATTCGTTTTTTGACACCGACTTCCGAAATTAGTTATTTTTCACTTTGTAGTGGTTTTTGCAAGTCGGTTGTTTATTTTTATAAAAAAGTTTTTATTTTACACTTTTTAGTTGTTAAAAAGTATTCAGTTGTATCCGGTCAGACTGGAAGCTGACGCAAATATAGTTGGGAAATGACGTAATTTTGTTTACTTTAATGTTTACCCGTAGGTAAATATTCCCTCAACTGCCTATGGTCTTCATCATCAAATTTACTGCAGACTTTTATTTTAACCCAATGGGTGCAAAGGTCTCATCATTATAAATGAATGAAGTCCAACCACCAAGTAGCTACTGTAAACCGTTCCCGGAACTGGCCTTTGTCTTCAACATCAGCTCTTATGACAGTCACAACCCATCTAGGTGTAAAGTTCTTATCAATACAAATTAATCGAGCCCAAAGACAAGATAGCTGCTGTGAATTGTTGAGGAGTTCCTTCGACTGTCTCTCGGCTCCATCATCAGATCTACTCCAGAGCTTTATTAAATTGTAGTGCTTTAAAATACTTAATGAAAATGCTAAGAAGTGCACTAGTCGCCCCTGCAATTTTTGAAAGTTCCCCTTGTTTTCTCTGGTCTTCCACTACCAAACCCTGATATCCTTATCATGGGACCACCTCGGGAACGTCTTCTTTCAAACAGAATTATCAAAATCGGTTCATAAACGACGAAGTTATGCGCGAACAAACATAGAAAAAAAAAAAGCATATATACGGTCGAATTGAAAGACATGTTGCGCCGACCCCAAATAAATTGGGATAAGGGCAGGAGAATGATGAATGATGATGATATACGGTCGAATTGAGTAACCTCCTCCTTTTTGAAGTCGGTTAAAAAACGATCATTTTTGCAAATACGATAGAACGTGTTACTAGTTTTTAATGGTTTACATTATGTATGGGACTGACATACGCTATGCCCAAAAACCTCCATAAACCACACGAACATCTAATGGCAGTCGTTACGGGTTGTTGGAGCCCTCAAAAGTCTAACAATTGGTTTAACTGCAATACTTCGATATCGCCTTCGGGTTGTGGAGGTCAGACGGTAGTCGTTTCACGGAAAATATCGAAGTTTAGTAAAAACAGCAGTTAGACTGGTAAAACGAACCCCAGATTCCAGAGCTGAAAAGCTTCGGATGCGACTAGAATTAACTCTGAGAGGATGATGATGATACTATACTAGTTGTGCCCCGCAGTTTCAACACCGTGTGCCACATTTCATTCAAATCCGTTCAGTAGTTATTGTGTGAAAGGGTAAAAAACATACGTATATACATACATCCATTCGTACTTCTTCACAAACTTTCGCATTTATAATATTAAGTTGGTTGGTTAGTAGAAAGTAGGAAGGGGTATCGAGAACAGAAAGTAGGAAGTCGGCTCGACGGCTTCATGCTGCTGCCTTTTTTGCTATATAACCCTTCTTCTTCTTCCCTGCCTATAGAGGTCCACTGCTGGACAAGAGCCTCCCCCAAGGCTTTCATTCCATTGGGGGGCATTGCCATAATCGCCACGATTGACAGGCGGGTTGGGGATCTCAGTAATTTTTTATTGCACAGGAACGGCGCTACTGCCCGCTTTCCTGGTGAGAGTTCCCTTAGTCGTCTTACGACACCCACGGGAGGATATGGGTTATGGTATGGCCATATAGCCCAAACTTTCTCTATTGTTTTAACAGCTTGATACAATGTATATTTTTATTACTTGTAAATCCATCTGGATTAATTCTCACCACATTTCTGCTAATCTTATCTCCTCAGCTGAGAATTCAGTTCAAATGAATTGTAGAAGATTCGTCGACAAAAATTGTTTTTTTGCATGCGCAAGATCAGTTGTTCACCTATATCGTAATAATAATATATTTGCACGTGCGTTTTACTTGCACAGGGCTTACATTTATCGAAACTTGAAGAAATATTTTTACAATCTTATACTTTAAAGTTTCATACAAGCCAACATCACTTAAATATCGACTGCAGCATATCACAAATACGGTTATTTTTAGGTTACACGGCCAAACCGATCAAATCAGCTGATTCCCAAGGCTTCGCACACGTGAAAAGGTTGTATTTGCGATTTTTTCTTAAGGATTATCTAAAAAAATCTTTTTTGCGCTTACGCAAGGACCGTGGGAGCGAGATCTTCGTAACACGTGCTAACAGTTACCTGAGTTACGCAAAAAACTTTCGAGAAACATTTTGAAGGTTTGAAGAATAGTTACTAGATTTTATAAAGAAAATTGTCGTGACAATGACTGTTTGTGACAGATTCATACAAGTTTGATTGGCGTCCAGCGGCGACAAAGGTTTTTGATATCAAGTATTAGGAACAATGATGAATGAAGCTTACTACAATCTGTCAGATTCCTTTAATCGATTTTCAACTTTAACTCTTAAAGTATTAGGTTCAAGGTTATTTGGAGAAATCGGAAAGTTTCGGGATATTATATTAAAAAGGCTACACACACGAGCGAAATAGTTAAAATTTATAACTAAGATCTTTGCAAGACTTTGTAGACTTTCGAGTCTTATTATTTGGCCACTGTGCATCAGCAGGCTGTGTTATTGTCAAATATAGCTAAAAACATTGGTGCGAGAACACATGAGACGCAGCGTGGGTAGGCCCCCGACAAGGTGGACCGACAACCTGGTGAAGGTCTCGGGAAACCGCTGGATGCGAGAGGCACAGGACCGGTCTTCGTGGAGATCCTTGGGGGAGGCTTATGTTCAGCAGTGGACATCTTTCGGCTGAAATGATGATGATGATATTGAGAATACACGAAACGAGTAGGTACTGCCATTACAATCATTCAACGTCATATCTATCTGAACATACCATTTCCAGGTTATATATTACACTAGTTTACAAAATTTCATTTTTTGTCTGTTGCCGCGAATTCTTAGGTTGATATTGTTCACTTAGGACTTGCTTTTGTCAAATATACCCTCAAAATTTTTTGAGAAGCTCGAGTTACTTTGTTTTTGATTTTTATTATACAAGCGTATAATTTTATCGATAACAGGCATATTGTACTGTGTTAAGATTAGTATCTGAAGTTTTTGCATCATGAGTAGTTCAAGGAGACGTTGTTTAAACAATCCAGACCATTTTTGTTATATATGCGGAGAATTGTGTTTAAAGATTGTAGAAAAGTGATATCAGAGTTAGTGAAAAATACGTATTTTGAGTATTTTGGGATGCTTTTAGATGAAAATGAGAAGTCTTGGGCTCCCAATTGTGTTTCCAAATCGTGTGTGGAATATTTAAGATTATGGAAAAGTGATAAAAGAAGTGCCTTTAAATTTGAAACACCGACTATTTGGCGAGAACCACAAGATCATCTAGAAAACTGTTATTTTTGTACCGTGAACGTAAACGGTTTAAACAGTAAAAATCGAGCTAAATGGCAGTACCCAAGTACTAGTTGTATTCACCGTCCAGTGCAGCATTCACCTGACTCTTCTTTGCCTAAGAAGATATCTGAACCCTTAAAACAAAACACTGAAGGATCAAGCTCATCAGGTAACGATGCTGATTTGGAAGGTATGTCAAATGAGCCAAAATGCTTTTCTAAAAACGAGTTAGATGATCTTGTAAGAGATTTAACAGGTTTCCGTGACAGGTTTCCGGAAAATTTAGGATATATGAGCGAAGAGCAGGGAGAGCGTATGCATCAAGACTTACGCGTCATAGAAGAACGTTATCAGGGTTTCTGGGATACAAATATGATGTCTGACTATTGTTGGTCTCTGATACGTCATTTTCCAAAGTCTACACATCGCAGAAGAGTTTTATAACGAAGTTTTTTAGAACTCAATGATTAATTTTTTTCTTAGTAAAGTTTTTCTTAGTAAACATATGTTTTTTTCTGTTTTATACCTACATAGCTGAAACTTAGAAACTAGAGCTGATAAAAATATTCTAATTATATTTTTGAAAATAGCATATCAAATGTAGTCAACAACAGCTAAAATTTCTTCGGCAACAGATGTACTGTAAACTAGTGTTATGGATTCGAATTCTGCAGTTTCGTAAAGTCGATCGTTGTGCGTGAGCCAAGACGGTCTTCCATTCCAACCAGCCCTTCAGAATTTTATTAAGTTTTGTAGTTAGGTGCCCTGTGCTGCACCCTTTTTTAAATTATATCTTTCGCTTCGGTAGTGTCCCATGTAATTCAACGTTCCATTCTTATGAGCTCAAAATATCCGTGAATATTTCAAAGTACCCATGACCATATAATGACACAACTTGAACCTATAACACATTGTGTAACTTGATGTATGGAATTTATCAATTTATTACACCTCACACTATTGGAGCAATAAATAAGAAAAACACTAGAATATTTAGAAATAACGTTACTTATTATGACCGTTAAAAACTCGATAATAAAAACCGTAACAATTCGTGTGACGAAACTGTATCAATGCGCCGTCAAGCGGGAGAACGCGAGCAGAATATGTGGTTTCGCATCGATTTTTATACTGTAAGGTAGGTACTTGTTGATTCAGTTGCTTGGTTGCTGAGGATAACCCCGACTGGGCAAACAGATCTACATTTAAAGTATACTAATTAACTATGGTTTTTTTTGGTAAAAACTTTCCCAAATAGTCCAACAAAAGAAGAGATGGACAGGCCACATGGCAAGAGGTTTTTAAGGCAGCTGGAGTAAAGCTGTTACAGAATGATACCCCAGAGATGATACAAGGAACCGGAGAAGACGATATAAAAGACGGAAGGATGAAATCAAGTTCACAGCGAATCCAAATTAATTGGAGAATAGTTGCGAGAGATAGGTCTCAGTGGAAGGTGTTATGGACTTTTGCCAAATGGCACATTGAGTTAAGAGAAAAACTGAAAATCGCAGTGGGATGATGATCTGAATAAAAAACGCTTGTCTGAAATAGTTGATTAACAAGTTGCAAATGGTACGATGTTGGTATTTTCTATCATATAAATCAAATCAAAAGTCATTTATTAAAATTTGGGAATCAGCACTTTTTGAACGTCAATATTACATAAGACATTCCCCCAAAACGCCCACCCATCGCCATTCCTAGTGCTTTCGCTGGAAGAAGTGCGGAACAAACTCCCCAGCAGCACAGCTGTCTGTTGATTTACAAAAAACCCGTGACTTTATGCAATAATATTGTCCAAAACAAGTTTGGAAACCGCCTGCAAAGTTCTTTCTTAAGATTTAGTTAAGTTATTGGGTTAGGTACGATGGGGCTGGCATACACAGTTGTATAAGTCTCTAAAGCAATTATGGAAGCTCTTTTAAATCCGACTTTTTGGACTGCTTTTAAAGAAGGCAGCGATGAAAATTTAATCTTTATAACTTTAGCGTTTGACGGTTTGGTTATATCAATACGTTTTTAACGATAAGAACGGTGAGAATTATTCCAAAAGGATCGAATAATATGTCCGGTTCGCATAAAGATCCGAGATCAATCTTGTAGATTAGATATTATTTCAGACGTGTTTAGATTTTCTCATCATTACTTTAAAAAGTTCCTTTTATAAATAACCATTAAATAAAACATTAGCCAAAGGATTTTATAAATCTTCGATACATATACTCCGATGAAGAAGCAAAAGCAAAATGTCTTTGTACAGAAAACAGCACATCAAGCTACTATAGTCTGTCAAATGTCTTTATTAGATTTTCAACTTTATCGCTGAATATTATGGCTCAAAGTTAATTGGGAATTCTTGACAGTTTCGGGTAGCTTGCCCTGCTGTCGTCTGTAGATCTTTTATATCGTATTAATGATATAAGCAGAGGTTAGGCAATATCCTGCTGATTTTAATCCTTCCAAATTGTGGGAAAAAGATCTTTTGCAATACAAAGACTTGGGAAGTGATTGTGCATGCCTTAATAATATAATACTTTCGGAAAGCTGTCTTCATTAAATTGATCTTGTGTATTTTTTATATTTTAATTGAATTGAATGGTGTAAGTTTCTTGCGTTTATTAAGCAAGTTGTATTTTTTCTGAGGGTATTATTATTATGTATACGGTTCTTTTCTTTAGTACTGTGAGGTGTAGAGATCTTAGTTTCAGGATGATATCATTAATCTTTTTTCGCATCCGAAGCTTTTTCAGCTTTGGAGTCTGGGGTCCGCTTTACTAGTGTAAGTGCTGATTTTAGCTAAACTTCGATATTTTCCGTGAAGCGACTGCCGTCTGAGCTCCATAACCCGAAGGCGATATCGAAGCATTGCAGTTAGACCATTGTTGGACTTTTGAGGACTCCAACAACCCGCAACGACTGCCACTAGATGTTCGTATGGCTACCGGGACCAACGTGCTTTCCGAGGCACGACCAGACCAGTGCAAATATTTATATTCATGCATACAAATATTTGCACTGCGCGGGGATTGAAGCAGTACCTAATTGCGCAGCAGCCACGTTCGCGAAGCTGACGAATTATGTGGTTGTTTCCGTAAATACTTCCAACTATCCGAAATATTTGTGAAAGCTGTTGGTAAAAGGAAAATAGTGAAACTTCATCATCATCTAAGCCGGAAAAATCCCACTTGTCTAAGTCATCCCTAAAGATTGCTAAAACAACTGTCCGGTCTTGTCCTTGCCACATGCAGCAGATTTTTTAAAATATTCATGATGTCTGGTAAAGCCGTACGGAGGAGGGGTTCTGAGCAGTTGTGTTGCTATGTGTGCCGGGCACGATGCACCATATGTTGTTGTGTCGGGAGTTTGGTCGTGGATGCTCTCCAGATAAATCTCCCTCTAGCGCAGCAACGTAGATCGTGTTGATGGTTTTAACATTGCGTTACCTAGCTCAACTGCCACCTTCCTTCCTATTCACTAAGTTTTTAAGTGAATAGGCTTAATAATATAGCGCGGTTTACCATCAACGATTGCATCACTACTTTTCTGCTTGACCGCGATCCCACCTGATGGTAAACAGCGATGCAATCGTTGATGATAAAGCGTGCTAGTTTATTATGAGCCTATTCACACAAGCCTTGAGATCCTAGATCTTAAATAGGTCCTAGTCCTTGGCCTACGCACAAATTTTTGCGTTTTGAATATCTTGGTAAACTTGCTTCAACCCTGTATGGGTTACTAGCTTTCCGCCCGCGGCTTCGCCCGCGTGGGGTTCGGTTATATCGCGTTTTAAGGGGTTTTAGGGGTTTATCGGGTTTTAAGATTTCCCTCGGGAATATCAATTTTTTCCGGGATAAAAGGTAGCCTATGTCCTTTCTCAGGGTCTAAAGATTGTCTGTTCCCAATTTCATCAAAATCGGCTGAGAGTTTTAAGCGGGAAAGCGTAACAGACAGACAGACAGAGTTACTTTCGCATTTATAATATTAGTATGGAGTATGGATTGCTGCTTGATGTTATGTGACAATCAGTGTGTGACAGGAAAAGGCTTTACAAGTTCCCCTAAAGATCTCCAAACTAAACAAGAGCATTCAGTCGCGTGCCATATTATAGAATGACATGGTCTTGTGTGTAACATCGTTAAATAGCGTTTAGCGTTAGTTTTTAACGCCAAATCAATGAAGAAATGGTCATAGTCACGATATGTCCCGGGTTGAATTGGCAAGCGATTATCACCCTTATGCTTATATGTTTAGGGGCCTAAATGGTAATTGGAGAGTTTAAATAACAGAATGTGCAGGTTTAGTGATATTTGTTGGGGTTTCGAAGGTAGACCAAATCCCTCTGACCCAGCGTGGTAGATCTCGGAGTACTCTTTAGACCGAGAGCCTGCCAGTGTACGCTTAGAAACAAGAGTTGATTAACTGGATAGTGATTAACTAATTTTTCTTTTGTTTAACTTACTTAATTGTTTTATGTTTAACTTTTCTTTGCAAAATTGGCCGACGGTTATTAAGGCCTACAAAATTCGTGTAGGCCTTACCGAGAAACCTTAATAACCGTCTATATATATACTACAATAGGCCTTGTTTGGTAATGCTATACTGATATTTCTTCGATAGCTGGCCTGCGTTTTTTAGGCGCGTCTTCTGGGAAATTACATGCAAGCAAAGACAAATTAGGAAAGGGTGGACTTACGGGATTCCCAGCGCTGCACTCTCCGGGTTGTGTTGGAAGCCACCACAGATGTTCACTTGGTCACTTTGTTGTTGGTTTCAAGGGGTAATTATCGATTTATAGAATTTTTATGATAGCCGGCCAGCGCGCCATGATGCTTTTTTTTTCGATGTTGTTGAAGATTTTTTTTTTAATATTTTTACTGGCCTGATGTTGTTGAAGAGAGAGTGGGTGAAGTTATTCGTGAGCGACGAATGTGAATGAATGGGAAGGAACCGAGAAATTTGAATGTGCGTGATATAAGAATGGTTGCATGCTTTAACAGGTCTTATTATACTCCCTCCTTTTATTACACTCCTTTTCATCATGAAGTGACTCTTTTTCAGTTTATTTTACTCCTTTTGTAATGTTATTATAACTGTTTTCTTTATGGTTTATTGTTTTTAGGGCCTATATACAGTGCCCCGAAAACAAGCATTGTCATCTGAGGAAAACCTGGAGGCGGCGTCACAAGTAGTAAGTACAGTGTGGATGGCTGAGCACAAAGCTGCCGAAAGATACAAAGTGTCCAGAAGAACTAACAGGGACCAGCTTCAGACCGGCAGTTACCAGCTTATGTATCTGATGCTGTTGATGTAGCATCGCCCTCAGACTAATAACCCTAGTAATCTCTAAACAATCGACGTTAATGCAGGAACAAAAAAATGACCATACCCCGAAAATGACAGCTAGAAGATTTTACAAAATGGTTTACGGTAATTCCAGTTCCAACGATGACGAATTCAGAAACTTAAGCATTTATAATATTTTTAGTAGGAAATAGGATAAAAATATAGGTACCTACCTAGTAAAAAAAAAAACTAAAAAACAGGCTTTCATAGCAATCGCACTAAAAAGTAGGAAACAGGAGTCAATGGACGATGAAAAAAAACTTTTTTACAAAAAAACAACCGACTTCTAAAAACCACTACAAAGTGAAAAATAACTAATTTCGGAAGTCGGTGTCTTTGGTTTTTGTATAGGTATTAGTTTTTGACACCGACTTCCGAAATTAGTTATTTTTCACTTTGTAGTGGTTTTTAGAAGTCGGTTGTTTTTTTGTAAAAAAGTTTTTATTTTACACTTTTTAGTTGTGGAAAGTAGGTACTATGTATTCAGTTACATCCGGTCAGACTGGAAGCTGACGCAAATTAAGCGGGGACATGACGTAATTTTGTTTACTTTAATTTTTACTCGTAATTTTGAAGAATTCTCTCGACTGCCTATGGTCTTAATCATCAGATTTAGGTACTGCAGACCATTATTTTAACCCAATGGGTGCAAAGTTCTCATCAATATAAATGAATTAAAACCAAACACAAAGTAGCTACTGCAAACCGTTGAGGAGTTCCTGGAACTGGCCTTTGTCTTCATCATCAGAGCTCTTATGACAGTCACAACCCATCTAGGTGTAAAGTTCTTATCAATACAAATTAATCAAGCCCAAACACAAGGTAGCTGCTGTGAATTGTTGAGGAGTTCCTTCGACTGTCTTCCGTCTCCATCATCAGATCTACTCCAGACCTTTATCAAATTGTAGTGCTTTAAATACTTAATGAAAATACTAAGAAATGCACTAATCGCCCCTACGATTTTTGAAAGTTCCCCTTGATTTCTCTAGTCTTCCATCATCAGACCCTGATGTCCTTATCATGGGACCACCTTGGGAATGTCTTCTTTCCAACAAAAACAGAATTATCAAAATCGGTTCATAAACGACGAAGTTACGCGCGAACAAACATAAAAAAAAAGCATATATACGGTCGAATTGAGTAACCTCCTCCTTTTTGAAGTCGGTTAAAAACAATACTATAAAATAATAATAATAAAGAAAATATGGTGCTGTGCAAATTTTGAGCAAAGTTAATCAGACTTGTTGAAATAGGTGAAAATCTAGTTAAAAGATTCCGTTAAGTATAAGGTATGTACATACACACATCAAAAGTGTCTAGGGATCAACATATATTTTTGCAATAACTTTTCTCCTGATTGATATTAATTAAAATTTTCTTTAAGGATTCATCAAATAAAGTGTTTTCGTTTGTCACAGTAACGATAAACCAAGTCACCTTTGCATTAATAAAGAAATTTGCCATTTTCCTAATAAAGGGATATTTGACATTTGAACCACTAACACAAAAGTTCGAAAAAAAGACTGAAATAACAGTTTTCTCTAAAATTTTATTGGGTAACTTAAACAATTAATAATCCGTGTTTCTACCGCGAACACTAACAACACAAGAACATCGGTTTGGCATACTCAAAATGAGTTCATCCAAATCACGCTGTGGAATGGCCGCCCATGTTCGTTGCAACAACAAAAAAAGGTCTTCTTGCGACTGGATACCCTCCATATTCGGCAGAGCTCTTCTCTGTAGCATATCCCATGCATGCTCAATCGGGTTCAAGTCTGGCGACTGAGCAGGCCAGGGCAGGACATTGATGTTAGCTGCGGCGAGAGTCTGTCTTACAACTCTTGCGGTGTGCGGTCGTGCATTATCATGCATTAACTGAAATAAGGGACCGATTTGCACTTGTAGAGGAACGATGACGTCTGATACAATCGTTTCAGCATAAATTTGAGCGTTGAGGTTGCCTCTGATCCAAATCAACTCAGTTCTTCCGCCGATCCAAATACCCGCCCATACCATGATGGTTCCACCACTATAAGGATGGACTTCCTGGCAGGATTTTAATCGCTGTTGGCGTCCAGGGGTTCTCCAGTGTCGTATACGTCTTGTATCCGGTCTCATACCAAAACGAGACTCATCAGAAAAGCACACGAAACGCCATTGTTCTTCTGCCCAATTTCTGTGTTCAAGAGCCCATTGATATCGAATCCTACGATTGTGCATTGCTATAGGTGGTACCCGTAGCGGTCTTCGGGAATGAAGGTTCACTTCATGCAAGCGGTTTCTGACTGTTTGGTCGCTAATTAAGTTCCCTGAAGAGTGATGAAGCCTCACGGCTAACATCATGGCGGTTATTGTTGGAGCTCTTCGAGTTAAGATTTGAATGTATCGGTCTTGTCTCCGTGTGGTGCAGCGATACCGTCCTCCATGGCGCTCAGCCACGGTACCAGTGCTTCGGTAACGTGTCCAAAGTCGACTGATAACACTCTGACTTGTATTCAGAGCTAAAGCCACAGTACGTTGCCGGGAACCAGCTTCTATCATTCCCACGGCTCTGAGCATTTCTTCCCTGCTTAAATGACGTCGCCGCTCCATAATAACGTTGGTTTTAATCAGTAGTAGGGAAACAGTAGCACTAATAATGTCTTCAATGCGTTGTATGTTTTTATAGGGAAAATATTGACAGCTGATTTTCATCTTTTACTCGAATTTGATTCACAGTTCCTGATTCAAATTATGAAATGCACCAAAAAGGATCCATATAAATTTATAAAATCATAAATTTATTACAAAGCCACATCTCAATCTCAAGAAATCCGCATAAAAATGCTTGATCCCTAGACACTTTTGATGTGTGTACATACAGGCATACCTACAGGTCATCATCATCATCAACCTTTTATCGTCCCACTGCTGGTCACAGGTCTCCTCTCATACATAGAAGGATTGAGCGTAATCACCACGCTTGCTCACTGCGGGTTGGTGATTTCAGACTTAATAAAGTCCAGGTTTCCTCAAGTTGTTTTTCTTCACCTTCAGTCATTGGTCTCCAAGATATACTTAGAAAGTACATATAACTTTAGAAATGTTACATTGGTAGGTACTTGCCTGACCTGGAATTGAACCCGCACACTCATACTTGAGAGGCTGATGTTTTAACCACTAGGCCACCACGACATACCTACAGGTGAAACTAATAAAAGCGTGTTCATAGAACTACCATCGTCAAAAACAAGAAGACTACGATACGGATATAATAGATAATATTAATGCGAGGAGTGCTAGTTTCGTGGCCACCATAACAAAATTATGTAAAAATAATTTACAAAATTGTACCTACTTAAATAACATGTTGATTGACATAATGACATGTTCATAAAATTGACTAAATTACTTCATTCTTCAAACCTAATTTAATATGAATAATGAACATAATTTAATACTGATCAGATAGGTACCAATTACGTTTCGTTTACTTTTAATAGCGTGTTTTCGATGATATGCAAAATGTCATTTTCATGTTAATAAAACTGTCAACGAAATCATATTCAATGTTTTATTGAAACTGAAAGTGTAATAAATAGCATTAATATCTATATTATTAGGGACGTGACATGAATACCAGATGGGCTATTCTTGTGATTTTTGGTTTATATAATTATAGGCGTTAAGCCTTGTACTTGACCGTAATCCCGCCTGATGGTAAGCAGTGATGCAATCGTTGATGGTAAAGCGTGCTAATTTCGTCTTCATCATCATCATTTCAGCCGAAAGACCTCCACTGCTGGACATAGGCATCCCCCAAGGTTCTCCACGACGACCGGTCCTGCGCCTCCCGCATAAAGCGGTTTCCCGCGACCTTGACCAGGTCGTCGGTCCACCTTGTCGGGGGCCTACCAGCGTGGGTAGGCTCCTTCCGGTGCGTGGTCGCTACTCGAGAACCCGTCGGCCCCATCGGGCATCGGTCCTACGGGCAATATGTCCAGCCCACTGCCGCTTTTGTGTTGCAATTCTTCGGGCTATGTCCGTTACTCTCGTTCTTCTGCGGATCTCCTCATTCCTGATTCGATCGCGCAGTGAAACCCCAAGCATGGCCCTCGCCATTGCCCGTTGCGTGACTTTGAGCCTTCTTATAAGGCCCATTGTTAGCGACCACGTCTCAATTCCATAAGTCATCACTGGCAACACACACTGGTCGAAGATTTTTGTACTAGTTTATTTAGAGCCTATTCAGCCTAGCCTTGAAGACACTTAAATTGTAGTCAGACGGAAACGCCGCCGCCGCCGCTGGTAAATTGTTCCAGTCTCTAGATGTACGCGGTATAAAAGACAAGGCGAAACGCTTCGTCCGGGTTGTAGTAGTGTCAACAACATAAGGGTGCATACTCCCCGTGCTCCCCGACGGGTCGTCCGATGTTGGAATGGAGATGGGGGAATTAAGTCATCCAAGTCCCTCGCACACTCTCCAAAATTCCTCCTATAGAACACCGACAGGCTACTCTTCGCCTGTACTCCAGGCTTTGGGGATATAGTACCTATGTATTTCGACGAAGGACGTGACATGAATACCAGATGGACTATTCTAGTGATTTTATGAAAGTTCACAGTCTAGGTAATCTAAGTCTCAATCTGTCAAAAATATCTCTAAATTCCCTAAAATATCACTAAATTTCTTAAAATATCTCTACGTTCCCTAAAATATCTCCAAATTCCTTAAAATATCTCTAAATTCCATAAAATAATCACTCTCTAATTCTCTAAAGTTTTTGTAATTTGTTGTCTCTGAGATGAGATTGTGATTAGATTTAGAACGTTTTTAAATACGGGAATTGGTAAGGGCTTTTTAACATTTGATAATATAATGAGCATCTGAATATGTAATTTTTGAAATAAAAATTATTGCCCATAAAAATAAAATCGTTATTTTAACACTTCCACTTAATTAACGGTTTTTAAAATTGGGTAAAGGCAAAATCATGCATTTTTTTAAATTATGGCTACTGTCATCTGATTAAAATATAAACTACCGACTAGGAGATGAATCAATAATTAATAAATCGTTCATTATCCTTTTTGAATCTAGTTCCCAGCTCTGTTATAATTCAATAAAAACCACTCTTAAATTATCTCTGTACTTCAATTAACGTTAATTTATGTACCAAAGCAGACAAACTACACTAAAAGTAAACATAATAGGGCCAGCTGGCCGCCAATATATCAAAAACATCAAGGGAATGCTGAACAAATCTTTGAGAAGTAGAATGCAATCTTTTGTATAGCTATCATTGCAGACAATAGGACAACACAAGGACGACTTTACCTCACTCTATTAAAATGCTATTACATATAAAAACCACTTTATGTATGCTACCATCAACATAAAACATAGTTCTTATTTTGTACAGAGTTGGGCTGAATTTTGAAAGATGTCCAGTTTGACAGCTGTCAAAAGTAAAGTTGGGTGTACACTTAAGGTATTGTGCTCATGTTCAATAGTCTCAGTTTGTGGTATGAAACCTTATTTCGCGTAACGGAATTATTTCATCATACTTCGTATGACAATGTTAAACAATTCTTTAGGAATAAGCTTTGTACCGTTTTTTTTTTTTTTTTTTATAATTTATTCATATGGATCAAATATTTTAACGGGATATTTGAACAAGGGATGTCAGTGAAGTGAGTGAAGTGTCGGTGATATGAGTGATCCACTTTTAATTTTGATTTATTTTAAGTGATTCGCTTTTTTTATACATCTCAAGTTTACCATTCATAATTGGGTAAAGACATTAAACAATTGTGTTAAGGCTGCCGCAGATTGACGCTTACCACAAATGTAGGTTAGAAAGTCAAGGATTAGTTTAATTTTTATTTAATAATTAAAATCTAGTGCTTGACTGCAATCCCGCGTGATGGTAAGCAGTGATGCAATCGTTGATGGTAAAGCGCGCTAGTTTATTAAACCTATTCACTTAAAAACTTAGTGAATAAGAAGGAAGACTGCAGTTGAGCGATGTGATGCAATTTTCAACCCAACAATACGACCAACGATACTGCGCCAGAGGGAGACTGGTCTGGAGACCTTCCACGACCAAACACCCGACACAAAAACATTTGGCGCATCATACTCGGCACACATCGCAACACAACTGCTCAGACCCGTCCTCCGTACGGCTTCACCAGACATCATACCAGAACACGACGAATCGCGTGGCGGCAAGTCTTTGTCTGGTGGGTGGTAACTTCTGTCGGCAGCCGATATTATGGCCTACCACCGAGACATTAAATAAAGAAAGAACAATATGTATTTTACATAAAAAAATATTATATTTGGTTGTATCACAGAACGTTCCTTATCAATAGATAAACACATAATAGTCTAGTGAAGAGCCAAAGACGAAAATATAATAATGTATTATGACGTACCTACGTCTGCAGGACACAGCTCTTCCTTTTTCTTTTCTTTTTCCTTTCTGTCTTCAGCTGGATTGGTGATTGGTGCGGATCAATCATGTCTGTAGACGTCAGGCTTGTCTCTCAATCTTATCCTGGGTCTGCCAAAATGTAACTGATCGTTTTGAGACCCACATCTAAGACCTAGTCCCACTTCTAAGCTTGACTGCTTTTTTGAAGTGTTCCTAACGCTCTTCCAAGGCTGAGTTCCATTGCCTGATGGTTACTTAATGCTTGAACCTTTGCTGAAATATCAAAGTCAGTGTTCTGTCGCATATGAAGATAGGATGCACATGTCCATTAATTTACGTTTATGGCAATTTGATAGGTCTCTTTTGAAGAGGTTTTTCATAGACAAATAGCTTGCAGGCATTTTCGACGCATCTTCTTTTTCCATTGCCTTATTTTTTCTTTATTTTATTTAGGGACTTTTACACGACTCTGTATGCCAGTCCCATCGTACCCAATCCAATAACTTACTTAACTAAATCTTAATAAACATATAAGTAATAACTTTGCGGGCGGCTTGCAAACTTGATATTTTCCATTACATGTGTTCAATGCTAGCTTTGAACATTGATTCAACATTTAGGCAGCTGACGCGCGGCTCACTTCAAATCCATACTAATATTATAAATGAGAAAATAACTCTGTCTGTCTGTCTGCTACGCTTTCCCGCTTAAACCTCTCAACCGATTTTGATGAAATTTGGCACAGACAATCTTTAGACCCTGAGGAAGAACATAGGCTACCTTTTATCCCGGAAAAATTTGATGTTCCCGAGGGAAATCTAAAAAGCGCGATATAACCGAACTCCACGCGGGCGAAGCCGCGGGCGGAAAGCTAGTATTGTTATAATTGCAGATTACACGCATAGAATACAGATTTATTAGATTTAGGTATTAAATCAGATTAAAAGCTTACTGAAGAAATGACTTAATTATGTTCTACGATTACAATCTCAGTTTTTTTTTATGAGCAAAGATAAAATCGACATTAAAAATACAAGTCTCTTTTTGTATAAAATGAAGTCTCTTTAAATACTACGAGAAAATACATTAAAGTCATGCTCGATTTCACACGTAAAACTTTTGCGCCCGAGAATAGTTTTTTCAATGTTATTAACATTTCTTTATCAATAACTAGTCTGCTAGTGTTAATTCTTCAAATACCTTTCTCAGTATCAGTAAATGGTCTTTAAACAGTCTCTGCTTTGAGGTAGGTCGCGGAAACAAAGTAGATGTGCTATCATAACAACACCGTCGGATCATGTTTTATTAATCTTCTTCATCTTCTATTGTAGCTTCAGATAACGCGTTATCATTCTCATCCACTGATTTCTATAATTACCACTGGATAGGCTGTTCCGTAAGTTTGACAGCTATATTTTTGTGCCTATTTGAAGCGCCACCATTGAGTGTCCACGGAACTAATTTTGACGTATATTGTAAATAGGGACACGGTATCGAATAAAAAGTATCGATACTGTACTCATGAGTAATATCGATAAAAAAGTTTCGTACTCGTAAAAGTATCGGTACAAAAGTATTGATACCTCAAAGTATCGAGTACTTTTCTCAAGCAGGGTTCTACGCCATAGACACGTTAGTAGGGACACGGCATCAAATAGAAAGTACCGATCAAGAGTTATCGATATATTTTGTTCGCTGATGTCGACATCACTAGTTTTAGTACCACGGACACTCGTTACGTTCAACAGCGCCAAAATGGCGATTATCAAACGGGCACAAAAACACTTTGACAGTCGCCTGTCCAGTGGTAAATAATAGAGGTCAGTGTTCTCATCTAATGCATTTTAATCGCTTGCTTCATCGGGGATCCCAGCGCCCTCACGCCTTTAGCCGCCGCAGGAGACGTCCAGTCGGGAGACACCATCGAACTCCCGGCTTCTGTAGGCGCGGGCTTGCATCCATATACAACGCGCCGTCGACCCAGGCCTACACCCTAATTGCGTAAGACTCTGTTACTAGCAGTTAGAATCATATTGCTATTCCATTGCTCCATATGTTCCAAAAAAGTGTCGGTTCAATAACGTAAATAACGCATTGAATGTTGTTGAACTGTCAAAACGAAACCCATTGCTACTGACAGTATATTACGCAATTACCCTGCTGGTCCTTACCGAGCGGCTAGCTGCCCACTGCTCGCCGCCCGGTAAGGACCAGGCCCGGGTCTACGGCGCTTTATGTTTCACGCGCGCCTCAAAGAGATATCAACACATCGTGACGGGGTCCACGAAGACCGATGCCTTCTGGGTCAGGGTTGCGTGTTGGTTAAAAACGAAACCGTGGCCCTGGCCTACAGGCAAGTGAAGGAACACGGGTGGGTTTTAGTCAGTAAAAGTCTGATACTCCCAGCTCCACCCAGGGCGAAAGAGCTCATTTAATGATTTCCCATCCAGTACATAGTAATAGTATGTTGGTACTGGCTTAAGAACGAATTTGGAAATAGTATAGACAAACAGTAGCCAAGAGAAATATCATCATACCACGTCTCACATTTCTATGATCTTAGTTTCCAACCAACAATCCCACCATTATACTCCTAACAAGGTAAAAACTAATCTAATATGGCATTACAATCGCTATACTCATTGAGCTTGAACTCGATCAATGTCGCTGAATCGATTTATTTTTTTTACTCGATACACCATCGATAGATATCTCGATGGGACAATGGCCACCACAACAAGAGTTGGTTAGAGATCATATCGTTTTCACGTGATCTTTATGGACTATTGTGCATCCCAGGATGCGTCTTGAAAAAATTGAATGGATGCGTAACGGTTTAGTAGTTATTATTCGTGGTATTGTTATGGTAGTCACTAGTTTTGTGATGGTTATGAGGGGGTTTCTTGAAGGGGACGAGTTGGTTTCTTCTCCATACAAAATTATAACTCGCTAGTATAATAAATCCGATGCCGTTACGGGACGTCAGTAGCCCGGTATTCTGACAACTAGACTTACCAAGTGTTTATAGTACAGACGACAGCACACCAAGCCACTACAATCTTTTAGATTTCCTTATTAGATTTTAAACTTTATCTCTAAACCATTAAGGCACAAGGTTGATTGGGAATATCTGACAGTTTGGGGTAGCTTGACCTGCTGTCGTCCGTACCAACTAATTAAGCTGTTGTTTTGGTTTTGTATTATTCCCTCGATATATAGACTGTAAAATAGACGTATGTTAGGTATATTGAAGTTAAAAAACGGAGAGAAACCGCGAGCAAGCACTTCTAAATAACGAAGAGGTTGGACTTACATGGAGGCTTCTGTCGATGTACTCCTGCTGTGCTGGAGTGAACTGAGGCCTCCACCAGATGTTCACTTAGCGCTATATAGACTTGCCGAAAAGCTCACCGGCCGGTGGCGGTTTTGGATTTCGGTTACTTGATGTTGTTCACAAACCAGGGTTGCGGAGAGAGAGTAAAAGTATACTGACCGGAGAATGGAACAAATTTCTTGCGTTTTGTTAGTTCTCCATTCCTTTTAATGCTGATTGTATGTTCCGGCAGACAACGAAGTTGAAGGACAAATGCGGGAATATTTGAATCATCATCATCAACCTTGTTATCGTCGCACTGCTGGGCACAGGTCGGAGTCTCATACAGAGCAGGATTGAACGTAATCACCACGCTTGCTCAATGCGGGTTGGCGATTTCAGACTTAAAGTCTAGGTTTCCTCAAGATGTTTTCCTTCACCTTGTAATCAGTCATTGGTGTCCAAGATTCTAAATATTTGAATATGCTTGCTTATTGATGCATTTAATTGGTATGTGTAGAAGCAATTGCAATATGTAAAATACTGGTACTAAAGAGCTGGTTGGACTGGAAGACGACCCATTATTAGGGAAAACGCTAGACAGACGATGATGTAAAATAAATCAAAGATTAACGTTTCGTACCAACGTCATTTTGTAAACATTCTTATAATACAGACAGACCAATACGTTTATAAGAAGTTGTGCCTTATCTATATCTATACTAACACTAGCTGACCCGGCGAACTTCGTTCCGCCTTAAAGGCAATATCACATGACTACTTTTTAAATTAGGATAATTTTAAATAAATGAATATTATTATTCAATGATTCTTTATTTGGGAGCACAATCTTGGCGATTCTCCGGAAATCTTTAATGTGCTACAATACTCGCAAACAACATCCATTGGCCCAATGCGAACGCCATTGCGCTATATTATATGCGTATTGAAACGCTGCCCGATTCAAATCAGTATTTGATGAATTTCTTCTTGTGTTTCGTAAATTATCTGGCGCTTGATCTCTGAGGTTTGCTCGACGATTTCGCATTGCCAACCCAGCCATTTCACGGGCTGCCTCCCTTTGCTCTGGTGAGTGAAAAGCACGAAGTCGAGCCATACTAAGGCTGCGCCTTCAAGTGCAATTTCTTGCTCTTCTTCAGTTTTTTTTTTTTTTGTTGTGGATGGGTAATCATCAAGTGACCTCTCCCGCTCTGGGCGGAGCGGAAGGGCGTGTCAGACTTTTATTGACTAAAACCCACACGTGTTCCTTCACTTGCCTGTGCAACGGCCAGTGCCATGGTTTCTTTTTTAATCAACCCGTAACCCTGTCAACCCGGACCAGGGTCGGACGCGAGAGATCGCCGCCGATCGCCGCCACGAGAACACGGCTAAGCTCTATCCAAACCGGGCAGACCTCCACCTTATGCTCCACCGTGTCCTCAGGGTGATGCACACAGTGGTCACCCTGGCGTTTCTTCCCGCCTTATACGGAACAGGAACCTCCCGAAACAGCCGTGTCCGGTGAGGACCTACGTCAGTCGGAAGGTGAGGACGCCGTGGCGCCTCTCTAGCTACTCCTCAAAGAGAGGACTTACCGCCGCTATTGCGGCGTACTCAATGCTGGATTGCGACAATCACACTTTCCATGTCGCCATGAGACCCCGCCGGAGCTCTTCCGCTGTACTGCGATTTTTCGCGGCAACGTGCGAGTTATGCCTCCTCTCATCACTCCCACATGTGGGCGAGGGATAGTGTTTCTCCACAATTTAATGGATGTTATTATACATATAAACGTTTCTTTTTAATTACTCTATCTATTAAAAGAAACCTCATCAAAATCTGGTTCGCAGTTTTAAAGATTTAATCATACAAAAGAACATAGGGAAAGAGAAAGTAACTTTGTTTTATAGTATGTAGTGAAGTGGTAAATGGCACAGCAATACAATATTAGAAATTTTGAAGTTGAAGTTTGCTTTGGGGCTTTTATTAAAAAAATTAAACCGGCAGAGAGCATTTATATTCCTTGCTTTAAATAAATGCATCAACATTCAACCGGTAAGACTTTTTTTAATATGCTGAGTAGTGTAGGAGTGTGTTTGTACCATTTTTAACAAATGAACCGCTAACTTATATTTTGACTGAGTTGTTTTGTTATTCCATGTCAGTTGCGTTTTGTTAAACCATGTCTTATGTCACGTCACACGGGAACGACAGGAACCTTCTCCCAGTTCTTATCTACCTCCCTACCAATTTTGAGCCATACTGGTTAAGCGGTTCTTGAGTTATAAATATAGTAACTAACACGACTTTCATTTATATACATAGACTTCATTCAAATCGGACCAGCCTAGGAGGAATTCAGTGACGTACACACGTACAGCAGATTTAGGATGGAAAGAAGAAACCCATGGAAAGCATTGTCATCTACATTTGTAACAAAGATATCATACCTCTCTCTACCCCTAGAGCTCTTGTTTCTGTCTCTTTAAGTAAAATAAAAAATCTTAAATAATTATTTATTTCTATTTATTTTTTTCTCTTTTAGTTCATAAGTACAAATTTAGTTAAATAAAAAAAAATATCTTTTTTATTTTTTCGCCTTTTAGTTCTTATGGACAATTATATTTTTAAGTAACTAAAAAAATTAAAAAAACTATAAACTTGTCTAAAAACAAAAAAAAAAAACTTGTGATTGACCGGGTTTGAACCGAGGAACACCAGCCATCGCGAGTAGACCATACCAATATTGACTACGCTACAGCCGCTATGTCAAGCCGCGCGAAATTAGCGCCCATATTATGCGTGAAATATTGCGAAAGAGAAAACTCGAAAATATGCGCTTCCCCAGACATAAGACTGAGCTAGATCGATTTTTCGTCCCCGAAAACAACCACATATTAATTTTCAGCGAAATCGTTAGGGCCGTTTCCGAGATCACATGCTTCTTCAAGCGATTAGCGCCATCTGCCGGGTTGATTTGTGAATCTAAACGATCCAGGTCGCCACTCAAACGCATACAGAAAAATTCATTAAAATCGGTCAAGCCGTTTAGGAGGAGTTCAATGACATACACACGTACAGCAGAATTATATATATAAAGATATAAAGCCCAAGAGTTTGTTTGAACGCTCTAATCTCAGGAACTACTGGTCCGATTTGAAAAATTCTTTTTGCGTTGGATAGCCCATTAATCCAGACAAGTGTCACTTGGCCACTTTGGATTCGGTGGAGAGACGTGCGAAGAGGCTGTTGGCGACCCTGATCTAACTCGAGTTAATCTCCAAAGCCTAGAGCACAGGCGTAGAGTAGCCAGCCTTTCGGTGTTCTATAGGATGCATTTTGGGGAGTGTACGAGGGAATTGCGTGACTTAATTCCCCCATCTCCGTTCCACCATCGGACGACCCGTCGTACGGCTGGTTTCCACCCTTACGTTGTTAACACCACTACGATCCGGACGAAGCGTTTCGCCTCCTCCTTTATACCGCGTACATCGAGGGACTGGAACATTTTTTTTTAAATTTTGGAATAAAAAAAAAGACAATATTTAGGCTATATAACATCTCGCTGCGACTAATAGGAGTGGAGCATAACCAACTCCATGCGAACGAAGTCGCTGGCGGCCGCTAGTTACAAATATTTTTTTTTTTTTTTAACTTTCTTTATAACATTATATTTTGACTGACTGTGATCAGGGCGAATGCCTTAGGGGAAATGTTTTTATTTCCCTAAATGTTTTTGAGATTGGTACAATAATTTGTGTTTTAGCTAAGCCTCTGTCGGACGAGACTAAAAGTCTGTACAAAATACTAGATATATAAAATAATAACATAAATTAATTTTAAACTAAACATTTGGCTATAATGGAGCCATTTAGTCAGCCGTTTAATAAAGAAACAAAATGTGATATCTCACAACTGAAGTGAAAAAATATAAACTTATTTTGGACACCACTCTAGGTATTTTAATCGTGCAGAGACTGACTGGTTATAATAATGCCTTGTAAGTAGTTCATTTTTGTATGGAAAGGAAACCAAACGCGTCATCTTAAGTGGCATCTCAGTTACGATTGATGGATTGACGTGAATAATACTCATCTATATAACTCGCGCAGATAAAGGAAATATCTGTAAATGGCGTCCGCACGCATGCGTTCTCACTCACTCTCTATCGCTGTCTATACTCACACAGTGAAGTAAGCGCTGCAAAAAAAAAAATCATCGATCAGGAATTCAGGATTCGCTTTCCAAGCTACTTTGATGCACTCAGGGTTATCGTTAATTTCGTTTCGCTAAAGTCTCTGTTATTTTGTTGTTTGTGTTGATATTGTTGTATTTGTTGAGTTTGATTGTTCAAACTCAACAAAAACAACAATAAAAACAAACACAACAACAAACAAGTAAAATGTCAAATTTACGTTGTAAATAGCAATATTTACAACTTAAATTTGACATTTTTCTATTTTTTTATTATTGAGCATTTTGTTTGTGATTGAACAATGGCATGTTTTGTCAACCGTACCTACCGTAAGTATCCACCGCCATTTTCAGATCTTTTCTTTATCTGCGCGGGTTATACAAGACCATTACGATTGTGTTCGACAAACGGTAAAACATCTCCACCATATTAGTTTTGTGATTCAATGCCTTTAATAATGGGCATTCTTTCTTGATTCAACACATAAAAGAAGAATAAATAAAAGAATTAATGGAAGACACTTCAATAACTATAGATGGTAATAGAAGTAATTATTTTGATTGACTTCTTGTATTTATTATGTATTAGCCTTTTTATTACTGATTCTTTCGTTTAATTTTGTTTGTTATAGTGAAGTTGGCGCCGTCGCTGTATTTCTTAATTTTTCTTTGAATTCCCAAATGAGAGTCGTACGATTCGGTTAGTATATAGTATGAGTCTCAACTGCTAATTTCTGGGTACATTTCACGAATAGCGGTGTAATTGTATAACCGTAGCAATTGCTTTAATTTCGACAGTACAACTTTCTATGTCAATAACGCAAAATTCATTTGCATTATTTACATTATAAACATACACTTTAGATATGCATAACATCTCTCTTATTGGCAGTTATAGGTCACAGTAATGCTTTAAATAACGCACAAAGTGTTGTATTAGAAAGAGCATTAAAATGATTGAAAATTTTACTTGTCTAAGTTAGATTTCTATTAAATTAAATGCTTGTTGCGCAGAACAACCAAAGTCACCGACATAACTCTTCGAGTCGCTAAAATTAAGGGCGGGGCACATTGCTCGTAGAACCGATGGCCGATGGAGCAGAGTGGCGGCCACGTACGACGTAGCAAGTTAGACGCAACGTAGGAAGGCCGTCAACAAGGTGGCCCGATGACCTGGTGAAGGTCGCGAGAAGCCGATGGATGCGGGCAGCATAAGACAGGTCAGCGTGGAAAGCCTTGGGGAAGGCCTTTGTCCAGCAGTGGGCATCTATAGGCTCAAGAAGAAACATATATATAGTTATAGCTATAGCAATGGATTCGCAACACTCTTCAAAATTATTCAGATTGTGATTTTTAAGCAATTACGGAAGGTTGTGCTTTTCAAAATTATTTTTACATCATCTTATAAAATAGCTTTATTTATTTATTTTATTTATATACACTTTGCTATACACAAAAAGAATTATTAGGTACATAAAATACATTCAACACTACAAAATCTACAATGGGCAGCTTTGTCGCTAGAGCAATCTCGTCCAGGCAACTTTCTTATAAAATTCATCGATTCATCTTGTAAACTTCTCTAGTCAGCAATACTTATTTCATTGCTTTAAAAACCACCTTAGTCATCAAGCTAGTGACATTTTTTGTCATTAAAGTATTTTTTTTTTTATGATTTACTAGCGGCCGCCAGCGATATTGTTCGCGTGGAGTTAGTTATGCTCCGCTCCTATTGGTCGCAGCGTGATGTTATATAGCCTAAAGCCTTCCTGGATTAATGGATTATCCAATGCAGAAAGAATTTTTCAAATCGGACCCGTAGTTCTTGAGATGTTAATCTAAATAAGTTCAAACTAACAAACAAACTCTTCAGCCTTATATATTATTATAGATTTACTAGCGCTTGACCGCAATCCCGCCTGATGGTAAGCAGTGACGCAATCGTTGATGGTAAAGCGCAGTTTATTAAGAGCCTATTCACTCTAGCCTTGAAGACACTCAAATTGTAGTTGTTCGCTAGAAAGTAACACTTTTAAACACAACTTATATAAATTGAATTCAGATACCTTATCATTGTTTTCAAGGCAATACTCCTTGTCCGGAGCTCAAAATACAGGCTGAATAAACACAACATAACACTTTGTATCCTGCTGTTGTTATCCTGGCCCCGACCAACATTATCTTCTTCAAATCAGGGCACGCGGAAACAGCAGTTGGCGGAAATACGTGCCAAAACTATAAGAAAGCCAAATTTCTCCACCGGCTGCAAAATTTTAACATTAGCGTTCTATTTTTGATGCACCAAAAACCACCAGATGCATAGCAGGTACGAGAAACAGCATCATGTTGCAAATTACGACAACCGACTAAATTAGGAACAACGTCTTCTCATATTAAGTAAAAGGTTTTGGGAGGCTTTCGTAATTGGTCGGGTTATACCCAAAACCACAGCTTGCCGCGACAGATGTATGGCACCGGCCTGGAAGCCCACAAAAAACAAGCACGTGCTGTTTGGAAAAAAATCGCAAGCGCGCACAAGTAGACATGCGACACCTTTTTGGAAAAAAACCGGCGTAAGCGCACGTGATTTCTTAGAATAACCGCGTGAAATGAATATTTTTGATGATAGCGGTTTTGAGCAGCTGCTTGAGGCCTAGGATTATGTTCAAGGCATATGAGCTAAAGATGTTGTTTTTATTGCGCGTTTTTGCACGAATTGCAAGAATTTTGTGGTATTCTTGGCGAACTTCAATGTGTTGGATGTTTGTAACTTAAGCTATATGATTATCTATCCGTAGCATTATAACAGATCTGAAACAAACTTAGAAACAAGTCGTTTATGTTTATTTCTTGCCTTTGTTTAATCAAATATTTTCAATAAGCAATTATTGCTTTTTAACCTTATTTTTCAAACATTTATATTTATACATTGTGCTGACACGATAGAAGCAACAGAAATATGTAACGAAGAAATGTAACCCCTATTATGATTTTAAAAGAGTGTCTTGGAGTTTCTTACACGTTCTTTCCATAGAGATCTACGCTCTGAAACGTGCAATTTAGCTTCACTTTTCTTGGACTGACCGACATTGACTATTCAAAAACACCAACGGATGGTTAATTTGAAATAAACAATTTTGATTTTGATTTTCACAAATTTATTTTTGATTTCCTGTTAATATACAGGAAATCAAAAATAAATTGTAGAAGCTATTAAAATATGAATCCTAAAACGATTAGAAAGATTACGATTACGAAAGATTAAACTCATCTTACCACATTCTAATCAAAAGCTAATCGAATAGCAAACAACTTCTTTATCATAATAACATCTTCACTTCCCATCGATCTTTCCTGATATGATAAACTGATTAGCTTCACAAAATAATTTATGAAGTACCCTTATAACCACAACCACGCTTCCGGAAGCTAGGGGTTGTCTTCAAAACGCACGTGCTCCAGACCACCCACAAACATTGGCCATATCTTTATGTGTTGGTAAACAATGCTCCAATGTTTGTGTAATACGGGTTGCCTTGATCGACGACGCTAAGTGGATCAATCCTGTTTGTAGGACGTTAAATTGTTTTTTTATTAGAGATTTTTGGGAAAGATTTGTTTTATTAATAGGTGGTGTGCCCCTATTATGTTGGTATGTACCTACTAGTGTAGTAGGTAAACAAACAGCCTCCGTGGCGTAGCGGTAGCGAACGGGTGCCGCTGCGCAAGGCGGCGCGTTCGATTCCCGCGAAGCGCAAATATTTGTATGCATGAATATGAATATTTCCCGGTTGCCATACGAACATCTAATGGCAGTCGTTACGGGTTGTTGGAGTCCTCAAAAGTCCAACAATTGGTCTAACTGCAATGCTTCGATATCACCGTCGGGTTGTGAAGGTCAGACGGCAGTCGCTTCATGGAAAATATTGGAGTTCAGTCAAAATCAGCAGTTAGACTGGTAAAGCGGACCCCAGACTCCAAAGCTGAAAAAGGCTTTGGATGCGACTGATGCGCGTGATATTTAGTCAAAATCAGCAGTTAGACTGGTAAAGCGGACCCCAGACTCCAAAATTAACGCTAAGATGATGATGAGTGTAATATACAAACGGGTGTAGATATTTATTTTGAATTGTGTTTTGTTTATGGAGACAGATGCGGTCGCAGCAAGGTCACACAAATGAGAAAGTTCCCCCATATCATCATTATTGTCATTTTTCAGTTTATTGGGTATTTTCTCTACTACTACATCCCCATTAGCCATCACCTCAATATTCATATCATTTATAGGATTCAGTATTTACACAATCCATTCATGCTTCTTTTTGTACACTTATCTTCTGACACCGTCATACCTAAACTTTTATGCATAAAACTTTTTATCGTATCATCATCATCATCATCAACCTTTTTTTATCATCCCACTGCTGGGCACAGGTCTCTTCTCATATAGACAAGGATTGAGCGTAATCACCACGCTTGCTCAATGCGGGTTGGCGATTTGAGACTTATAAAGTCCAGGTGTCGTGTGTAAATTATAAATTAAACTCCAAACTCAATCATTTGACTTCCCATATTATACCCCTATCAACTATCAAGATAAGCAGATGTCCACCCCCACTAACACAAGACTATTGTGACCCACTCATAAAGCATACAAGGTGCGCAAGAGTCGCTCAAAGGCAAAGATATCAATAACGCATTGTTTTGCGCTGGACCGCATAAACACTGGCAGGTTGAAAGCCGACTTGCAGGCTTGCATAGTGACCTATTTATTGAGGCAAGCCTTTTATGGGTTACGTCAGATGTCAGTTTGGACTTGACATTGAGATACCTGTTAAATTTTATGGGCATGTTTACAGTTTTGACTTTTATTGAGGAATAGGGCTCTATTCTGAGACCGCTGATGTTTTATTAGCGTATTCATTAATTTATTAATAACCGACTTATATTAATAGTTTGAACTACATGTTATATTTATGCACATACTTATGAAGATATCGACATGAAGCAAAACAAAGACGTTACCTATGATATTATTATAGTAACACTAGCTTTCCGCCCGCGGCTTCGCCCGCGTGGAGGTCGGTTATATCGCGCTTTTTAGATTTCCCTCGAGAATATCAATTTTTTCCGGGATGAAAGGTAGCCTATGTTCTTTCTCAGGGTCTAAAGATTGTCTGTGCCAAATTTCATCAAAATCAGTTGAGAGGTTTAGGCCGGAAAGCGTAACAGACAGACAGAGTTACTTTCGCATTTATAATATTAGTTTGGATTAAGGAATGCTGTCAGAACTGCTGGGATTAGTGCTGAAAACTCAATTTAAATCTATTTTTCGTATACCATATGACCAGTGGGATGATACTATAATATATGGTATGCAATTGGTCTAACCGCAATGCTTCTATATCGCCTTCGGCTTGCGGGGGTCAGACGGCAGTCGCTTCACAGAAAATATCAAAGTTTAGCCAAAATCAACAGTTAGACTGGTAAAAGCGGACCCCAGACTCCAAAGCTGGAAATGCTTCGGATGCGACTGGGATTTTCTCCTTTTTTTTTTTTAACGCCGAGATAATGATGACGACTATAATATAATTATGACGTAGAACAAGGGGACGCCAGGAAGTAGCATGTTTTAATAATATAATTTTTAACACCCTTTTGTGATGTGATGATACAATATCAATGCTAGGGTAATAATAGCTGATCTTGAGGACTGGCTAAATATAATTTCTTTTAGTTTAACTCATCAGAACTATTATCATCTGTGGCGGTTTATTTTTATTTTGTCAACAAATTACAGTTGTAGCAATACCACAATGCAGCTGTAGTGGCAATGTCTAAAGAAAATTATTTTATCGTCATAATAAACCTTAAAAGTGTAGTTTACCATCGTAAATTAATACTAAACTACAATAAACATTTAAATTTTGATGAAGTAGGTATTAAACATTTAAACAACGTCGATAGTTTGAGGCTTCGCGAAATATATTTAGCTTATGCTGGAGGTTTTGCCGACGTTTCGTTTTAAATTAATTTCTTTTCCCAGCTTCATTTCCTAGTTACATCATCATCATCCCAGCGTTAATCCCAGTCGCATCCGAAGCCTTTTCAGCTTTGGAGTCTGGGGTCCGCTTTACCAGTCCAACTGCTGATATGGCTAAACTTCGACATTTTCCGTGAAGCGACTGCCGTCTGACCTCCACAACCCGAAGGCGACATCGAAGCATTGCCGTTAGACCAATTGTTGGATTTTTGAGGGCTCCAACAACCCGTAACGACTGCCACTAGATGTTCGTATGGCAACCGGGACCAACGGCTTAACGTGCTTTCCGAGGCACGATCAGACCAGTGCAAATATTCATATTCATGCATACAAATACTTGCACTGTGCGGGGATCGAACCCGCGCCACCTTGCTTTATCTGTATGAAATTGTTTTTAAATATATTCAGTATGTTAACTTCCTGGCTCCTATGTCGTATCGATATTACCAGCAAGTTACCACTATCTACTTATGATACAGGAACTCCAAAGACAAAAGCCAGGCCCGTCACTGTCTTTAAGCAAAAATAAATAATAAGATAATTTTCAAATTTTTACAGTTCTGCTATATAAAATCTGTCAGAAGTAAATTTTTAAGCCATGGATAAAATTTTGTCTGTTCAAAAATTAACCCCTTAGTACATAAAACTAATTTTAAAATTTACAATAAAGCCAATTTGAATTGATAGCATTATAAATCAATGTCAAAACCAAGTACGTATCATCTATTTATTACCCAATGTTACAATAGCAAATATCCAATATCCAACCTATCAGCTTTTTCTTGAGCATGGAGATAGGAAGAAGGGCTTCCTTATATGAGGTATTGTTCCTGTATGGTATTATCTTATATATTCCTCCTAAATAATTTCACCTTGACTGAAACTTTTGGAACTCAGAGGGCACGATAAGAGGTGAAGCATGGTTTACAGTGAAACCTAAGTATAGTGCAGCGTAAGCTAAAGACTTTGCCAGCTCAATAAAAAGGTTTAAAAATAGTACAACATAGAATAAAAGTTACGACCGCTAATATATATGTATTTCAAACATTCATACTAAAGCTATCCATGATCTTTTTAATTTTACAGTTGAAAATTAGATGGCACATATTTTTTCCCTACCAATGGGTTAGTACCTTATAAGTATTATTTTAGTACTAGGTGTGTCGATAAGTGTGACTAAATGTCATTATAATTTATTTTATGATCGCTGATATAATACGCATATTTGTATTTTTATTACCCGCGCATATAAAGAAAAGATCTGAAAATGGCGGCGGATACTTATGGTATGGTTGACAAAACATGCCATTGTTCAATCACAAACCAAATGCTAAGATAGTAAAATGTCAAATTTACGTTGTAAATATTGCTATTTACAACGTAAATTTGACATTTTACTAGTTTGTTGTTGTGTTTGTTTTTATTGTTGTTTTTGTTGAGTTTGATTGTTCAAAAACAGCAATATAAACAAAAACAACAAAATAACAGAGATTTTAGCGGAACGAAATTATCGAAAACTCTGAGTGCGTTAAAGTCGCTTGGAAAGCGAATGCTGAATTCCTGCCAATCCTGACCGATGATATTTTTTTGCAGCGTTTACTTCACTGTGTGAGTATAGACAGCGATAGAGAGTGAGTGAGAACGCATGCGAGCGGACGCCATTTACAGATCTTTTCTTTATCTGCGCGAGTTATAGTATACTTATTGTCTATGTAAGTTTAAAAGTGGCACCGGTAGGTGAAAAGTAGGTATACGGAAAACGGCTGTGTTGGTATAGACATGTGTTACGAAGAAAGGAGGAAAATAGAATAGAATGGACACCGGCGCCGATTCTGTACTTCACAAACTAAACTAATTTTAAGTTCCGTGCATCTTTTTTTTTCCAAGAAAAGGACAGAAGATAAAATGTCAGTTTAATCCTGTCAAATTAAGACACTCCATAGACAGCTTAGATGCGATTAAATCATGGCGACTAAAATACGCTAGTTTACGTCAAGAGGGCACTAATTTGAGGTCTAAACTGACATATTATCTTCTGTCTTTTTCTTGACGAAATGGAAAGAAAAATTTGCACTTAACTTAAAGTTAGTTTAGTTTTCAACAGAATTGGCGCCAATTTCTATAACATGTACCTACACCATATAAATTACAGAACAAAAATACATATATAGATTTTATAAGAGGTGACACAATGGGCAGTCTTATTGCTAAGAGTCTATAACTATAGGAGTAGGAGAAGGCTAGGCAGGAGTAGGGGGGTAGGGGGAGGGCGATAAATGAATTGTGTGAATAGAAAATTTAGTTACAAAGGTGGTGACTACCAAGTGGACGACCCCCACATGTAGGGGTGGCGAGAGGAAGCAAAACGCCGGGACACAACTCCGCTGACGTACAGCAGTATAGCGGACTCCGCAGTATCTACAGCGGACTCTGTGGTACAGCAGACTCTGCGGTACAATGGACAGAACTCCGGTGGGATATCATGGCGACATGAGGAGTGCGATTGTCGTAACCCAGTGCTGGGCGCGTTACGACAAAGGCGGTAAATCCTCTCTTTGAGGAGTAGCTAGATAGGCGCCAGGGCTGCCTCACCTTCCGCCGGATGCAAGTCCTCACCGGACTCGGCTGTTTCCGGAGGTTCCTATTCCGGATAAGGCGAAAGAAAATGCCAGGGTATCACAACTGTAGGGATCGCCCTGAGAACACGGTGGAGGTCTACCCGACTTGGACGGAGCACCGCCGTCTCCTCGTGGCGGCGATCAACGGGATCTCTCGCGTCCGGTCTTGGTCCAGGCCATGGCCCGGAGCGAGAGTGCATGGGTGTTCGGGAGACAACATCGAACCCGTCCAGCGTAGGCGCGAGCAGTGGGCGGCTTTTCGCTCGATAAGGAGCAGGCCCGGGTCGACAGCACGTTTTGTTTCACGCGATCCTCAAAGAGATGTCAGCACATCGTGACGAGGTCCACGAACACCGATACCTGCCAGGCCTGCGGGTTGTTCAAAAGAGATACATTGGCCCTAGCGTACAGGCAAATGAAGGAACATGGGTGGGTAATAGTCGTGTCAGTAAAAATCTGACACGCCCTTCTACTCCGCCTAGAGCAGGAGAGGTTGTTGGATGATTTCCCTCCCGCAAAAAAAGGGGTGGGGATCACGCAGTACAAATGCTCAGCAACTAGTTTTATTTGAATACTAGATTTCCGCCCGCGGCTTCGGCCGCGTGGAGTTCGGTTATATCGCGCTTTTTAGATTTCCCTCGGGAATATCAATTTTTTCCGGGATAAAAGGTAGCCTATGTCCTTTCTCAGGATCTAAAGATGTTCTGTGCCAAATTTCGTCAAAAATCAGTTCAGAGGTTTAAGCGGGAAAGCGTAACAGACAGACAGACAAAAAACTTGGCGTTATCGCAAAGGTCTTCACACCGGGGCAGCTTCTAATGTTGTACAAATCACAGGTCCGCTCGTGTCTGGAGTACTACGGCCACATTTGGGCTGGTGCTGCGCAATGTCACCTGGCTACTATGGATTCAGTGGAGAGGCGTGCGAAGAGGCTGATTGGCGACCCAGACTTAACTTGAAACGGTCTCCAAAGCCTGGAGCACAGGCGTAGAGTAGCCAGCCTTTCGGTCTTCTATAGGATGCATTCTGGTGAGTGTGCAAGGGAATTGCATGATTTAATTCCCCCATCTCCGTTCCACCATCGGACGACCCGTCGTACGGCGAGTTTCCACCCTTACGTTGTTGACACCACTGCGACCCGGACGAAGCGTTTCGCTTCCTCTTTTACACCGCGTACATCGAGGGATTGTGAGCAATTTGCCAGCGACGGTGTTTCCGCCACATTACAATTTGAGTGTCTTCAAGGCTAGAGTGAATAGGCTCTTAATAAACTAGCGCGCTTTACCATCAATGATCGCATCACTGCTTACCATCAGGCGGAATTGCGGTCAAGCGCTAGTTTATAACTTATAAATAAAAAAAAAGATTTACTTTCGCATTTATAATATTAGTATAGAATAGTATGGATAATGATAAGAAAAAATGGTGCTGCCGTTAGCTAATGGATGCGAAGCTTTACTTAGCAACCACTTTAATGAAGCTAATTCGTCCTTAGCCAACCGTAGCAATCCTTTATCAATATCCGACTTTTATTTCGAATACCCGTACCGTCGTATCACTTGGTTCTTGATTAATTTAACAGGTATTTTTCGTTGTATTCTTTTTGCACATTTAATTACTGGCCGTACTGTCGACAACATGGCGTCCCGTTACATTCCGAACAGGTGCTGTGCGCACGCGCACTGTATTAATGCACGATTATTTTGAGTTTTGACACCGCATTCTTGGTGGCTGGTGATTAATTTTTCTGAAGTGATAATTTATTTAAATTGGTACGGTTCGTATTGATCTTTGATTTGTCTGTGCAATTTCTTTACTTCCTAATGTGCCTTTAATTTCGTAAAAACCAGACTTCGCACAAAAAAATGAAGAATTTTGGAAGTTAAACTATTTTATATATCTAGCCGTCTCATTCATGCTTTTTGCGTAACCTGAATTACTTGGAAAGATCAATTCGATACTTAATAATAAGACACGTGTTTTTTAAACCATGTGGTCCTTGATATAAATAGATCATACATACGAGACTTGCGTGTGTTGTAATAGATGACTAAGACATAATAATGTCAGGTGGTAAGGTTAAATATCTTACCAGATATTGTAATTACATGACCAGTTTCCATTAATTTTAATCGGCTTTTGCTTCCTGTTAATTCAAAATGTTACTGAATGCAACAAGGTAATTCTAAATTTAAATCTGCATGGAGACAATGTCCCCGATCCTGTTCACAAACTAAATTAAATTTAAGGTCATTGCATATTTTTCTTTATATTTGATTAAGAAAAGGACAGAAGATAAAATGTCAGTTTAGACCTGTCAAATTAGTGCGCTCCTGAAGTCTTGACGTAAACTGGCGTATTTTTAGTCGCCATGTTTATAATCACGTCTAAACTGTATTATGAAGTATCTTAATTTGAAGGATTAAATTTAAATGTTATAAAGGATAGAAGTATCCCTTTCTTAACGAAATGGAAAGAAAAATATGCACATAACTTAAAATTAGTTTAAATAGGCTATTTGACAGTATTCAATTATTTGTGATTTTTTGCTTTAATTGCATAAAATGAGGGTTCTTTATATCATTTACAAGAGTTTTAATAAAAAAGAATAACAATTAATATATCCAAAACACAAAAATATGTTTGGCTTTTTGTTTCTCGCGCCACACATTGTGAAACGATCCGGATTGGCTAATGTCGCGATGACGTCATACGCGCATCATCGCTTGTTTTCGGCAAACTTATAAACTGTTTTTCGGGGGTTTTTTATAGATTTATTTGTACAACCCAGTACAGCACACCACTTGTAAACCATTTTATTAGATAACAACAGCAAATAATAATTACAAACAAACACCACTGAGAACTGAAAACCGCTTGTGACGTCACTTACCAGGCGCAACGCCATATTGCTAATTATATCGTTTTCGCGGCTTATTTGAATTTTGAATTTTTATTTGCATATTTCTTACGAAATACGTATTTAAAATTAAAAAAAATACTTTGAGTGAACTTCTTAACCGCAACCAAGTAATTCAAGATAAAAATTATAAATCTGTCAAATAGCCTATTGTGAACAACAGAATCCGTCATTCGTCGTCGTTTCCGTCGGACTACAATTTATGTGTCTTCAACGCTAGAGTGAACAGGTTATTAATAAACTAACGCGCTTTACCATCAACGATTGCATCACTATCAGGCGGGATTGCGGTCAAGCTACTAAATTATATTAATTGTAAAAAAAATATAACTGGAATTGTCTTTCTGACTGACCGACCCCCTGTATAATTCAAAAGTGCTTGTATTGTTACATTTTTAAAAAAATCTTTGATTTTTGAATTCTGCAAGTCATTTATTGCTTAAACTTTATTGCATTCGACAGGCAAGAAACTTGTATCATATCGCATTCCATTATCACCATTTACTTTTAAAAGCAGCTGACAACTTTATTTACTTCTTCTCCATGACTGATTAATCACTAGAACAAAATCAACGTCAGATTACCAAAAAAAAAGTCCAAACAAACCGCCGTGTGTAGTACGTGCTTCCTTGAAAACTTAACGGCATTAAAAAATTAACATTAAAAAATATTACAAAAAGAACCAGTTTACCTACATACAGTACAGTAGCTAAATCATTAATCGTGTTTCTTAACATCTGCGTCCACGCATCTGCCTTAACTTAACCCTTCCGTAAGAAGGATTGAAGAAAAAAGGTTTTTTGTATGTAACGATTTTCAGACGGTTACTATTTTTGACATTAGGAGTTACTGAAGCTTATCAATGGAAGGTTTACGAGCTGTGAAATTCGTCTGTTTGTCTTTTAAATGTGTATTGTGAAGTACTCGGAAACTTTACAGTTGAATAATTTGAGATTTAGTAGAGGTGAAGTAGTGACAAAAAAAATTAAACAGAAAGTTAAATTCAGTTTGAAATTCAATGACAAATTCGTTGAATTCCCATTCCATTAAGGATTTTAATTAAGAAGTTTTTAATCATACATCTCTCATCTAGTATGTAATAGGTATGTAACATCTACGTTTTTCATATTTTACAGAAAAAAGGATCAAAAATCTTATAAATGTTTGAAATAAATTTATAAGTTAGTTTCACATGTTTTTACAGATTCATGTCTATACTAGTAACCAAATGCAGTGCTCAATGGGTTCGTGGTACCTTTTTTTTTATAAATAAATACTAGTGCTTGACTACAATCCCGCCTGATGGTAAGCAGTGATGCATTCGTTGATGGTAAAGCGCACTAGTTTATTAAGCCTATTGACTTAAAAAACTTAGGAATAGGAAGGATGACGGCAGTTGAGCGAGGTGAAGCAATGTTAAATCCAAGACCAACACGACCAAACGATGCTGCGCTAGAGGGAGATTGATCTGGAGACTCTCCACGACCAAACTCCCGACACAACAACATTTGGCGCATCATACCCGCCACACAACGCAACACAACTGCTCAGACCCGTCCTCCGTACGGCTTCACCAGACATCATGCCGGAACACGACGAATCGCTTTTCGGCAAGACTTTGTCTGGTGGGTGGTAACTTCTGCCGGCAGCCGATGTTATGGCCTACCTAACCTACTAGTATAGACGCTAATAAGTACTAAGGATATGTAATAAACTCAGTTACAGACAAAAAAAAAAAAAATAGACGGAAACAAAACGGAAACACCGCCGCTGGCAAATTGTTCCAGTCCCTCGATGTACCTACGTGGTATAAAGGAGGTATAATTTTAATATCTTTGGTTACCGATTTTTCGCCCAATATACCTATTACAAAATGAGCGATGTATTAAATCAGTTGTATTAGTTCGGTTGAGACCTGCGGGTTGTGTTGTACGTCGAAACCAACTGAGTAATTTTGAGAGCGATAGTGATGAAATAATTTCTACAAAAGCGAAGCGCATATCTACACCCTAATAGGGATATTTCCTGGTTAAAAAAAAATATTCTCCGATTCGATACGTATATTTTGTTTTATCAAATCAATAAAAATTGACAAATACAAAAGGCATCAAAGATAAGGAGTGGTAGCGTGCAGTGACGTCACACGAGTTTTCAACGCACTGTCTTTCATTTTTTGTTTATATGAAAAAAGAAAAAAATACATGTCTAGTATTTTTTGGAAATCTGACTGACGGACTAATTAGTTTTTGTTAGTCAACTATTAACCCTATTACTTAACATAGGTACTATCATTAACGAACAGTAAACTCAACAACACTCATTCATTGAACTATATTATAGTAGTAATACCTCAGTGCACTCATTGCGTTATTTACGTCGATCTTCCGGGTTGGTCCTTTCGAGAGTTAGGACCCTAGGTGGATCAGTAAGGCCATGGGATCCGCAGCCAACTTGGTTTATCGAGATATCGCCAAGCGGATGAGTGGTGGGCTTGACGTGACTAAAGGGCTGTCCTGTTTCTTGGTCAAAAAATTTGCAACACTATATGTATATTAATCTATTCTAATATACATATAAAGCTGAAGAGTTTGTTTGTTTGTTTAAACGCGCTAATCTCAGGAACTACGGATCCGATTTGGACAATTCTCAATTTCAAATTTTGCCTTAAATATCCCATTAATCCAGAAAGGCTTTAGGCCATTGATATAATATTAAACAGATATGATATGCTCTAACAAATTAACCAAAATAAATGTGCCGATCGGAGCAGCAGCACACACATGCATTTTTTTTATTCTGCGTACATTTCACACGGTGGCACAGTGTGAGTGAGATGGGGCGCTATCTAAAGCATAGAGAAAAAAAAGATGGCTAGTGTTTGTCGTTTGCGCTTAAATAGAATCGACGAAAACTAAAGCGACTTGCTGGACTTACCTCCTTTTGTACGCTTCATTTTCAGTGCGCTAGTGACGTATCTACCTTAGTTTAATATTATATTAATGCTTTAGGCTATATAAAATCACGCTGCGACCAATAGCAGCGGAGCATAACTAACTCCACGCGAACAAAGTCGCTGGCGGCCGCTAGTGTCATTATAATCACATTTTTATTGTTACTTATTAATGAAATATTATATACAAACATCTGCCTTAATATTTTGGAACTTTAATCATGAAAGTATAGACTAGTAACATTCTTTCAAACAAAGATTTGAGCTTTGAATCATATTTAGTATCTTTAGTATAAATATCGAAAGAAAAGTTATAAAAGTAGAAACAAAAAGCAAAATGTCTTCTAAAACATTGTAAGTTATCATATCTTACTTATTTAAGCATTAAGAACACAAAAAACGATCCGATGCTACTTCTCCACAATTCTAATAAGCTACTCGAAAAGTTTCCGCTGCAGTAGGGATATTCAGCATCATATTCTTCCCCACTGCTATCTGCGAGCTCAGGCATATCATCGTCTTCGGAACTGGAACTAACTTCTGCAACTTTTTTCTTTTTCTAATGCACACACGGGGAAACAAGGCAGTTTTGCGAAAGCCATTTAGAGAGATGGTCCTAGGTCTTCCTTTTGATGGGAAGCATCTAAAACAAAAATACCTATGGGGTTTTACCCACGGAATAGTCAATAAGACTCTCTTCTGTGGTTTTACCCAACACCTTTAATAAATAATTGCTCTTTTGAGTACCATAATATGAGATATCTCATTTTAGAAACCACAGCATATCTCATATTAGGAAAACAACAATTTTACAAAATGGATGGCTTTTTTTTGTATATTATAAACTAGCGCTTGATCGCAATCCCGCCTAATGGTAAGCAGTACCGCAATCGTTGATGGTAAAGCGCACTAGTTTATTAAGAGAAATTGAGTAAATAGAAAGGAAGACGGCAGTTGAGTGAGGTGATGCAATGTTAAACCCAATAACGCGACCAACGATGCTGGGCCAGAGGGAGATTGATCTGGAGACTGCGGGCAGTATCAATAGAAAACACAATAAAACTGCAAATTGATCATATACCTAAGTTACAAACCAAATATATATTAAGAGCTTTTAACGTAATAAAAGAGTTGTTACATACTTAATAAACATTTGACGAAAAATATTTGGTTTTGTCATAGTGTAATAACTTACATACACACGTTCGAGTCCTCGGGTGGAGACCGCGTCTCGGCAAACGTAGCGTAGGTCGCCCTTGGGCGAGATGAAGTGACGACATCAAAAAGGTGGCTGGTAGTGGCTGACGTAGAACTGCTCAGAATCGAGGTCGTGGGCGTGCCATGGAAGAGGCCTATGTCCAGCAGTGGACGAGTAGAGCCTGATGATGATGATGATGATGACACGTTCTTCGATCGTCTATGGCTGGCACGCATTAGCAGACGTTTAGAGGTGTTGGTATGTTGATTCGAGCGACACTAGCACCAATTGGCTGATATGATTAGTTCGACCAATACCTTGCTATCTCTATCTCATAACAGGTATCCTTACCCTATTGATTTCATCCATCCAAAAGAAAAACTTTATGAATTTATATGTCTCATGTTACTCTCGATTTTTGGATTCATCGACTTTCAAATCTCAACAATTCTAAAGAAGACTTTACTTCTTTTTTTTTTTTTTTTAATCTGATTCTATTTTGGGGCTTTTATGGGGATAGGTATGTCAGCCCCATCGTTCCCTTTACACTGATCTTACTTACTAATTACAGTATAAAATCCTATAATATATATATATAAACAAATTAAATTAAAAAGGAAAAAGAAACTAGAGCTATAGAACCATAATTAAGCAACACAATTTTTTCGTCATCTCCGATAATGGTACTGACAAAATGGATTGTATTAAACCTATATCTAATTTATTTAACTTAAATTCCCTTATGTATAGCTCCCGTTCATCTTTATTCCTTGTACACTCCATCAACAAATGTTGCACATCCTCAATTTGATTGCATGCTGAGCAGTTAGGAGACTCGGTCTTTTTCATGAGAAATGCAAATTTTGCTGACGGGTAGTGTCCCGAACGAAGTCTTAAAATTAACTTAATGTCGCTTCTACTTAACGTACTATCATCGAACCAGGGTGCAAGAGACGGCTGTCCTTGAATGGTTTTATACCAAATGCCTTTATCATGTGAAATTTTGAAAAAAAATTGTTTCCAACAATTAAAGTTAATTGATTTATATTTCGATATACAATATGTAAAGAAAACCCTGTCCGATCCGTGAAGGTATTGTTAGGTATCCATAACTGATTCTACTAATGCCCACAAAGACAGGCTAAACTTAAAAAAAAAATCCCCCTAAAAAAATAAATATTATTTCGCAAAAAGAGGTAACTTAATACATGTGCGGTACGCAACCCATTCCGCGGGCGGCGGGGGGGCAGGGCACGCGGCACCTGTGACGTGGTCGCGTCGCTTATATTAATACCGGTGTTGTCAGTTTTTTGAAAATTACCAAATTTCGGGGAAATTGGAATTAATTCCCGGGAAAAAAGGATTATTTCAAAATTCATTATTATTGTTACTATGATGATTACGTAAAATTTTATATTATATTTGGTCATGTGTTTACCTAACCTTTAATATCCTTTTGGGTCGGACAGGGTTTTCTTAACATATTGTATATTCCCAATAATCAGGTACGTAACGTAGAGGAGTACCATCCACTACCGCTGATTTTGATATACGATCAGCCCTCTCGTTTCCCCTTAATCCAATATGTGCTGGAACCCATTGCAATCTAAGTTTTATATTATTATTATTAAAAAAAAAAAAATATTTTAAAATATCATACGCTATCGATGCACATCTGCTGTAACCAGAGGCGCACCGAGCGATATGTTGTAGTGCGCTTCTACTATCTGAAAAAATTACTACCATATTTAAATTTTGTTTCACGGTGTAATTCATTGCTTGATAAATAGCAATGAGCTCCAGCGACATAATTGATATATTACAATTTATTTTATATCCAAAGCTATACCCTAAACTTTGGTCAAATATTCCTGCTCCTAGTCCAGAATTGATTTTAGAACCATCGGTGTAAATTTTATGCCATCCAAAATAAGTAGTATTTAATTCAGCTACGACATCGCTTAGTAAAACATTTGGATTATTATTACATTTACTGGTGCTTAAACTTTCTAGTTCGATTCTAATTACACTTTTTTGAATATAAGATGTCCAAATTTCTAAACTAAAAATTTTAAGAAAATCCGATGATATAATTTTTTCATGTTTTGCCACATTATGTACATTAACTAGTAATGGCTTTTTTTTCTTTTGCCATTAAGAGATGTGACAAATATTGCTCAACTCGGAAATTAGATCAACTGTAATATTATTCGACCACGATCTAATTTTTAGGTAGTATTTGTATACTAAATATTCTCTTCTCAGATACAAGGGTGGGATACATAGATCTGATTCCATTACATGAATAGGAGAGCTTTTAATATAACCCCCTATTAACCGTAAGGCCTGATTTTGCAGCTTATCCAATTTTGATAAGTGAGTTTTAGCACTACAGTCATAAATAAAACTTTTTAAGTTTCTTATTACTTTGGGTACGCCACCTGTCCTGGCTCCTCCATTAAGTATATCAACACGAAATGGCTAAACATAGTGACAATAAGTACCTACGGACGACAGCAGGTCAAGCTTCCCAAAACTGTCAAATATTCCTAATCAACTTTGAGCCTTGGTACTTTGGCAATAAAGTTGAAAATCTAATAAAGAAATTTGACA
The DNA here is from genome assembly GCA_017933935.1 of Sesamia nonagrioides. Taxonomy (NCBI): domain Eukaryota; kingdom Metazoa; phylum Arthropoda; class Insecta; order Lepidoptera; family Noctuidae; genus Sesamia; species Sesamia nonagrioides. The sequence continues at coordinate 651,261 of JADWQK010002450.1, read as the reverse complement.
GATTGTAGTAGCTCGAAGTGGTGTCGTCTGCGCCTTCCAAGCTTGTTAATAACTTGAAACAAAATTAATAAAATTATCACTTTATATTCTTTTGACCTAACAAGGTGTTCGATTTAGCAATTAAATGTTTACGACACCCGTTCTCGATGTTCATAATAAAAAGTATATTCACAATATAATCATTAATCACGACGGCTAACGAGAAAAACGATTAATCATGAGATATAAGTGTATTTGAACCCGGTACGGAAATACCGTACAGTTAAAATAGTTGTGGGATTTTTAAGAATTTCCGGGAAAATTGTTTGATAAAATTACTTTTTATGTGGATTCCAATCCAGAGGAATGACTGGATGTGTCAGCGGGTTTCTATGCGACTTTTGCCAAAAATATAAACAAATATGATTTAAAGGAAAAATAACTTTAATTTCTACACATTAAAATTAATTTTGCTCTAACACCTTCAAACATTTTTTATAACTTTTTATAAAGGTGCTGGTCATCATCAACCTTTAATCGTCCCACTGCTGGGCACAGGTCTCCTCTCATACAGAGAAGGATTCAGCGTAATCACCACGCTTGCTCAATGCGGTTTGGCGATTTCAGACTTAAAGTCCAGGTTTCCTCAAGATGTTTTCCTTCACCTTGTAATCAGTCATTAGTGTCCAAGATATACTTAGACAGTACCTATAACTTAGAAGAGTTATTTTGGTACTTGCCTGATCTTGTATGGAACCCGCACATTCATACTCCACCACGATTATAAATCAGCTTAATCGCCATTTATACAAAGTTGATATTTGTTTAACAGGAAATATTTTCAATTTGAAACGGAACTAACATCACATCCGTATTCCTCTAAAAGTTAGTAAGGCAAAAGTGTATTAAATAGTACAATAGGAATGTATCCAAGGTAAGAAAATAAAAAAAAAAAATTAGTCCGTTTTCTTAATAAAACAAATTAAGACCCTTATTTCTTATTTTTTTGAAATTACCAAAAACTACTGAGATATAACGTATTAAAATTACGGAGTGGGGGCTAATTACGCCACGCCGTGGTATACTTTGTACCACGGCGTGACGTCATGCGACATTTCAAATCAATGTATCTTCAAGTATTTGAATGAAAGAAAAAATAAAAATTACGTGCTCAATATTTTTTTTTTAAATCTATCTGATGGACATTAAATTATTTTTTGGGATACAACCCAATCACACTCCGCCAGTATTGTCTAAGTCCCTTGCAATAGACTGCCTATTTGCATCAACCAAGCACAAATCCAGTCTACAATATGCTATTGAGAAATTTCTGAAGGAAAAACCTAATAACACTTCCCGGTTTCTGTATCGAATGCAGGACCTCATTCATCATCATCTTCTTCTTCCTCTCAGCCACCACTCACTCCACTGCTGGTCAAAGGCCTCCCCCAAGGCTTTAATTCTATTGGGGGGCATTGCCATAATTCCTACCCTTGGCAGGCGGGTTGGGGATCGCAGTAATTTGATATACCATAGGAGAAGCGCTGCTGCCCGCTTCCCTGGTGAGAGTTCCCTTAGTCGCCTCTTACGACACCCACGGGAGGATATGGGATGGTACTATTCTATGCCCGGTCCCACACGGAACACACCTCACCATACTCAGCAGTAATGCTTGAGAAAAATAAACAAACCAGTAAAGTTATATTATATACTTATAATTATGTACTACATAATCATAGGTATATGTTCCCATTCCTAGCACACAGGCCTCCTTTCAGTGAGAGCCGACGTGAGTGGCCGTAATCTACCACGCGGGCCCAGTGCGGGTTGGAAAATATCACATGTCTTCAAAGTTTTGGCTTTAGGACAAGCCGGTTGCCTCACGGTTTTGAGAGCAGTGATGATGAAATAAAATACAAAATAAAGCCGTTTCATAGGGTTAGGTAAGTTAGATATGTTATATCAACTTTAAGGCCTAGGCCGCACTACGGTTAAACCGCTGCGGTTTTTTCCCGCGACTGATTTTTTTGCTACAAAATGCTCGCGGGAAAAAAACGCAGGTGCGGCCGCTTGCATTAGTCTTCTAGGGGCACAAATTCACGCGATTAAAAACCGCCGCGGTTTAACCGTAGTGCGGCCTCAGCCTAACACTGAAACCAAGTCGAAAGTTAGTACCTTATCATAAACTCTTGAAGCCACTTTAGCGCTTAAAAACTACTTTGCTAATTGCTAATTCTATGACGTCGTTTAAAAGCTTTAAGCGCTGAAGTGCTTAAAGATAAGTGCTTTTACAGACAGTAATAGAAGTTTGCGGCAGTTCCTTCGTTTTCTGTGGAAGTAAAAAGTAGCGTGATAGGTAGACTTGTTATGTTTATACTACTTGAGGAAATACCTAACGAAAATATTCAGTATACGATCATATGTTTAATAAGAATTTCCGCTTAAAACAAACTAAATGAAAAATGCCCGCTTTCCACGAATCTATTGGAATATGTGGAGCGTTTTACGGGTGAACTCATAAAAAAGTAGTGAAGATGTATGTCAATTATATTTTGAAATGAAGACTACTTTGATTTCGAGACTTTATGGTATAATAACTGTTTTCATCTATGGAATCCTGCGTTTGAAAACCGAACTGTGTTTATTTGTATTCGTTTTTCAATATATTTTTCAAATAGACCGGATAAAGTCTTTTGATCTTCTGTTAACTATCTATATAGATAGAAATGTTGTCAATGACCTGTAATACAAAGTCAATATAGCGAAATATTGTTTTTTTTTTAATAATTATAAACTAGTTCTTGACTGCAATCCCGCCTGATGGTAAGCAGTGATGCAATCGTTGATGGTACTGCGCACTAGTTTATTAAGCCTATTCACTTAAAAACTTAGGATTAGGAAGGATGACGGCAGTTGAGCGAGGTGATGCAATGTTAAACCCAAGATCAACACGACCAAACGATGCTGCGCTAGAGAGAGATTGATCTGAAGACTCTCCACGACCAAACTCCCGACACAACAACATTTGGCGCATCGTACCCGCCACACATCGCAACAGAACTGCTTAGACCCGTCCTCCGTACGGCTCCACCAGACATCATGCCGGAACACGACGAATCGCTTGGCGGCAAGACTTTGTCTGGTGGGTGGTAACTTCTGCCGGCAGCCGATGTTATGGCCTACCACCGAGAGAATAATAAGTCTTTATTAGAATAATAAGTCTTTAATTAAAATTTGTATTATTAGAATAATACGAATTTTGAAACATTTACGGAAACTTGATCCTGAACTTTAAATAGTCCGCTAAACTTAACATTGTAACCTTCATAGTGTCCGCTTAATTTAACATTGTAACCTTCATAGTTGTAGGCGTGACCGTAAAGACCGTGATTTTAGAGGGTGAATAGGATTATAAAGTTTGATAGGCAGCCTAGGGGTTGGAAGTAATATGATCCTTTGAATAGCTTAATGCCTTTTTAGCTACATATTGCATGCTGCTACTACGTACGCACAACGTACTTAGCATAATAACAGTTCTGATAACTCTTCAAGAAAAGTTTTGCCATCGACGTACCTACCTATGGTATTAAGTACCTAATCACTGTTTACGATTATTTCTAACGAATCCTTTTAATATATACAAAAGCACCTAAAAGAAGTTCTTATTTAGAATCACGATTATAGCAACCGAATTATACAATCTACAAAATTACTTTCAATGCCAGTAAACGAGTATTTACTCCTTAATCTTATACTTAATTCGGCTGTCTGAATCCTGGCAAGTCTTAAAAGTTATTAACTCACAACACCTGTCTTTCGCATTAGCTCTGTTTTTGTCGCTGGCAAGGTGTTTCTCGCATTCGATTTGAATTCGGAACATTAGATTTTTGACATTGCCACCCTGCGTTCGAAAATTAATTTTAAATGTTGTTTTTTTTTTGTTCTGACCGGTGACATGGAAATGTGCATTTTACATTCGTGTCTATGGTTTTTACTGCATCATAGTTTGTTAAAGACGTTTAAAATAGTACCTATAGAACTACTAGAATATACTTGTAAATACAATAATTACAGACACTTATCTGATGAAATAACAATAAATACTTTATATCAAGTTTTTGTAGCAATAAAATAACTACGTTAGAAAATGCGAAATTAAATAGATACTACATATTTGATACTCGTTAAAACTGCTTATAGTTAGTATCGACTTTTAAGAACTGCAGCTTCAGTTTCGATTACTTAGGACGTTAAAATTATGGAGCAATAAAACTGCCAAAAAACGTCCCTTGCTATAAGAGATAAAATTAACATTCCAAAAATAAAGAAGTCAAAGTACTGATCAATAAATGTCACAAAATGAACTTTAAAATGAAATTGTCGAAATTTTTATTAATACAAAAAGACATGAATGTTTTGCGCTGTGTATGTACTTGTTTGCTTGCTGGATCCAATATGGCGGCTGGAGGCAGGTGATCATTGAGCAGCTGCGCTCGCGCATCCAAGGTTGCCCCTCTCCGCTTGTTTACCCTATCCCCCCGGCGTATCGATAAGTGATAGTGATGGACATAGACATATTTATATTATGCTTTTTATTAATTGCGTAGATATTGTAATTTTAATGGGTAACATTTTCTTTTTAATTTAATTTTTGTTATCAGTAATGTTTGACATGTACAGGTGTGTTACTTTTGTACTAAATAAGCAATTGGTAAGATGATTTTAATTTAATAATTTTATCGATAAAATATTCAGTCGCTAAAGCTAATCTAAATTAAATACAATTTTAATTAATGAAATGTATCTAATGTATTCGAATAGTGAATTTCATTAATTGAAGAAATATTGCAGGTTTTTTATAAAGAAATATAGGTACTGGTGGCAATTTAGATTACCTACTTATAGTGGTAAGATTAACACTTCCTCTACAGTACAGTAGAGCAAATATTCTTAACAAATCTATGACCTTTTTATATTGACATAACACTAGACAAAAAAGCATTAGCATAAAAAATATTAGGTCACACATTATAACAATGAGAAAGAAATAACGATCATAATGACAATCCTTTATATTTTCCAACTAATTTGTGATCTGTGTAAAAATAACACTCAAAATAAAGAAAACCAAAAAAGTCCATAAAAATTTCGATAAAAAAGCTCACGCCGAGCACTGCACTAGTCATAGGTCGAATGTCCACGTGGTTTGCGCACGCGCCACTGTCGCGCCTCGTGCCAGATAACAGTGGCACCCTTCCGACGAGCCCGTCCGAGCACACCCGATCTCGCCCGAGGACACCCGAGGTCAATTATTCGACACCGAATATTATTAATGACTTAATGAGTAAAAAATACTCATGTTTTGGCGCATTATGGTTTTAAATTGCGAATTCAAATGGATAGTAGTATCGAATAAAATTAAAACACAAATTTAATTAACTCAGATGCTGAGAACTCATTCAAATGTACAACGGCATTATTGATTTATTCTTTATGAGCTAAAGCGATAATTGCTAACGGTCCGGCAGACACTAGCAACAGATCGCCACGAGCTAATTTTTGTATATTCTTTTGCCTCGTATACATTCACGTATCTCTTCCTCCATTTATTGGTGAAAACATCTTTAGAACAAACCAGGTGTTCCTGGCTTTCCGTAAACATTTTGTCAATAAAGACTTGTTTTTAGAAAAACATTTTTTCTAATAGCTCTAGAGTCTTGCCAAGGCGCCTAGTCGGGCCAGAACAAGCGAGGTAGACCAAAGAAGTGCTGGCTTAACGTTGTAAGAGATGACATGCGTGCCAACAAGCTCTTACCACAGGATGCTAAAGATTTTTCAAATCGGACCAGTAGTTACTGAGATTAGCGCGTTCAAACAAACAAACGAACAAACTCTTCAGCTTTACCGGGAGAGGTTGGAAGCAGCGCGACGGCAATCATCATCATCCTTTTATCGTCCCACTGCTGGGCACAGGTCTCCTCTCATACAGAGAAGGATTGAGCGTAATCACCACGCTTGCTCAATGCAGGTTGGCGATTTCAGACTTATAAAGTCCAGGTTTCCTCAAGATGTTTTCCTTCACCTTCAGTCATTGGTGTCCAAGATATACTTAGAAAGTACATATAACTTTAGAAAAGTTACATTGGTACTTGCCTGACCTGGAATCGAACCCGCACACTCATACTTGAGAGGCTGGTGTTTTAACCACTAGGCCACAGTATAGATATATTTACCTAACTCTGTATATGGTTATAGCTTTATGAGCTACTACAATACTCTAACTCAACGAGTAGCTTAGAAAAATGCTAATATTGGTTAGCATTTTTCCCTCGTATATTAGAGTTGACATCAACTCTAACGGGACGCACCTGAACATTAATATTTTACATGTAGCGGCTATATATCTGATTACCACAACCAAGCTACTTGGTAACACGATATCCCTTGGCGAGACAGCACCAGATACAATAACATCTTGAAAATCAATCATGTCATTGGTACCGAGGAATTTGGAAAATAGGTATTTGAAGAAACTATTGTCGTCGTAAAGTCGTGGTGGCCTAGTGGTTAAAACACCAGCCTCTCAAGTATGAGTGTGCGGGTTCGATTCCAGGTCAGGCAAGTACCAATGTAACTTTTCTAAAGTTATATGTACTTTCTAAATATATCTTGGACACCAATGACTGAAGGTGAAGGAAAACATCTTGAGGAAACCTGGACTTTAAGTCGAAATCGCCAACCCGCATTGAGCAAGCGTGGTGATTACGCTCAATCCTTCTCTGTATGAGAGGAGACCTGTGCCCAGCAGTGGGACGATAAAAGGATGATGATGATTGCCGTCGCGCTGCTTCCAACCTCTCCCGGTAAAGAGCAAAAAGGACAGTTTGCCTGATTTTACCTACAAAAACGTCGACCAAAAGACGTTTCGTATTCCGTTGTTTTCTTTTTCAAAACATGGCAGATCTCAATTATTTTTACATCAAAATTTAGAGGAAAAGTATATCTATGCTTTTATTATTTTCTTTTTTATAAAAAACTTATTACTTTTATCTAATAGTCATCCGAACATCACGGTAAACAGTTTTGACAACGACATGACATTTTTCTCACGACCGAACAGCTATACTCATAGAACCTTTTGAGACTGTCATTTCTACCCACACGATTAACACGAGTAGATATTGAATGGAGACTAAGGTTCACCAAGAAAGAATGCTGAAAATATTTTGACGTTAATATGGTTACGTTTTGTTTTTATTAAATTATAAACTAGCGCTTGACAGGAATCCCGCCTGATGGTAAGCAGTGACGCAATCGTTTATGGTAATGCGCACTAGTTTATCAAAAGCCTATTCACTCTAGCCTTGAAGACACTCAAATTATAGTCCGACGGAAACACCGCCGCCGGCAAGCTGTTCCAGTCCCTCGATGTACGCGGTATAAAGGAGGAGGCGAAACGCTTCGTCCGAATCGTAGGTTTCGGATTTTTTTTTTCGGATTCGGAGATTTTCGGATAGTATGTAGGGATTCGGTGCACTTTTAAAAATAAAATTTCTTACGTTCTTCTCTATTTATTAGTCTATTTGAAAAGACTTTTGACGCAGTTTCTTTCCTCTTACATATGACCTACGTTTTGAAATAGGGCTAGGATTCGATGTTTCGTAATTATTATTCTGTTCGTAGCATCAGTGAAACGATATGCACACTGCTATGTCATTGATTAGTGTGTGTATTTCCAACGCAAAATGATTCAAACAGGTGTGAAATAGGCAGTCGCTTCATATATGTAAGATACTGGTATTCCATATCCGGCAAAAATGTAGGTCGACCTCAACATAGATTAGCATTATTGATCCTCCGAAATATGACTACAGATGCTAGGAGGTCAAGGTACCCGAGACTAAATATTCCCCAATCAAATTTGAACCTAAAACTTTAGCGATAGAGTTGAAATTGTACTAAAGAAAAACTGATTGTGGTAACTTGATGTCTTGGTAAACGAAGCTCGGTCTCTGCCAGCTATCTACTCATATGTCGCCTCTATTTTCGCACGGACCAACAGGTTGTCATTTACATATTCGGTTCTATCTCCGTTTCGATCATTTTTAGATGTAATACAATTGTTGATCAGCTGATAAGCGCGTCTGTTTACGTCTAGGTCTTCACAGGTCAAGGTCATGCCAATAACAGTTTCGTCTGTTTTGAGTATATTGTTATTCTTAATAAGGATTTTAAACGTTTCGTTTTCGTTGGTATTTGCATATTATATTGGGTAGAATAGGATATGTTGAGCGTGAGCGTGTCTGTGGACTGTCTGGCCGTTTAAATTAACTACCTAGAAACTGAATTGTACGAAAATTAAACGAACTTAGGCCGTATGTATAGGTTGTCGGGCCTATACATACGACCTAATGCTTCTAATGTCGAGATATCTTTATCATCATTGGCTACTGAGTTCCATCCACTGCTGAGTAAAGATGTTAGAGTAACAATGATGAAAGTACAGCGCCTTTTTGCATACCCACAACCTACAACTGATAAGTCCGCCATTACCACCGGGCTAAGCATTTACTACATTTTTTTTTTTTTGACAAATCACACAGATTCAGCTAGCCCCAAAGTAAGTTCTAGACTTGTGTTATGGGATACTAACTCAACGATACTATATTTTATAATAGATACATACAACAGGGATACATATACAGGATGTATCTGACATCGTAACGCAAACTTCGCGGATAGGCTACACCGCATGCCACTAACATAATTATGATAATCATTTATGTCGTTAATGAACGGTTACAGAATTCACAGTGGTTAAAAAAAGTGTCGGCTCGGCATTTGAACGTTGCAAGCGTGCCGCCGTGCGGGTTTGTAGGTATGACGTTGATCCCTGATGGGAACTCTATCAAATCAGCTGATAAGATAGTTTTTCGAGTTTTGTTTTCATTGCGCTTTTTTGTGTAATTAGCGAATTAATTAATTTTTACTTTAAAATCTGATTGGGTTATAAAAGTATAGCAATCATGAACGGTCTAAAGTGACAAAAACATCATATATTTTTTTTTTAAATCATGAAATAGCCGACGAGAAATTCCACCACTGGGGGGTCCAGAATCATGTACTGGATCCATGGTACTCGTTTGTGCGTCGATGTCAGATACACCCTTTATAGATAAACATCCAAGACCCAGGCCCATCCGGAAAAGATCGTTTTCCATCATGACCTGGCCGGTGATCGAACCCTCGAAGCGTCGCAAGCAGGCGTGTTGACCGCTGCGCCACGGAGGACGACATGGATATGCAACATTATTTTTTGTTGATGCGAAATCCGAAACTCGTATCCAGTATTTTTAAGTAATGAATGTATGTACAACATTTCAAAAAGATATAGTGAAAAACCACAGTTAAGAGCTTGCTATTTATTCTACTTGGTTGTCCCAACAAAAATATAGTCAAAGCTCCGCTCGGGCGGGCGAGCGCGGTTTGTTGACCTCTGGCGTCAGCTGTTGCTCGCGCGGAAGTACTATGATCTACCGTAAGCTGCGTGCGAGAGCTCGGTATCCACACTGCAATAATTTCTAAATGTATTTGGGAAAAAATATAACATGGTGTAAAAATTATTGGAATCGATTCAGTTGCGTATTCTGAACAAACTATATTCAGGTGTCGCAAAAACAAAAAATATAGTTTAAAAAACTAAAAAAAACATGCTTTTAAAGAATATCAAACTAAAACAGTTAAAAATAATTTAAAAAAATGCGTGAGCCGCTTTGTGCCATATTTTTTGTATATTAAGCAGCTTAGGCTTTTTTTTAGACTATATTATATCAACTTTTTAGTTCGATATTTAAAAAAAAAACAAACGAACGTATTCAAAACGGTGGGACTTTTTACAGTAATGAGACGCTCACTCGTAGTCCAAAGAGTTAGAGACGGACAAACAAACAAACAAGCAACCAAACAAACATACAAGTGAAGCTAATAATAAATATAGTTTAAAAAACTAAAAAGACATGCTTTTAAAAAACATATAGCTCTGTGCCATAATTTTTGTATATTAAGCGCCTCACGCTTTTTTTTAATATTATTTTTAACTTTTTAGTTTGATATTTTTTAAAAGCATGTCTTTTTAGTTTTTTAAACTATCTTTATTTTCAACTTTTTAGTTCGATATTCTTTACTAGCTGTCCGCCCGCGGCTTCGCCCGCGTGGAGTTCGGTTATATCGCGCTTTTTAGATTTCCCTCGGGAACATCAAATTTTTCCGGGATGAAAGGTAGCCCATGTTCTTTCTCAGGGTCTAAAGATTGTCTGTGGCAAATTTTATCAAAATCGGTTGAGAGGTTTAAGCGGGAAAGTGTAACAGATAGACAGACAGACAGACAGAGTTACTTTCGCATTTATAATATTAGTATGGATAAAAAAAAAGGAACGAACTAACGTATTGAAAACGGTGGGACATTTTACAGTAATGAGCCGCTCACTCGTAGTCCAAAAAGTTAGAGACGGACAAACAAACAAGCAAGCAAGCAAGCAAGCAAACATATAAGTGAAGCTAATAAAAAGCATGTAAAAATAACGTTGTACTTATAGATACTCAAGATGACAGAATATGGATATACCATTAGATCTTGTAATTCTTACGTTCATTCATAATTCTCGCGTCATCTTCACTAAGTTATGCGGTTAGGTAACAAGTGTAATGTAACAGAGACACTGGGTAGTAACCAGCAGACGGTGCCAACATCGAGGTTCTTGGAGCGTGTATCGAGAGAGCGCCGGCCGTGACCGCGTGTGCTGGCGGGCGAAGTGGACATAAAGAAAACAAGCTTGTGACTTACTAAAGTTTCAATGAAACATAAAATGAGAAACACGGGAATAAACTAAAATTAGATTTCGCTCCAAAAATTAATAGTCTATGACGGCACAGAATCAACGTGCCAATTAATAGGATACAATAACGTAAGGAAGATGCGCCACCTACCTACGTTATTCTACTATTTGACCTTGAAAGCTTGTGATTTTGATTTCTGTCTATTTGATCTTAGTGGCGCAGCGCTCAACACGCCTGCCTGCGACATGGAGGCCCAGGGTTCGATCCCCGGCTAGCTCATGATAGAAAACAATATTTTTCTGATTGGCCTGGGTCTTGGATGTGTATCTACATATGTATCTATTATAAATATAGTATCGTTGAGTTAGTATCCCATAACACAACTCTCGAACTTACTTTGGGGCTAGCTCAATCTGTGTGATTTGTACGTACATATTTATTTATTCTATATTTTTTAACTATTCCATTACCAACATAGGTAACGACACCATATCACCGACAATAAGTAACCAACATAGCTCTTCGAGTCGCTAAAATTAAGTGGCAGTTGGTGGGGCACATTGCTCGTTGAACCGATGGCCGATGGGGCAGTAAGGTTCTGGAGTGGCGGCCACTTACCGGAAGATGCAGCGTAGGGAAGCACACAACAAGGTGGACCGATGACCTAGTGAAGGTCGCGAGAGCCGATGGATGCGGGCAGCACAAGACCGGTCATCGAGGAAAGCCTTAGGAGAGGCGTTTATCCAGCAGTGGACCTCTATAGGCTGGAGAACAAGAACTGTTAAATTGATTTATAGAGTTCTTTAAGTGTTCATTTGTCCATGGAGGTCATTAGGTCGCTTCTCTATCCTTATCTTCACTATAGATCGCCAAATACGTAAAAGTTTTAAGTTATCCGTTCACTCCCGATAGTTAAAACAACTAAAATCTCTTGACCATGTCCGATATTCTCTTACCGCAAACGTCCACTTTACTTGCCAGCATTCGTCGGCGACTAAGCGGTGACTTCCTACATCGCGTTCTGGCGGGTGGCCGCGCTAACGACGTGCTTTATGGGAAACATCCCCCCCCCCCCCCCCCCCCCCGCTGATCCCCTTGTTGTAATGGAAGAAAGAATGACTGAGTAACGTAATCTTGAAGGATATTGGGAAATACTATAATAGGGCTTCAAATGCGCGATGATAGTACGCAAGTTTTAAGAGGGAACTCTAGTGATGCTTCCTCTATACAAAAGTATTCCGCTGTTTTCTTCGTGGATAATGCTTTTAGAGCAATTTTTTTTTTCTTTTAAGTATCGTATTTCTTTTATTAATTAACTTTCGGAAAAAATCAAATGATAGGCGCACGTATAATCACGGTGTAATATTGTAGAAACAATATATTTGCTCTAAAGCATTATCCACGATTCCACGAAGAAAACAGCGGAATACGTTTGTATAGAGAAAGCACCATTAGAGTTCCCTCTTAACTGTAACTCTGGTTATTTTCTGGGTAATTTTGTTTCTTGATGTTATCCTCGAAAGAGAATCCAAGCGTAACTCCATCTCTGTCTACTCACTATTATAGTTGTTTTTAACACATAGGACCTAAAGCTACGATTACCTATGCTAGGAAAATACAAAAAAAAACCCGAAAAGATGTAAATGTACAGTAAAGCCATATTTAAATTCTAGCCACGACGTTTTATAGTATTTACTGACTGTAATCTATGAGAACAAGGATGACTGCACACTACAAAGAATCTATAATTGATGTAAACTCTAGGTCGTCTACCCTATTGCCGGGCGATATTTAAAGAAGTGATAGAAATTACATTCCAGTTGTTTCGAATAATTTACTGGTTGTCGCCACGGGTATTAAGATCTTAAATCTTCTATAAGAGCATTCCTATTGTGAAAAGTCTATACTGTAGGGAGCAATGCAAACGTTAAACCCTGTCTTTTAATTAATTCGATCATCATCATCATCATTTCAGCCGAAAGACGTCCACTGCTGGACATAGGCCTCCCCCAAGGTTCTCCACGACGACCGGTCCTGCGCCTCCCGCATCCAGCGGTTTCCCGCAACCTTCACCAGGTCGTCGGTCCACCTTGTAGGGGGCCTACCCACGCTACGTCTTCCGGTGCGTGGTCGCCACACGAGAACCCGTCGACCCCATCGGGCATCGGTCTTACGGGCAATGTGTCCAGCCCACTGCCACTTTAGTGTTGCAATTAATTCGATGTCGGAACATAAGTCATCATCAATATCAGCGTTAATCCCAGTCGCATCCGTAGCTTTTCAGCTTTGGAGTCTGGGGTCTGCTTTACCAGTCTAACTGCTGATTTTAGCTAAACATCGATATTTTCCGTGAAGCGACTGCCGTCTGACCTCCACAACCCGAAGGAATATCTAAGCATTGCAGTTAAACCAATTGTTACACTTTTGAGGGCTCCAACAACCCGTAATGACTGCCACTAGATGTTCGTACGGCAACCGGGACCAACCGCTTAACGTGCTTTCCGAGGCAGGACCAGACCAGTGCAAATATTCATATTATTATGCATACAAATATTTGCACTGTGCAGGGATCGAAACCGCGCCTCCTTGCGCAACGGCCGCGTTCGCTACCGTTACGCCACGGAGGCTGACGTCGGAACATAAGTAACTTTAGTTTATTATCTTCTTTTTGTTGGAAAAATAGATACTGATAGTCCTAGTAATTTTAATCCTACTCTGTATGAGAGGAGACCAGTGACGTGTGGGACGATAAACAAAAAAAAAAAAGATTGACGATGATCCATCATTTCTTTGGTCTATCACAGTTATCTTTGCCCATCGACATTTATACTCAAAAATTTCCTCACGACATTTTCCTCATTTCGCCGTAACACGTTTCTATGCCATGACAAGTGATTTCCAACAATTGGTCTAACTGCAATGCTTCGATATCACCTTCGGGTTGTGGAGGTCAGACGGCAGTCGCTTCACGGAAAAAGTCGATGTTTAGCCGAAATCTACGGTAAGGTTGGTAAAGCGGACCCCAGACTCCAAAGCTGAAAAGCTTCGGATGCGACTGGGATTAACGCGGAGATGATGATGATGAGTCTTCCTCTTATGTCATCATCATCATCATCATCAGTCTCTACTCGTCCACTGCTGGACATAGGCTTCCTTTACCACCTACCTACCTTGGCTACCTTTTTAATGTCGTCGCTCCATCTCGCCCAAGGGCATTCTACGCTACGTTTGCCGAGACGCGGTCTCCACTCGAGGACTTGTTTACCCCAACAGTTGTCCTCTTATGTACTTATTTCTTATTTTATCCAGTCATATAACACAATACATCCCTCTAAGCATCTCATGTGAGCTCAGCATTGTGGTTTTCATAGGTACCTACAAAACATACCTAACATTACACCAAGTAATTTATTAAGTTACGTATTTCAAAAACCATCTGTTAACTTAATTCCATAATTATTTTTTAAATTAAGTAATAATTTGACCCTGTTAACTTTTTAATATAATTATCTACTTCAACTTGTAACATAATAAATTATCCTATTAATCGGTCTGAGTTGTTATTATTAAGTTTTAACAACTTTATTATTGGAAGTCGTTTATGAAGCCATATCCATAAAGCTGGATGTATATTGCAAATCATGCGCCTGCGTTGATTATAACAGAAACGATTTAATGTACAGTCATGTGGAAAGTGATTGGAAATATTTATATTAATTTCAGTTTGGTTTTTGCCACTCTCTAACCATGGTCTAACAGAAAATGCCGTAAAATATTTAAAAAAAAAATACCTAAAAGCGTAAAGTTCTGTACTGCTTCTGATGTGAATCCTAGAAATGTTATTTCGAAGTAGCTATAGTAATATTTGTGTGACAGTTTGAGTACTTATGGGCCTCTCCTTGACTGCGGCATAAAACCGTGTCTTCCGTCAATCTGTCCCAGGCATCTTCTTCAGGTTATACGTGCATCTATGTAGCTAACCTCAAAAGTGGTTTTTGGAGTCGTGGTGGCCTAGTAGTTAAAACACCAGCCTCTCAAGTATGAGTGTTCGGGTTCGATTCCAGGTCAGGCAAGTACCAATGTAACTTTTCCAAGTATATCTTGGACACCAATGACTGATTACAAGGTAAAGGAAAACACCTTGAAGAAACCTGGACTTTAAGTCTGAAATCGTCAACCCGCATTGAGCAAGCGTGGTGATTACGCTCAATCCTTCTCTGTATGAGAGGAGATCTGTGCCCAGTAGTGGGACGATGAAAAGGTTGATGATGATGGTGATGATGTAGCTAAGGGCCGTTCCACACTACGCTTGCCGATGTGCGATCTCCACTTCAGGGGCTCTATATTTATAAATTTGCCATTCCAACACAATTCCATTGTCTTTGTGCTTAAAAGCTCGTAATATGCTAAATTCATAATGATCGATCAATTAGCTCAGTCGTCTCGTAATGGAATGGTGACAGAATGACATTGCCGTTATTATAAAACCCGTTAATAGGAATGATTTTCTAAAAACCAGTACTCCATTTGAACATTTATTAATATGGAGTGTAGTATTTGCGGTGATTGACCACTGGAAAGTCATAATGACGTCATTTTGTTAGTAGATTTATACGAAACTTGTCAAAATCGATCATTAGGAGATCACTGATCGACTATTCTATCACTATTGTATTAACTAGGGCCCCAGGACTTGTTTGCCCCACTGGCATTGGTAGTGGGACAATCATGGCCAGCCCAGCGCCACTTCACTTTACTTTCTCTGCAAGCTTTAAGGATAACTACAGTTCTTTTCTGGATCATTTCAATCCTGATCTTATGCCTTAAAAAAACCCCAAGCATAGCTTGCTCTCTGTCTACTCACTCCAAATTTTGATTGAATAGGGATATATCTAAGGTATGAAAATCAAAAAAATAATTAGTCCGTCTTATAGATAACTAGCTTTCCGCCCGCGGCTTCGCCCGCGTGGAGTTGGGTTATATCTCGCTTTTAGATTTCCCACGGGAACTTCAAATTTTTCCGGGATAAAAGGTAGCCTATGTTCTTTCTCGGGGTCTAAAGATTGTCTGTGCCAAATTTCATCAAAATCGGTTGAGAGGTTTAAGCGGGAAAGCGTAACAGACAGACAGACAGACAGAAATTAAGACCCGTATTTTATATTTTGTCGAAATTACCAAAAACTACTGAGATATAGCGTATTAAAGTTACAGAGTGGGGGGTAATTACGTCACGTCGTGGTATATTTTGTACCACGGCGTGACATCATGCGGCATTTGAAATCAATATATCTTCCTAAGTATTTAAATGAAAAAACAAATAAAAAATACGTGTTCAATATTTTTTTTTAATCCATTTTATTGACATTAAATTACCAAAGCCGAAAACCAACTAAAATATCTACCTATTGTTACAGTAATAAATGTTACGTCAGTGTTATCCAGGTTCTACCAACGATGGTAAAAATGTCATCAGCCTATCTCGCCGCCCGACTACGGCCGACATTTAGGTACGTATTCCTTAAGGAAACTCAAGCATTGATCTCTGCTTAAACATTACTTAAGACTAGTTTCAACCAATCAAATGGCTTGAATCGAGACTTAAGTAGAGCTTGAGTTTTGAGTGACGTTCTGTAATACGGACCTTAGTCTTCCAATCCTTGGAGATAAGAAAAATACTTAAATTGTATCTCAAGACTGATTCAAAACTTTATCATTTAAAAATGATAACTATCTAACACTTTTCCACCCGCCAGTCCCTAACAATGGGCAATGAATATAATTCGTTAACAAAACAGATAAAAAGATGGAACAATTAGATACCGTCAGACGAGCCTCAAATGCACGTTTGTCTGTAAACACCTTTATAGCGAACAAAAGTTTGTTATGACAGCCAGCTGCCGAATGGTGATAGCATTATTTTGGTGATAGTGATCTGATGAGCATTCGGGTAGAATGGGGGAAAGCCGAATGGTTTTATTTATCTAAATGTTGGCAGCTTGTCTTTAATAAGATAACTATATAATAATGTTTATTTTTTTTCAGTAAACTGACCAAATTGTATCTACATATGTGGCGTACGGACGACGGGTCTGAGCAGTTGTGTTGCGAAGTGTGCCAGGTACGATGTGCTAAATGTCGTTGTGTCGGGAGTTTGGTTGTGGTGGGTCGCCAGATCAGTCTACCTCTGGCGCAGCATCGTTGGTCGTGTTGTTGGCTTTAACATCACCTCGCTCAACAGCCGTTGTCCTTCTTATGCAGTCAGTTTTTTAAGTGAATAGGCTTAATAAACCATCGCGCTTTACCATCAACGATTGCATCACTGCTTACCATGAGGCGGGATTGCAGTCAAGCACTAGTTTATAATAATTTTTTAAAAAAGTTGTTGAAGAATAGCACAAGCAGAATCAGAATCAGTGTTCCCACTGGGAACAAGGACACAATACAAGCCTTCTTTTTTCGAGTAGTAACTGTCGGCCCGGGTAGGAATTGGGGCCTTAATCTACCACGTGGGCGCAGTGCGGGTTGGTATATGTCTTATGGTTCTAGAACAGGCCGGTTTCCTCATGATGTTATCTTCACCATTTAGAGAGGGGTGGTGATATAATTTACCCAACTAAATTATGTGATCTGCTATAAAATATACAATATTATGTAAAGGAAACCCTGTCCGACCCATAAGGATAATAAAGGTTAGGTAAACACATGACCAAATATAATATAATAATCTTTTTTCCCCCCCAAATTAATTCCGACTTCCCCGAAATTTGGGTAATTTTTAGCGATACGTACCGCGTGCCCTGCCCCCCGTCTCCTGCGGAAGGGTTGCCTACCGCACCTGTAATAAGTTACCTCTTTTTTCGAAATAATATTTATTTTTTTAGGGGTTTTTTTTTTAAGTTTAGCCCAGCTTTGTATCCATTAGTAAAATCAGTTATCGATACCTAACAATACCTTCACGGATCGTACAGGATTTTCATCAGAAGCTCACACCAGCATTTGTTCCTGCAGTTCTATATAGGACCTAGACTTTCATGTAATTGTGTAGCATCTGTTGAAGTTCCAATAAATAATACCAATTTCAAGACTGCCGCTGTAAACAGTTTATAACAGTTATTAATGGGAATTATAGAAATTAAGAAAGGGTTCGTTTATTTCTAGTACAAAAACTGTATCATTATAGTCGAACCCCGTTTTAATCACTGAAATATCTACTAAACACATAACTAAAACCATTAATGATAAACGACTCATTTCAATGTCAAACGTCACTGAAAAATGCTAATGTAAAAAGTGAATCATTAAGGAAAAATGTCTTTAAAAATAACACTAAAAATCATCCAATACATTTCTATGAATTCCAAAACTTTGACATTAGTCACAGTTTCTGATAATGAATCAATTTACAGTCACATATTTTTTTCGAAATCTAAATATAACTAAACATTTATCTTTCAGTTGCGCACGCGTCGCTTTCAAAACACGAAAGCGTACGGGGAATGTGACGTCACAGGTTACGTCACCGGGGCCATCTTCGAACGCCATGTTTTGTAAACAAGTACAAGAAACAATAGCATTCGGATGTGGATAAACAAACTTTGCAAATATTTGGACGTCATAGAGTACTGTGGTGATGACCGCTAAGATGATTGTAATAAGGTATAAGATAATGGAATAATTCTGAGGAAAAATGAAAGATTGTTCCTAACATGCTACAGGAGGATATACGGAGAATATTTATTCTGATTGTGATACCCTGAATGATATACGCAGATCATGTAAACGGAATCCATTAACAGTGTTGTAAGTTCCTTGGATGTACTTGTGCCGAACCCTTCGGAATTACCTAATTTAAAAAAATTAAAAATCCGACTGCGTAGAAGTGAACCAAGCTACGTACCTCATCATCATCATCATCATCAGCCCCTACTCGTCCACTGCTGGACATAGCCCTACTCGTCCACTGCTGGACATAGGCCTCCTTCATGGCACGCCAACAAGCTCGATCCTGAACAGTTCTCTGCCAGCCACTACCAGCCACCCTTTTGATGTCGTCGCTCCATCTCGCCCAAGGGCGTCCTACGCTACGTTTGCCGAGACGCGGTCTCCACTCGAGGACTCGTTTACCCCAACGGTTGTCGGTCCTGCGGCATATATGACCAGCCCATTGCCACTTCAGCTTGCTAATCCTCTCAGCTACGTCGGTGACTTTGGTCCTCTGTCGGATTACCTTATTTCTGATGCGGTCCCTCAGAAAGACACCCAACATAGACTGCTCCGTCCCTCGTGGGCCAGGGTTGCGGGTTGGTTAAAAAAGAAACGCATATATGGCGCATAGGGAAGTGAAGGAACACGGGTGGGTTTTAGTCAGCAAAAGTGTGACACGACCCCGCTCCGCAATCAATCAAAAACAAAAAGGCACGGAGAGTTCCTCTATATGTAAATATACCCATTATATATATGCCCATACACAGACCAAGCGCGGCAGGCATTGCTTAACTTAATCGATCGACCTGTAGTTGTTATTTATCTACGGACACCTTTTATAAAATCTCCAAATACATTTTACACTTCAATTTCTACAAAGGAATCCTTTACTTGAAAAGTATTTCCATGGACAAAATCTCTTCCCAGTCTAAGGCCACATAGCTGCTTTCCACGGCACTCAACCGAATGCCAATAAATCCCACGTATTTGAAGTCCCTTTAGCTGTTTAGCAGTATTCGTAGTTAATGTACAGGTATGTACTGGTCAGGAAATCACGATCTTCCTTATTTATTGGATCGTGGATCTGATAACTGATACGCTAAGTGCCGATGATGGGTTGCAAAAACAAACGCTTTGTGTGTCGTCCTTGATTGTACACTTGAAAAAAAAATGTACGGAATCTTTTCGAGTTCTGTCAAAATTGACGTGTTGAGTAGATTTGGCTAGGATCTGTCTGATGTAGTTAAGCAGTTAGGATTAGCTGGCAATGAAAAACTGAGTCAACACGCAATGCGGATGGCGTTTTATTTAAATTTATTTTCAGTTTCCCGATGGATTTCTGGCGAGCAACATGTGTTGTTGCTTTGGTATTGAAATTACAAAAAAGGTACTGGGTACATCCACTAGCTGATCAAGGACATTTAAAAGGATACTTTTATAAAATGTTTACAACGTGTGTCAGCATCCTGATAAGTTTTTTTTTTTTTTAATGAATACAGAATGCCGATTATTATTTTTTGTAAATTATTACATGACGTGGGACAGTAGTTTCTTCATACGTAGGTCGTCTATCCGCGCTCGCGCAGCCGAAACTAAATAAAAAACCGAATGCGGTTAACCGCTTTGCGTACGCCACTGTTACTTAAGCTACACAAAAAATCGCACGTTTTTAAACTGCGGTCAAAACCTAGCAAGTTGTATTTTAGAATTAGTCTAAAGTCATATGTTACATTTTTTACGGTTTTAGTCCTGCGCAAAAACGCGGTTCTTTAATCAAAGTGCGTGCCAAGTTTAAGGGTCAGTATTTTCAACTACTTTGTATTATTTTGCTTAATAAATAACTAAATATTTTAAAAAACATTTTCGTGCTTAAAATATTTTGCTTCGATCAATTTTTTCATCAAAAGTCCAAGATCAGATGAGATATGAGCACATATAGTTGTTCAATGGTGTATCCTTGAAGTTTAAATGCAACTTAGTAAGAAAAGCATACATACATATACATAAATTCAGCTTATAATGTTTCCACTACTGGGACAGTGGTTAAAACACCAGCCTCTTATGTATGAGTGTTTGGGTTCGATTCCAGGCCAGGCAAGTACCAATGTAACTTTTCTCACTTATATGTACTTTCTATGTAGGTATATCTTGGACACCAATGACTGATTAAAAGGTGAAGGAAAACATCTTGAGGAAACCTGGACTTTATTTCTGAAATCGCTAACCCGCATTGAGCAAGCGTGGTGATTACGCTCAAAGCTTCTCTGTATGAGAGGAGACCTGTGTGCAGCAGTGGGACGATAAAAAAGGTTGATGATAACTGGGACACAGGCTTCCTCTCGGTGAGAGGGAGTGGGCTGTAATCTACCACGCGGGCCTAGTGCGGGTTGGTAGATGTCACATGTAGGAAAAGCAATCACATAAAATTATAGCCATAGTATCTAAAAAAAGAAACAATAAATTGAGTAGGGTTGTGGAGGCATGAGGAACAGGGAGTAAAGTTCACTCATCCTCCATAGATAAGGGAGGATCCTCCGACCAGACGGGTGTTATGTCTGGTGGGCACTTGCCCAATGCTTGAAATTGGGAAGTTGTATATATGCTAGTTGCACGGTAAACTCTGATTGCGAGATGTAGAATTCATGTGACGTCAGTATGACGCGTTGTTCCATGTGGCGTTTGTAGGTACCGCTACCGGGTATTGATTAACCCTCTATAGAAAAGAGAGGATCCTCCGACCAGACGGGTGTTATGTCTGGTAGGCAATTGCCCGACTGTGGACGTCGGAGAGTACTAAATATGCTTCTGAAATGCAGAATTCGCGTGAAGTCAATACGACGCGTTGTTTGCATGTGGCGTTGTAGATACCGTTACATAGTAACCACAAGACAAAAAAAAAACCGGCCAAGTGCGAGTCGGACTCGCACACCGAGGGTTGCGACGAAATTCGTCTAAAGTGTCGGTATAAACTGCTGTATCTTTTGATCGCGTTAACTTAGAAGTTTGAGTTTTTCACTGCTTAAAGGGACAATAGACCTAGGTATTTGGTATAAATTTCAATTTGATACCTTTATTCCTTCGTGATAAGAGGAAGTCTGAAAGTGGCACCGGTAGCTGAAAAGTTGTGTGGAAATCGGTTGTCATGGTACGGGCATGTGTTACGGAGAACTGAGGAGAATGTCATGAGGAGAGTCTTAATTATGAATGTTGATGGCTATAAGAGTAGGGGAAGACCAAAGAAACGATGGATGGAATGTGTGAAGGATGATATGGTTAAGAAGGGGGTGACTGCCGAGATGGTTTCTGATAGGGATGCATGGAAGAAAAAGACATGTTGCGCCGACCCCAAATAAATTGGGATAAGGGCAGGAGAATGATGACCTTTATTCCTTCGTGAGAAATAAGGTAGTAAGTTTCATTTTATTAAAATATTTTTATTATATTATATAACTAAAAAACTGTGATTTTCGCAATTTTTCCTATATTTGCATTATATGACTACAATGCTATATGCCAAATTTCAAGATTCAGAGTTTACGGGAAGTATCCTGTAGGTTTTGATTCCTTTGCGAGTGTCGAAAATTTGTTGAAAATATCGACATAATCGGCTGTATCTTTTGATTAGCTGGGCTTAGAAGTTTCATATTTTCACAGCTTAAAGGAACAATAGACCTGAGTATTTCATATATTAAATTTCAGCTTGATACGTCCACGCGTTCTTGAGATAAAGGGTCTTGACAGACAGACAGACAGACGGTCAACAAAGAGATCCTATACGGGTTCTGTTTTTTCCTTTTGAGGTACGGAACCCCAAAAAGAAGGTGCGAACCGGAAAAAAAATAATACGTAAACTTACTTCGATGCATAATTAGATGAGGAAAATAATTAGATAAGGATATGAATTAGCCGTACGGAGGAAGGTGTGCACGATCGAGATCGATGCAAAGTACCTTCCTGATGGAAAGACCTTCTTGTTGTTTATATTTTTCTATTGTTCTTTTTTTGTATTATTATTCGTTGTCATGTTGTTTTTAATTGTCATATATAGTTAGTATAAGTTTGGCTGAATAAACAGTAACACAAAAACATATTTCCTACATTTTATTTCATCAGCCATTAGGAAAATTGGTCCTTCGAGATAGTGAGTAGTGTTTATAGGACACAAAATGGTTGTCACGCGGAGCCAGACTCGGCTACAGCCCGATGCTGAGGCCGCACAAAATAGCGTGCCTCGTCCTGCGTCATCGGCAGCGCCCGCTAGCGCTGCGACGCCGCCGCCAGTGCAGTCTACAGTCTCCACGGCCCGCACACTCGCCAGTCCATCAAAAACACACTCTGTCACCAGCCGCTCATCGGTAGTGGCAAGAAAGCTCTCCGCTGAAGCACAACACGCCCGTGAACTCGCCCGTCTGGAGTTAGCTGCAGAAGAGGAGAAACTGCAAGCTCAACTACAGCTAACAGCCAAAAGGCTTGAGTTGGAAAAACGGACTGCTGAGCTGGAACACCAGGCTGCAGTTGCTACCATTGAGGCCGAAGAAGCAAGTAGGTGCAGTAGAAAATCTGGTCGCAGCAGGGCCAGCATTTCAAATTGGGTAAACGGTAGTGTGCAAGTCATTGAGTCACAAACCGACAACAAATACAATGACACTGTTGTACACTCTGAGAATCCCAATCCTGCTCCACCACGAACGTCTCCATCATCACACGTAAGAAATGTTGATTCATTCACTATTCACAATCACCCTAATACAGTGCATTACTTTGAGCCAGGTACGTCACATTACCAATATCACAGTAACCCAGTTAACTATATGGGACTAGAGGAATCTGCTAGACCCGAATTCGATCCAGAGGGAGTTGCCTACGCCAAGTCCTACGCAGCGGTCGCCCCGGCTCGTGAGTACCGGAGCGCCC
Organism: Sesamia nonagrioides; assembly: GCA_017933935.1. Classification (NCBI taxonomy): domain Eukaryota; kingdom Metazoa; phylum Arthropoda; class Insecta; order Lepidoptera; family Noctuidae; genus Sesamia; species Sesamia nonagrioides. The sequence continues at coordinate 627,828 of JADWQK010002450.1, read as the reverse complement.
AGGATCCGGTGAGTCAACTTGTCTCCGCATTTGATAGTCTGGTAAGGAAACTTCCTTTCAACAATAGTTCCAACAATAATAACAACAGACCGGTCCAGAGGTCAAATCATATAAACTTACCTGTGTTCGACGGCAGAGCACCACTTGACTGGCTCGTGTTCAAGCGGTCCTACCTAGACTCTGCCAACACATATACACCCGCTGAAAACCTTGCCCGCCTCGGTGTGTCATTGAAAGGTACAGCACGTCAGGCGGTGTGCGTTCTTCTGTCAACAGCCTTACACCCTGACATAGTTTTAGAAGAACTAGATAGGCGCTTCGGACGACCTGAGCAGATAGTGCTACAAGAGGTTGCAGCCATCCGTGCTTTACCTAAAGTGAACAATGAATTAAGAGACCTTCCTGCGTTCTCTTCACGCGTTAGAAATTGTGTAGAGGTTGTTAAACTTTTAAATGAATCAGACTATCTGTATTCCCCAGAATTGTTTATTGCTCTTATCAATAAACTACCCCTACTGGTGCGCACAAGGTGGATGGACTTCGCTGTGACACGTGTCGGCGCTGGCCCTACCTCCAGCCTGGGCAAGGTGGAGCTGCTGTCTAGGTTCCTGGCCCAAGAGGTGGACCTACACATCAAGTTCGACAGCACTTTCTCGGACTTGTCACATAATCACATTCATAGAGAACGCACGCATGCAGCCGTGGAGGAGGCGGAGCTAGTGAACACAGTGCATTCGTACTCTGAAAAACATTCATCTACCGAAAAAACACGAAATATTCATAGGTCGTCTTGTTTATGTTGTAAAAAATCGTCACACGACATTTCGACATGTGACAAGTTTAAGTCAATGTCAATTCATGAAAAGTGGCAGTTTATAAAAGAAAATAAAATTTGTTATCGTTGTCTAGAAAAAAGGCCGCATACTTTCCGGTTCTGTAACAATAATAAAAATAAATGCCAAATAGGTGACTGCAAGAATAGACACCACACTCTATTACACAATCCCGAGTTCACATCGACATTAGCTGAACGAGATGCTTCGCCACACAACACGCCTCCCTCCCAGGGTTCCAGCGCGGTGCGGGAGATAGTCAACCACACAGTCGCGGCGCCGGACGCATCCAGGGAGCTCGATGTGGTTCCTATTCATCGTCCCCTTCTGAAGATGGTAGCAGTCACCGTATCGGGACCTGCGGGTAAGGTAGACACTTACGCGTTGTTGGACGACGGGTCGACTTCGACGTTCATCGACTCTGATATTACTGACCGTATAGGTACTAGCGGACCGTATGCGCAGATACATTTGGATTGTGTCGGCGGGTTGTCACGGGAGACAGAGGTACGGTACGTCGACTTCGAGATAAAGGGCAAGCATGTAAACGAAACCTTTACCATTAGGAACGCGCGATCAATTAAAAATTTAGGGTTAGAATGGAAACAACATGCCAGCCGCAACGACCTGCATACTTACCCCTATCTGACTGACATAACTCCAAAGTTGTGTTACGACAACGCGAAGCCTATGCTAGTGATCGGAATTGATAATTGGCATCTCACCATAGCGAACGCCACGAGAAAGGGTACCAAGTATCAACCGGTAGCGATACAAACGGTGTTGGGCTGGGTACTTTTCGGTTTCGCGTGCAGTAAAACTAGGCCGGTAGAAAAGCTATACCACACTGCAGATACCGCTGCTAGGGATCCGGAGCTTGACGAGTTCATCATAGCGCAGTATAGACTGGACGCAATAGGTATATCGAAGCACGAGGCGCGTAGCACCGAGAACCAACGCGCGCTCGATATCCTCGACCGCACGGCGCGCCGGCTTCCCGAAGGTCGCTTTGAAGTAGGTTTGTTGTGGAAGACCGATAAGTTAAATTTACCAAATAGCTACCCGTTGGCTCTATTCAGGTTTAAGAGTCTTGAGGCAAAGATGATTAAAGATCCCGCGTATGCCAAGAAATACAGTAAAAACATCCACGACACATTAGCCAAAGGCTATGCCGAGGAATGTAGCGAGATTAAACCGGTTGGTGTTTGTTGGTACTTGCCACATTTTGGCGTGGTAAATCCCAACAAACCAGAAAAACTGCGCGTAGTCCATGACGCTGCAGCACGATCACGAGGAGTGTCCCTGAACTCAATGCTGCTGCCCGGACCCGACTTTTTACAGTCCCTACTAGGCATCTTAATGCGCTTCAGGGAAGGAAGGGTCGCCGTTACCTCTGATATCAAGGAAATGTTTCCTCAAATAAAAATAATCGAGCGTGACCGCGATGCCCAACGCTTCTTGTGGCGCGACGATTCTTCTGGCCCTATCAAACTATATAGGATGTCTTCGATGATGTTCGGGGCCTGTTCTAGCCCATCGACGGCAATCTATATAGTCAATCTAAATGCTGCACAATTTCAAAAAGAGTTCCCCGAGGCCGTGGCAGCCATTAAGTTGAACACCTACATGGACGACTTCATTGGTAGCTTCGACAACCTGAACGATGCAGCCCGGCTGGCCTCTGAAATCGTTACAATTCACAAACGCGGTGGTTTTGAGATGCGCGGCTGGATTTTCAACGAACCAGCAGCACTGGCCCATCTGCCAGCCGAGCTGATATCCGAACTGGCTAGTAGTAGAGACATAGAGTTGTGTAGAGACTCAACCACTAGAACGCTAGGTGTCCTCTGGCAGCCAATCCGCGATGTCCTGAAGTTTAATTCTGGAGTGTCTGTCAACATTTCAGCTCCAGTTACTAAACGTCAGGCACTGACCCAAGTCATGCGTGTGTATGACCCGCTGGGTATTCTAGCGCCAGTTGTAATCAGGGGACGAATCCTATTCCAAACCTTATGGAGAAAAGGTTTGGAATGGGACGAAACTAGGATGCGCGGGCCGCCTTTCCTATTGTTGCCTTTTGCCGAATGGCCCTCGGAACCAGCACAACGTAAGGTCGCAAATGAAAATGAGCTCAAGTCATCTTCTTCATTACCAACCCCATTTTGTAGAGTCAACGCTAATGTAGAAGTTGAGTTGTCCGCACCTGTCGTAGCTAGCCTTTCATACTTTAGCTCATGGTTTAGGATGGTAAGGGCGATTGCTAGAATTCACCAGTTCATTGCCATCTGCATAACTAGGGTTCGGGGGGTATGTAATAATTTTATTCTTTCCCCACATTGTAGCCAAACTTCTTCAGATGCATTTTCCCTCGATGTCGCCCTACGACCGTTGTCAGTTGAAAACCTGAATCATGCGGAGATCCATATTTTCCGTCAAAGCCAGAACAACGCCTTCAAGCGGGAACTGCTCTGCATACGCGCCGGACGCTCACTTCCTTCAAAGAGCCAACTCGTCAGCCTCTCTCCAGCCCTAGATCAGAGAGGACTAATGTATGTGCAAGGACGTGCCGCCGCCATCAGAGATGTAACCACAGATACTAAACCAATCATATTAAATGGGAAGGACAATGTTGTTCGTCTGCTCATCGCACACTTTCATGAAGAGTTCGGTCATGCTAACACAGAAACGGTGATCAACGAGTTGCGGCAAAGATTTTGGATCTTGGGTTTGAGAAATACCGTCAGATACGTCGTACAACGCTGTCAACGCAGCAAATTGGCACGCGGATCACCGCCCCGCCCCTCTATGGGAGACTTACCTCTTGCCCGACTAGCTCACGGATGCAGACCATTTTCATTCGTGGGTTTGCAGAAGCTATAGTAATTCTCGCCCGCTCACGCATATATCACCAGATCAAGCAGATCCAGAAGCGTTGACGCCATTTCATTTCCTGCTGGGCACCTCATCGGTCTATAACTTCCCTGCTCAACTCACGGACGCAGATTTATGCAGTAGGAACCACTGGCGTAGGGCCGTAAGACTGGCCGATCTTTCTGGCGGCGGTGGGTTCGAGAATACCTACCAGAGCTAGCACCACGAAGAGTCCACGGCGGTGAAGTGTCGGTCAAAATAGGAGACCCTGTACTGATCGCAGATGGAGACTTTCCGAGAGGCACATGGCCGCGAGGCGTGGTCACAGCGCTGTTCCCTGGTCGAGACGGAAACGAGTGGTCGACGTCAGGACCTCTGCCGGCATTCTCCGCCGACCTCTAAAGAAGATCGTTCTGCTTTGAAAGGGGGAGCATGTGCACGATCGAGATCGATGCAAAGTACCTTCCTGATGGAAAGACCTTCTTGTTGTTTATATTTTTCTATTGTTCTTTTTTTGTATTATTATTCGTTGTCATGTTATTTTTAATTGTCATATATAGTTAGTATAAGTTTGGCTGAATAAACAGTAACACAAAAACATATTTCCTACATTTTATTTCATCAGCCATTAGGAAAAGAAGGGTCTGAGCAGTTGTGTTGCGATGTGTGCTGGATACGATGCCACACGATGACACAGATTAATCAATGGATATATAGGTGTGGTACCGGGCTTAGAATAGTACCAACCAATATCCTCCCGTGGGTGTCGTGAGAGGCGACTAAGGGAACTCACCAGGGAAGCGGGCAGCAGCGCTTCTATGGTCTTAACACATTACTGCGATCGCCAACCCGCCTGTCAAGCGTGGGGATTATGGAAATGCCCCCCAATGGAACGAAAGTCCAGCAGTGGAACTCTATAGGCTGAGAAGAAGAAAAGACAAAGGATTTCTTTATTTAATACCATAATACTCGACGTAACGTTTCTAAGTTTCAGAATAATGTTTATAATACAAGGTTACGATATGTTCTAAAATCATTGCTCTTAAATCATCGGGACTTCTCCGTTCACAATGACATTTTTGTTAGCAATATAAAATGACCTATGTATATCATATGTAACTGAGTTTAGTTAGAATTGCTTGCTACATTGATTTCTGACATTTTTACGCACGTAATTTTTCAAATATTAAGTCAAATATACATAAATATTTGAAATATCTAACTCCTACGCTAGACCAAGTGCGTGCGTAGATTGTAATGTTAATTACTTAGAACAATTTTCCCTCACACTCAGTATAATTTTAATAAATAAATAAACGTTTTGTACAGTAAATATTCAGTGTTGAACAATTTTATTTGGAGTGTGTTGTAGTGTGCGTTAATTCCGGGTCATGGTGAATATATTTTCACCATTTGCCCTCATAAATTCTGTAAGACAGCTCTTGTCAATTGGAGATGTTAGATGGCCCTCCTTTTTTTTTATTGTGATGGGAAATCATCAAATGACCTCTTCCGCTCTGGGCGCAAGACCATGTCAGACTTTTACTGACCACATAAAACCCATCCGTGTTTCTGCACTTGCCTGTGCGACGGCTGCAGGGCCACGGTTTCTTTTTTAACCAACCCGCAACCCTGACCTAGGAACCATCGGTCTTTGTGGACCCCGTCATGATGTGCTGACATCTCTTTGAAACGCGCCTGAAACACAAAGCGCCGTCGACTCGGGCCTGGCCTTACCGGGCGGCGAGTTGCAGGCCCGCGCCTACGGTGGCCGGGAGTTCGATGTCGTCTCTCGACAAAGGCGTCTTCTGCGGCGGGTAGTGGGGTGAGGGCGCTGGGATTCCCGTTGCCTCACGCGCCCCGTCTCCTCCTTTGCCAGCATCACTGCTTCGCAGAAGGAGGTGACGGCCTATCATCGACTTTACCTGCGTCGCTTAGGCAGGGAGCCGGACGCTCGGTGCCACCACTGCGTCCAGTGTGGGGAGGACATGGCGCAGCACACGCTCTCCGAGTGTGTAGCTGACGCTGCCAGCAGTAGTGCGGAGGATGGCCGGTAGCGCAGAGTCGTGGGACGCGGTAGTGTCGTTCTGCGAGGACGTGATGTTGCAGAAGGAAGCTGCGGAACGGGAGAGGGAGATCTCAACTCCCTTCCCGGGCCGCAGAAGACGCATCGGGCGCCGAGGCAGGGTAGACAACGCCTTCTTCCGCCCCCCCATGAATGGGTCCAGGGGCAAGGGACATGGGGAAGTCCCCGCCCCCTATTCAATGGACCCCGAGGCGGCGAGGCGCGGCGAGGCGCTGCACGAGGTAGTTTAACACCCCACTACCCTGTGCAGGAGACGAGGCCCGGACACACCGGGCCAGCACGAGGGTGTGGGGCCGTGGATGAATTTAGACTCCCGCGGCCCTACGCGCGTTCGTGATAGAAGAGACACCGGTGGTGGTTTTAGTCAGTAAAAGCCTGACAGACCCCGCCGCCCACCCCAGGGCGGCGGACATCCTATGAGGATTTCCATACCGGAAAAAAAAGGGTTGGACACGACAGTCGACAGGAAATTTTAAGAATAAGATTTATTTGGTTTAAATCAGTAAGTGTCAAAAGTGGAGTACCACTTTTGACACTTATTGTTAGTGCAATAAAGTTCAAAAGTGGTAATGCACTTTTGACCCTTACCTGTAAATTAAAGATCTTATAAATGAAGATATGTTCTTACATGTTTCGCCATGGATCGAATACATGTAAGAACATATCTTCATTGATATATCTAAATTATATAACGGGCCCGATTCTCTTGTTCACTCATCATCATCCCAGCGTTAATCCCAGTCGTATCCGAAGCCTTTTCAGCTTTGGAGTCTGGGGTCCGCTTTACTAATCCAACTGCTGTTAAGGCTAAACTTCGACATTTTCCGTGAAGCGACTGCCAGTTGTGGAGGTCAGACTCCACAACCCGAGGGCGACATCGAAGCATTGCAGTTATTGTCTTGTTCACTAACTAAAATAAATTTAAATTCTGCATCTTTTTTATATTTCTTTAAGAAAAGGAGAGAACATGATAATTATGTTAGACCTGTCAAATTAGTTCGCGACTGACGTAAACTGGCGCAAGTTTAGTCGCCATGTTTATAATCGCGTCTAAACTATCTATGGAGTGGAGGTTTTGGCGGGAATGTCAAGATGAGTCATCATCATCTCAGCGTTTATCCCGGTTGCATCCGCGGCTTTCGCGTTGGAGCCCGGGGTCCGCTAGGGAATGTCAAGATGAGTGTCACGCTCATTTTTCATTGGACTTTTAAAATTATTTATAGTGTCGTTTACTAAATAAAAACGCGTGATTTATGTAGTAAAAGTGCATTCAGTGAATAATTCAAAAAGAACAGTGAAATATTGTAGCATAGTGGCCTCATCATGTCTTTACGCTAAACCGCTCCTTATCGTCCAAACGCGTAAAACGAAAGGAGTTAGTTTAGGTTAAGTTATGCTAGGATAAGTTAGGATAAATTAGGATAAGTTAGGATAGATATTTAATGTAGAAAAAAAATTACTGAAGACTTGGCTGTATGGCGTACTATGCCTTTGCCTTTTCCATTCGCCCGAACGGAAAGAATTGAACCAAAAAAAAAATATCTATGGAGTATCTTAATTTGACAGGATTAAACTAAAATGTTATCTTCCATCCTTTTCTTAACGAAATGGAAAGAAAAAGATGTACTTAACTTAAAATTAGTTTAGTGTGTGAACAAGAGAATCGGCGCCAATTTTTCAAAATCCATATCCATACTAATATTATAAATGCGAAAGTAACTCTGTCTGTCTGTCTATCTGTCTGTCTGTCTGTCTGTCTGTCTGTTACGCTTTCCCGCCTGAACCTCTCAACCGATTTTAATGAAATTTGGCACAGACAATCTTTAGACCCTGAGAAAGAACATAGGCTACCTTTTATCCCGGAAAAATTTGATGTTTCCGAGGGAAATCTAAAAAGCGCGATATAACCGAACTCCACGCGGGCGAAGCCGCGGGCGGAAAGCTAGTAGACATATAAAAATTAATTATCACTTTAACCCTTCGCTAATAGAGTAAACGATCTTATGTACTTCCTGAAACTTTGGTGGTTTAATGTATTGTAAATTTTAACACACATAGCTAAAGAATTTAAACAAAATCGCTGGTAGAAACTAAATTGTCTGCTACGATGACACAAGACATTAATCACATTACAGATTTTAGTACACGCCCCCATGACATCACATAAGTAGATGGTATTTTAAAATGTCACCTATATTTATGCTTTAACATTCCGTATATCTCCAATAATTATACGTTTTAGGATCCGAACCATAAGTTATGTCAAAAGGAGTTTAGCTTATTCTTAGGTAACGTCTTCTTAGTAAAATTACAATATTTAGTTTATATTATTGTTTAGCAAACGGTGGAGTGATACTGTTCGGGGAGTTTCGTTACTCCCCAGAGCTTTGAAGGGTAGTCCAATTAAATCTAGCATCCCCATGTGTTGTATTTTATGCTTGCGGTACGTCCTTCAAATGACCAATGGGGATTTGGAATGGACAGATGGTGAGATTATAATCTTAATAATAATTGTGTAACCTAATACTCCAGACTGGATTTGCTCTGTCTATGTCACTGGTCTTTCTACGTCAATGTCGTCTATTTCTTTCTCCTTCTCCTTACTATTCCATCCAAAGGTTGTCTGTAAAAGATCGCTCTTAGCGGTAAGACCGCCCATTGTATCACCCTTTGTAAAATCTTTTTATTTATGTTCTGTAATCCATATGGTATACATAATAAAGAGTATTCTATTCTATTCTATGTCGCAAAATCGTAAAGCGTTCCACATTTTTGTGAAGATCGCGGGAAGATGGATGCGGGCAGCACAAGACCGGTCATTATGGAAGACCTTGGGGGAGGCCTTTGTCACTGGTTAAGTTGGACCTGTTGTTAAATTCATATTATATCTGTGTATTAATAATTAAAAAGAAACCCTGAAGTTACCCATTTTGTTAAAACCAGTACAATTCTGTTCTCCATAGGGTCATAGAATTATGCTGAGCGATGGTCCTTTTGCGAAGATTTGGCGCACATTTTCCCCATCTTTATAGTTTTGCATTCTAACTCGGCGTGATTGCGTCATGTTTGCATGCAATGTATTTTCTTTCCTTCATGTTTAAAAAAGGACATTTGCAACGATCACTCGACACTAATGGTGATCATATCAAAGAAAAAAGTTTTCGACTAATTAAATCCTCCTACTTTCTCTGAAGTCGGTTAAAAAAAGAAACCCTTAAAGGACTGGAACTACTAGAGCTTTGAGGAACGAGATGTAAAGTTCACTCATCCTTCAAAGAAAAGGTAGGGTCTCTGTGGACAGTGGTATCTCTGGTGGGCACTGCCCCGAGGGTTGATGTCGAAGAATTGTATTTAAGTAGTGCTAGTTGCGCACTAGCCTCCGTGGCTGGTCGTGCCCCGAAAAGCACGTTAAGCCGTTGAACCCGGTTGCCATACGAACATCTAGTGGCAGTCGTTACAGGTTGTTGGAGCCCTTAAAAGTCCAACAGTTGATCTAACTGCAATGCTTCGATATCGCCTCCGGGTTGTGGAGGTCAGACGGCAGTCGATTCACGGAAAACATCGATGTTTAGTCAAAATCAGCAGTTTAACTGGTAAAGCGGACCCCAGACTCCAAAGCTGTGGAAGAGTAGAAAAAAATATCTTTTTTCTTACTCCTCCGCTATTCTTTTCTGATTAATTTCGTTGCGGGACCCAAGACAGTTGAATCGTTTCTCCGGGACTCGTCGAGCTTCATTGCTCGGCGTTTTTCTGGCGGTCTCCACTGTTGATTCTGGCTTTCAGGAGTTGCAGTGGGTTGGGAACAGTGTGGCGGGTTTTGTCCCATAAATTAAAAAAAAAAAGACTCCAAAGCTGAAAAAAATGCTTCGACTGGGACTAACGCTGAGATGATGATGATGATGAGTGCTAGATGCGCAGTGAACTTTGTTTGTGAGATGCAAACTCTGACTCGAGACTTCAATATGACGCGTTGTGCGCATGTGGCGTTTTAGATACCATTACAACTCTTTAGGAAATAAGTGCCTAGTTTCTTGTTAATCTTTTTTTTTATTATTTTTTATAGATTTTGATATTATTGATTTCTGTAGGGCGGCAAAGTTTTTCAAATAAATCGCTTCCAAAATTATTCTGGACACAACAGTCATAACTGACCGTTCAGAAATATTTTTAGTCAGATCAAAATCATTTAATAAGATAATATTTTTTGTTATATCAATCTGTCACTGTAGTTTTTAATTATACGTTGCGCCGTCTAGCCGTATGGTACAGTGCACCAATGACTCGTGTAGGTCATGAGCAGGGTTGCCACTGACGAGAAAAATCAAGTTCAGACTTGTTTCTCAGCTTTAATTTCTACCCATTGATATAATATTAAACTAAGGTAGACAAGTTACTAGCGCATTGAACTTGAAGCGTACAAAAGATTATAATTCTAATCTCTTGCCTTAGTCACTCTCGATACACTCGTAAAAACAAACGACAAACACTAACAGCGCAAATGACAAACACTAGCCATCTTTTTCTTCTCTATGCTTTAGATTGCGCCCCATCTCACTCAAACTGTACCAACGTGTGAAATGTACGCAGAATAAAAAATTTGCACGTGTGTGCTGCTGCTCCGATCGGCACATTTATTTCGGTTAATTTGTAAGAGCACATCATATCTGTTTAATATTATATCAATGTTTCTACCCCTGAAAAACATAACCTAGGTAGGTTATGTTTTTCAGGTAGGTTATGTTTTCCTTATACAAAGTTATTTTTCCTATAAACGAAACCTGAAAACAGTTTGTTCAGAATAAGCAACTGAATCGATTCCATACTATATTTTTGTTGGAACAACCAGATAACGTAACGAGCTCATAACTTTGTGATTTTTCATAATATCTTTTTGAAAATTTCTACATAAACTCTTCTAATAAAAATATTGAACACGAGTTTCGGGTTTCGCGTAAAGAAAAACCAACGTCATACATAGCTAAGAAATCTCTAGCTAAGAAACACGAGAGTCGCGGTATCATTAATTAGGGTGTTGGCGACTGACAACTATTTTGCTACGCGAGGGACCAAAGATACTGGGCACGCCACTATAGCGGCGGTAAGTCCCCTCTTTGAGGAGTGGTACCTTTCGTCTGACGCAGGTTCTCACCAGACACGGCTGTTTCGGGAGGTTCCTGTTCAGTGTATATAAGGCGGGAGGAAACGCCAGGGTCTGACCACTGGGTGGATTGCCCTGAGGACAGGGTGGAGCATAAGGTGGAGGTCTGCCCGGCTTGGGTAGAGCCGCACCGTGTCCTCGTGGTGACGATCGGCGCCCATCTCTCGCGTCCAACCTGGTCTAGGCCATGGTCCGGAACAAGAGTGCATGGCAGGCCGTCACCTCCTTCTGCGAAGCAGTGATGCTGGCAAAGGAGGAGGCGCAGCGCTTGAGGGAGCAAGAACCAGGCCCGGGTCGGCGGCGCGTTGTATTTCACGCGCGCATCAAAGAGATTTCAGCACACCATGACGGGATCCACGAAGACCGATGCCTTCTGGGTCAGGGTTGCGGGTTGGTTAAAAAAGAAACCGTGGCCCTGGCGCACAGGCAAGTGAAGGAACACAGGTGGGTTTTAGTCAGTAAAAGTCTGACACACCCTTCCGCTCCACCCAGAGAGGTCATTTGATGATTTCCCATCCAAAACAAAAAAAAAGGGACCAAAGATACTGAGCTAACTGTCTACCTTCAATAAACTGTTTATTTGAATATCCAACAGACATGTTTTAAGCTAAGCAGATATATTCGATGATACATGTGGTCGCGCTTCCTTAATTTTGATCCTTTGAGGAGCATCATAATGAAATTGTCGAAAGTGACAACCCTGACCAAGCAAGCACGACCTTTCATAACAGTTTTTTATGTAAGTATATCAAAGATTTAGGAGCAGAGCTAAAGTTATCATAATATTTATGTTCCAATGAATAAAACAAGACTACCCACTAAAAACTTTATCGTTGCAATTAAAAATATCATTTGATCGAAAACGAAAATATATTTTGAATTGAATGGCCCCGTGTAAACTTGTTTAATGATATATAAATTTATAGTAAATGGCGAAATGTATCAAGTAAAGCTAAATGAAATGTGCGAATTAAATAGATGATTATCAATTTCTATACCTTATGACCGCAGGCACATTTATGCCTAGCTCGCCGCCCGGTAAGGACCAGGCCCGAGTCGACGGTGCGTTGTGTTTCACAGCGCCTCAAAGACATGTCAGTACATCGTGACGGGGTCCACGAAGACCGATGCCTGCTGGGTCAGGGTTGCGGGTTGGTTAAACAAGACACCGTGGCCCTGGCCGTCGCACAGACAAGTGAAGAAACACGGGTGGGTTTAGTCAGTAAAAGTCTGACTCGCCCTTCCGCTCCGCTAGTATTAGTAAGTTAGTATCTTTGGGTTCAGGTGTACGGGAATTAGGTCTTTTTCTAGGCTAGTAAGCTAGGATAGTTTGAGAGCTAGTAGGTATGCTGATTCAGAAATCCAGCAAAACACAAGCTGGTTAACTAGCTGTATATAGCCGGTGAAGCTAGTATTAGATGCCCTGGTCCAGGCCATGGTCCGGAGCGAGAGTGCGTGGCAGGTCGTCACCTCCTTCTGTGAAACAGTGATGCTGGTTAAGGAAGAGTTGGAGCGCGTAAGGGACCAGGAATCCAAGCGCCCTCACGCCTCTAGTCGCCGCAGGAGACGCCCTGATCGGGAGACAACATCGAACTCCGGGCAACAGTAGGCGAAGGCTTGCGGTCGGTGAGCAGTGGGCAACTCGCCGCCCGGTAAGGACCATGCCCGGGTCGATGGCGCGTTGTGTTTCACGTGCGCCTCAAAGAGATGTCAGCACAACGTGACGGAGCCACAAATACCGATGCCTCCTGAGTCAGGGTTGAGGGTTACAAAAAAAACTGTGGCCCTGGCGCACAGGCAAGTGAAGAAACAAGGGTGGGGTTAAGTCAGAAAAAGTCTGACACGCCTTTCCACTCCACCCAGAGCCAGAGAGGTCATTTGATGATTTCCCATACAGAAATTAGATTTTTACTTCTACCACGAGGACCCAGTACGTATTGGTAGATGTCATATTATATCTTCAAATTATCGGCTCTTGGATATGCCGGTATCCTTCATCGTTTTGAGTGCTGTAGTGAAGAAAGTATTCGCACAAACATCTGCCAGGGTTCGAATCCACGGCATAACGATACCTACATCTTGGACTAGGACTGATAGAAGAAAAGAGAAACTTATTCCCAAATGTGGGTGAAATAGGGCTTTGAATGTTACGCATTAGAGATTATTTGTAGTTATTTTATATTATAATATATACTAGTTCCTTCTCACATACTAGAATTTACATCCCTTTAATAATACAGTGCAATAAACATAATCTAGAGTCTTGAATAGTAAGTTTAGGCAACTGACGGCAGGCTCAGTCAATTCAACGTAAAAATAAATAATAAAAACTTCTGCCCTAAAAATAAAGCCAATATTAGTTGTAGACGCGAAAAATAAACATGACCATAGACTAACCACATTTTGACACCGATATAATTTGATTACAGTTATTTAACAAACAAGCGCTTGCACAGGTAACGTGCCCGCATCTGTCCGACATTGAACCCACTACCCCTAGTTCGCTCCCCCATCGTACAGACACCTGTCGTGTGTTTTGATTTTATTTGCGAACTGATATATTTAAATTGCTTGTTTTAAAATAAGGGGTTGTCTTGTATTATTTTATATTGTAATTTTGCCAAAAAGACCATCGTTGCACCTGATGGATTTTTTACTTTATTTGCTTACTAGCTTTCCGCCCGCGGTTTCGCTCGCGTGGAGATCGGTTATAACGCGCTTTTTAGATTTCCGTCGGGAATGTCATTTGTTTCCAGGAGAAAAAGTACCGTATTATTTAATCCGGACTTTTAAATTTACATTTGAAAAATTTCAAAGCAATCGGTTCAGTAGTTACGGCGTGAAAACGGAACAAAGAAACTCACTTTCCGATTTATAATATTAACTAGCTTTCCGCCCGCGGCTTCGCCCGCGTGGAGTTCGGTTATATCGCGCTTTTTAGATTTCCCTCGGGAATATCAAATTTTTCCGGGATACAAGGTAGCCTATGTTCTTTCTCAGTATCTAAAGATTGTCTGTGCCAAATTTCATCAAAATCGATTGAGTGGTTTAAGCGGGAAAGCGTAACAGACAGACAGACAGACAGACAGACAGACAGACAGACAGACAGACAGACAGACCGACAGACAGACAGACAGAGTTACTTTCGCATTTATAATATTAGTATGGATAAGGATAAATGTATTTGAATATAATCAGGCTTTGTTCTAGAAATCTCTGGTGGAAATGTAAACATATACATACCTACATAGATCAACTGTGTACCATTGCCAGTTTGTATAGCCACTAAAAATTATGAGCTTTCATTTTATTAATATACCTTATTATTGATTGAAAATTAGTTCAATTTACTTTAAAATGCTTTAATTTTATCACATCAATTTTCTTCGGTGTTTTTACAATGACTCATTAATAAGGAAATTCATTAAAAAATTGTTCGGTAAAAGTGGGGAAATTTGAAGTTGAAACCTTTTGAATTTATTTTGAACTAACTTTCCGCCCGCGACTTCGCGCGCTTTTAAGATTTCCCTTGAGAATATCAAATTTTCCGGGATACAAAGTACTCTATTATTTGAAACGGACTTCTAACTTTACGTCTGCAAAATTTCTAAGGAATCGGTTTAGTAGTAACGGCGTGAAAGCGGAACAAACAAACTCACTTTCCGATTTATAATATTAGTAAGATGAGTAATTGCGTAATAATTTAATCAGGAATAACATTTTCAATGCAATCTCGTATTGATAAGTACAAAACTTTTGCTATTAGATACAAGACGAATTAAAAAAAAAAAACAGTCTATTTTGTTCATAGTTGACATTTAATTTAGGTAAGTTTTCTCACACAATAACCCAACATGATATACTTCCGAACACCTAAGAGATTCACCTTTAATCTTTGTCATACCCTCTTTTAATCACTTCTTTGATAAAATAGTTGAATGACCATAGAGAACGTACTTAAACTGAACACAATGCTACCGTGCAAAATACAAATCCAACCGAAAATCTATTGTCTGTGATTGAAGACGAACTTTAACCCTTCGACAAACTTATAATGCAGTTGCTAAGCTTCATAACTAGCCTTACCCCATAAGCTTTATGGTTCCTTACATTAGAAAATGATGGTAAAAAGTCTTGATTAAATTTGTCGGCTAGAATTCCCATTGTGATATTCACAATTGAAGGAGATTATGTTAAAACGAGTCGGATGACAAATGAATAAAAAGATTCCATTTGCAAAGGGAGAGGGGAATTAATAAGTCGGCATTTGGAATTCAACTTGTGAAGTAATCAAATAAAAATAACGATTTGATTTGTAATGGATTAAAATGGCGTCTTACTGGTATTCGTTTGTGCCTTGACAAATAAAACTTACGCGCTGTTCCCTGCGGTTTCACCCGCGTAGGTTTCGATATGTTTTTTTTATATGCTCCGCTCCTATTGGTCACAGCGTGATGTTATATAGCTTAAAGCCTTCCTGGATTAATGGGCTATCCAACGCAAAGAATTGAAGAATTGAATTGAAAGTATTTGTCAAATCTAACCAGTAGTTGGGGAAGAAACTGGACTGTGTAAAAGATGATATGGCTAGTACAAATAAATTAACATTATTGATCATCGTCTGTTTAGATAGGGCATCCAATGACCACGGTATATTAAAAGAATTACTAAAAGTCAATGAGCGATTTTTAAAATGTTACGTGGGTAACAAATGTTTTGCCATGGCGCCTCCGCCGGGCCGGAACATGCGAGGTAGACCAAAGAAGTGCTGGCTTGACGATTTAAGAGATGACATGCGTGCCAACAATCTCACACCACGGGATGCCAGAGATCGAGCGAAATGGAGGCGTATATGTAGGAAAGCGGACCCCGGGCTCTAACGCGAAAGCCGCGGATGCAACCGGGATTATACGCTGAGATGATGAAAAGCAAACTTTAAATCGTAGCCTGTGTCAAAATATATATGCCAAGGTACCTGCTAGTTTTAAAATTCAGTAATAGTAAGATAGAATCCCTTTTTTGGTGGAAAATCATTAAATCACCTCTGAAATCACGATGGAGCATACGATAGTTAGAGGATTGACCAGCTTGGGCGGAGCACCGCCGTGTCTTCGCGGCGGCGATCGGCGGTGATCTCTCTCGTCCGGCCCTGGTCCAGGCCATGGTCCGGAGCGAGAGTGAATGGCAGGCCGTCACCTCCTTCTGCAAAGCAGTGATGCTGGCAAAGGAGGAAGTGGAGTGGGAGATGGAGCGGGAACCTCAGCGTCCTCACGCCTCTAGCCGCCCAAGAGACGCTCTGGTTGGGATACAACATCGAACTCCCAGTCACGGCCAGGGTCGACGGCCCATTTTGTTCCACGCGTTGTTCAAAGAGATATCAGCACATCGTGACGGGGTCCACGAAGACCGATGCTTGCTAGGGCTGCGGTTTGTTCGAAAGAGTTACCGTGGCACTGGGGTACAGGCAAATGAAGGAACACGGATAGCTTTTAGTTAGTAAAAGCCTGACACGCCTTCCGCTCCGCTCAGAGCGGGAGAGGTCATTTGATGATTTCCCATCCAAAAAAAAAAACCTTTAAAATTGTTATGACCTTTCTTAGATAATCATATAGGATACGTCGAACAGATTTAGTTTATAAAAATATAATACAAAAAAAGGTTTGTGCATGCCTAATTGCCTATCTACAGGAAATAAACTATTTATCATTTATCAACCAAGCGTACTGCCACATTAGGCCAGTAAAAGCCACTCTGTCTAATTTCCATTAAATCCCGCATAAAAGCGAACTTTTTCATTTAGCTATCGACGCTATTATGCATCGATATTGGTCGATACCGTGATGAGAATATACGTCGATACGTCCCGCGTTGCTACGAGAGTCGTGATACCAACAATGGGAGTAGCCGGGATTTATTGCAGCCCGGGATTCGTGCCCGGATGATACTAAAAGGAATAGAGTGGAGCTGACAGGGTTATTTTTTATGAAGTATAAATGACAGAGTACTGTAAAGTAACAATTTTTTGTCACATGTGACACAGGGTGAATGAAACCATCCATCAGAAAGCATAACACATCCTAATTCTGGTTCTTTCTTTCTTTCTTTTTTGGCTTCGCACGGTTTGTGCATTTAGCCACTGTCACGTAATGAATTATTCATGTCGAAAAAGACGCCCGCGTGAACCGTCTTACGAGAAAGGTTTGAGGTAAAGTCATGATGTGGCCACTATGCTGCGATATTTCACTTTTTTTATGAATTATTTACTGAATGCACTTTTTACTACATAAATCACGCACTTTAATTTAGTAAACAACACTATAAACAATTTTAAAATTCCAATGAAAAATGAGCGTGACACTCAGCTTGACTTTCCCGTCAAAACTCCTATTTCCACTTACACAAATATC
Source organism: Sesamia nonagrioides (assembly GCA_017933935.1). Lineage (NCBI taxonomy): Eukaryota > Metazoa > Arthropoda > Insecta > Lepidoptera > Noctuidae > Sesamia > Sesamia nonagrioides. The sequence continues at coordinate 610,473 of JADWQK010002450.1, read as the reverse complement.
AAATTTATTTTAATGATAATTAAGTAATGTGATTTCAAAGTGACAAGTACATAGGTACCTACTATATAAAATATTATAAAATTGTTTGAAGTTATATTGTAGCATATAAACTAACCGTTATTCTGTAAAAATTAAAGTTATTTTCATTTATTCAAATTTGTTTGTTACTTATTTTTAAATGAAGTACAGGCAGTCTTGAAGCACTAGTATCCTGAAAATAAAATTAGAGTTTATAACTTAATTTCAAATTAAAAAAAAATAGAATTGGTCTGAAATTTCATTAATTTTCAGACCATTTAATTATACCTCTTTTTTTCAGACATTTTTGTCCGTCTTACACGTATATCATGTTTGTCATTGTACACGTATATAATTAAATAATAATTATGAGTTCCACAGATTAAGAAAATGTATTACTTTCTCTAACTGATATTCATTACCCAATTATAAAACAAAAATAATTAAATTTATGTCCACTTACAATTTCTTTAAGGAAAATTGGCCGTTTATACAGATTTAACTTAGAACCCAAAAATCACCGCAAATTTTATCGAAGTATTAACTATACTTTGACTGTTACTACAGTTATAATATTAGAATTTACATCATGTACTTGTACTTCTTCCAAACCGAAACTGATCGCAGCCATATTATTATTTAGTTCCTGAAAAATGAAGCCGACGTCATAGCGGAAGGCACAATGGCTCCATGGCAAAGTTCAATGTACCAACCTTGTTTATTTCTGTCGTTACTAACTACTTTTCTACCATACTTTCCATATTTTATAGTATTTTGATCAACCAAGTAAGCATTCATACATTTGTAGTAGTTGGAAATATTTCCGACAGAGGGCCAAAGTCACCGACATAGCTGAGAGGATTAGCAAGCTGAAGTGGCAATGGGCTGGTCACATATGCCGCAGGACCGACTACCGTTGGGGTAAACGAGACCTCGAGTGGAGACCGCGTCTCGGCAAACGTAGCGTAGGACGCCCTTGGGCGAGATGGAGCGACGACATTAAAAAGGTGGCTGGTAGTCGCTGGCGGAGAACTGCTCAGGATCGAGCTTGTTGGCGTGCCATGGAGGAGGCCTATGTCCAGCAGTGGACGAGTAGAGGCTGATGATGATGATGATGATGATGAACTAACTACTTTTCTAATAGACTTTCCATATTTTATAGTATTTTGATCAACGAAGTAAGCATTCATACATTTGTAGTAGGTTGAAATATTTGCTTTTCAAATTTTCGCAATTCTAATAGTTGTTCCGGGCCTGGCTGTTTGTTTATGTGAGTCTATGTGTTTGTTAATAAGCGTGGATTGTATGAGGTGATGTAGCTGGTAATGGATGCAATGAGACCAACGGGGTCACACGAAAACAGTAACTATGTATATTGTAAAATAAATCAAAACCCACCGCATAATACCATAAAAAAGAAGAACTGAAGAAAAGCCTTTGACCAGTGAAAGTTTGAAAGTCTTTGACCAGTGTGTGTTGCCAGTGATGACTTACGGAACTGAAACGTGGTCGCTCACAATGGGCCTCATACGAAGGCTCAGAGTCACACAAAGGGCAATGGAAAGAGCTATGCTAGGAGTTTCTCTGCGTGATCGAATCAGAAATGAGGAGATCCACAGAAGAACCAAAGTCACCGACATAGCTCTGCGAGTCGCTAAACTTAAGTGGCAGTGGGCAGGGCACATTGCTCGTAGAACCGATGGCCGATGGGGCAGCAAGGTTCTGGAGTGGCGGCTACGTACTGGAAGACGCAGCGTAGGGAGACCCCCAACAAGGTGGACCGATGACCTGGTGAAGGTCGCGGGAAGCCGATGGATGTGGGCAGCACAAGACCGGTCATCGTGGAAAGCCTTGGGGGAGGCCTTTGTCCAGCAGTGGACATCTATAGGCTGAGGAAGGAAGAAAAGCCATTAAAAAACGTCAAACATTTGACTTAACAAAAAGAAACGTATAAAGTATAAAGCTTAAAAAACGAATGACTAAACCAGCCAGTTGCCAACAATGTTTGTAAACGCACCCACGATACAGGAGAAATTCCTAGAGTGAGGCAACGTTTAAAAAACTGCGAAAGTGAAAAAATTAAGGTGTAGTATGTATAGAAATTTATTAAACTTTCACGCAAAAACTGCCGAACGGATTTGGATAATATATTGCACACAAATAGTAACCAGGAATAAATTAAGATACTTTTTATCCCGATTATATTGAAGCGTATTGCTAATCTATTGCTCATTATTGTCGAAAAATCTGTCTGCTCAACAAAGTAAATAATGCAATGAATGTTGTTGACGAACTGTCAAAATGAAACCCATTGCATCATCATCATCTCAGCGTTAATCCCAATCGCATCCGAAGCCTTTTCAGCTTTGGAGTCAGGGGTCCGCTTTACCAGTCTAACTGCTGATTTTGGCTAAACTTCGATATTTTCCGTGAGGCGACTGCCGTATGACCTCCACAACCCTAAGGCGACATCGAAGCATTGCAGTTAGCCCAATTGTTGGACTTTTGAGGGCTCCAACAACCCGTAACGACTGCCACTAGATGTTCGTATGGCAACCGGGACCAACGACTTAACGTGCTTTCCGAGGCACGACAAGACCAGTGCAAATATTCATATTCATGCATACAATTATTTGCCCTGCGCGGTGATCGAACCCGCGCCTCCTTACGCAGCGGCCGCGTTCGCTACCGCTACGCCACGGAGGCATTGCTACTGCTAGTGTGTTACGCAATTACCCTGCATCACAATAATGAGATGTAAGGTAGGAAACTCGTATTACGCCAGAACTTTTCTCCATCTTCTTTTGTAAGTAATCTTCAAAACTTGGGCAATGAATCCCCAAATACAAATAGTCAATAGATCCTACATAACACACAGCGTTCTAAAACTTCTGCCTACCCTCTTACTCCAAAAGCATGACTGATTACTAACACGAGTTACTTTAACATACAATCACTAACCTAGATAAAATAAACCTCTCAACTTTCAGCATCATAAAAACGAATGCCGGATACAGTTACAAGTAACATTGCCACTCAATACGACTATATCCAATCGTATTTGGTTTGGTTTCCAAAAATATTACGATTCGATTAATGTCGTATTGTTTATTAGGAGAAATCCTATTTGTACGCATATTTCATTTGCTTCGCTTTCTCCATTGTTTTGTTCACGTTATGAAATAAATATTTGTCGGCATGACAAAGTTTTAGTGTTGAAATCTAACTGCACTGTTAGTGGTTATCTTTGCACAGTTTAATCTTATCGCCCACTGATATTGGTGTTTCGAAATTGTAGAAAACAAGGAAGCGATTCATCTGTACCTAATTGAATCGTTAGATCTGCACTTTCTATTCGGAACTTAAACATACTTTCAAAACCATAGCATTCTCAATAATACGAGTATGCAAATTACGGCAAAAAATTAATCAGTAATCAGCGTATAAAATGGCGACTACGTCACAAAATTAATCAGTAATCAGTGTACTATATGGCGACTACGTCACAAAATTAATCAGTAATCAGCGTATAATATGGCGACTACGTCACAAAATTAATCAGTAATCAGCGTATAAAATGGCGACTACGTCACAAAATTAATCAGTAATCAGTGTACTATATGGCGACTACGTCACAAAATTAATCAGTAATCAGCGTATAATATGGCGACTACGTCACAAAATTAATCAGTAATCAGCGTATAAAATGGCGACTACGTCACAAAATTAATCAGTAATCAGTGTACTATATGGCGACTACGTCACAAAATTAATCAGTATTTAGCGTATAATATGGCGACTACGTCACAAGAATAATCAGTAAGCAGCGTATAATATGGCGATTACGTCACAAGATTAATCAGTAATCAGCGTATAAAATGGCGACTATGTCACAAAATTAATCAGTAATCAGTGCACTATATGGCGACTTCGTCACAAAATTAATCAGTATTTAGCGTATAATATGGCGACTACGTCACAAGATTAATCAGTAATCAGCGTTTAATATGGCGACTACTTCACAAAATTAATCAGTAATGAGCGTATAGGTAATATGGCGGCCACGTCACAAAATTAATCCGTAATCATATTATACGCTGATTACTGTGATCAGAAATTACAACAGTAATCAGCATGCAATGCTCTCACTATTGAGACACCAGCCTCCTCTTATTGAGAGAGTCATCATCATCATCTCAGCGTTAATCTCAGTCGCATCCGAAGCTTTTTCAGCTTTGGAGTCTAGGTTCCGCTTTACCAGTCTAACTGCTGATTTTGGCTAAACTTCGATATCTTCCGTGAAGCGACTGCCGTCTGACCTCCACAACCCGAAGGCGATATCTAAGCATTGCAGTTAGACCAATTGTTAGACTTTTGAGGGCTCCAACAACCCGTAACGACTGCCACTAGATGTTTGTATGGCAACCGGGACCAACAGCTTAACGTGCTTTCCGAGGCACGACCAGACCAGTGCAAATATTCATATTCATTCATACAAATATTTGCACTGTGTGGGGATCGAACCCACGCCTCCTTGCGCAACGGCCGCGTTCGCTACCGCTACGCCACGGAGGCTGTCCCTCTTATTGAGAGAGTATGGGCCGTAATGAACCTTTCTGTAATGTAGTGCAGGTTGGTAGGTGTCTTATGTCTTGTCCCTAAAACTAAAATAGTCGGTTCTAAGACGTCGATGTCTTCACGAAGTTTTCTTCATCGTTTTTAGATCAGTGGGGATGTATAAGTTTACACAAAGTACTAAGAACTACTAAGACTTAAATAAGACATAATACTGCAAAATGAACTGGAACCGTTCGCTGCAAGTGGACAAATCGTGAGAAACACTTCGCACTAATAAAAATGTCACACTTTGGTCCACAAGGTTGCTGCGTATGGGAATGCATTGAGGTGGAAGTGAAACCTATTACGAGGAAGTAAGAGCGGCTTTCGTGTAGCATGTGCGATTGATTGTGAAGTGGAGCAGGGTGACCAAATGAACTAGCTAAATGAGGAATTTAAGGTGAAATTTTTGGAAAGACTTTCTCGATTTTTTAATAACAGTTGGGTAATTTATGAGTGAATTGTAGATTAAAAGCTTATATCCTCTTTTTGTGATGTAGTAATGTTATAATAAAATAAGTCTACAATTTCTGTTTCTTGACCGAAGCTAAAAAGGGAAGAGGCGCGCTGGACGAAAGAGAAAATCGTGGCTGCGAAACATCAGGGAATCTCGTGATTGACAAGACCGAGTATAAGAAGCTGACGGCCAACCTTCAGGGTTGAAGAGGCACTGGAAGAAGAAGAAGATCGAAGCTAATCAAAACTCCCAGTCGATTCTATAAAAAAAACATTTTTCACAGTGAGTTTGAGTGAGCTGTCAATAGTGTCTTGATTAGTGTGTTCCTTGCATTAGGTGGAATAAAAGCTTACTCTACGCTTCCTTCACCTAAGGTTTCATTGTGAGAAGGTTACAGAACCGCACTGCTGCTCATTCGTCTCTTCTTATGTCATCTTATAAAGAAAATGACGATTGGTGCAGTAGTGGAGTGATAGACTACTGTGCTGCGTGACGTGGGTTCGATCCTCGCACGGAACAAATATTTGTGTGTATGTGATTTTAAATGTTTGTAAACGCACCCACGATACCGGAGTAATTCCTAGTGTGGGGCAACACTTAAAAAAAACTTCTGAAAACTTTTAATCGTAATGTGTTTTATTTTTTTGCTGTACCAAACCTAAAAAAACAGTAACGAGTTCATTCCGCAGAGATATATTTTTAATCCTGTTTTCTTTTTTTTTTTTTGTTACACAATCCTCAAAAAGCAGTACCAACGAGTTCATTCCCCACATAATTTAATTTTAATTTGTCCTAAAAAATCTTTAATCCTGTTGTCTTTTTGTTTTGCTATACCAAACCTAAAAAATAGTAACAAGTTCCATTTCCCATGCACAGAATTATGGAAAAGACAAAACAAATTTGAAATCACTGTCCACCTCAGTTCTTCATTCTGAACAATTCTCACAAATCATGGCGACCCTTGCGAACACAAGTGAGGGATTGCAGATTTAATACGGTCCGTCATTATCGATAAGTAACGCGCTAATTTTCTTGTCGTTGCCTTGTCGGCACGTCCACATTCCTAGGGATGGGATTAGTCGATGAAATTACTTTGACCTTTCCTCAAATATCCAATTTTGAATATTTGGATGTTGGAGACGAGGATGATCGATCAATCTAATGTAATTGTAGTGTCTTACACGATAATTTTATGTGCCTTTTTAGGTAATAGGTTCAGATTATGCTGGTTAACCAATGAATTCGCCAAGGCTTTACTTTAACATGGTCATTTATACAAACTAAACTTACATTTTGTTTTTAAAGGGATATGTATAAGAATCATAACAGAAATAATAAATAATTACTTACTGATCTACACCTTTCCCAATCTGCATAATTTTGAAGAATACTTATTGCCTAATACATTGCATAATATGTTCGAAAAATTTGTCGTTTCAACAACGTATTACCTACCGCAATGAATGTTGTCGTCATCAACTCATCAGTGATTTTTTATTAACTCCGTAGATTAAATTAAATTATTTAAACAAAATCACTGATAGAATACTAAATGTCGTGGTGGCCTAGTGGTTAAAACACCAGCCTCTCAAGTATGAGTGCGCGGGTTCGATTCCAGGTCAGGCAAGTACCAATGTAACGTTTCTAAAGTTATATGTACTTTCTAAGTATATCTTGGACACCAATGACTGAATGTGAAGGAAAACATCTTGAGGAAACCTGTAGGTGCTTTAAGTCTGAAACCGCCAACCCACATTGAGCAAGCGTGGTGATTACGCTCAATCCTTCTTTGTATGAAAGGAGACATGTGTCCAGCAGTGGGACGATAAAAAAAGGTTGATAATGATAGAATACTATTCCCGGGTTCCATGTGACATGTTTTCTGATGTACAGCTGATTTCCACGAGGCATAAACAATACAGATTAAAAATATAAAGCCGCTTCTGTTCTACAAAGACAGTAGACATAAGAGTAGCTAGCAACTAACCTTTTTTAATAATATTCCTAAAAAAGAAACATTTTACAATCCACCGCAAAACGTTAATCCCATTAGTGTCACCTGCGCTTACCACTTCATTTGTAGCCACCGTGATTGTTTTATAATGCGCACTTTTATTGCTTACGCATTATATTGTAATCAAAATGGACGCCCGCCGGGTACGCGTGTTACAAATGGTAGGGGATGGCCATTTTGTAGTCATGTGTCAACGGTGGCACGTTATTTTGACCCATAGATTTATTTATCTATACTAATATATTATAAAGCTGAAGAGTTTTTTGTTTGTTTGTTTGAACGCGCTAATCTCAGGAACTGCTGGTCCGATTGGAAAAATTCTTTTTGCGTTGGATAGCTCATTAATCCAGGAAGGCTTTAGCCTATATAACATCACGCTGTGACCAATAGGAGCGGAGCATAACTAACTCCACGCGAACGAAGTCGCTGGCGGCTGCTAGTTTAGGTATTTATATATTAGGATCTCCAATAAAGGATACACTTATACAATACAAAAATAGAGGAAAGCTCCATTAAATGTGTTCCTACTATTACAGAAGACCACAGCGTTAACACGAAACGTAAACATGAAACATCATCATCATCATCAACCTTTATATCGTCGCACGGCTGGGCACAGGTCTCCCATACAGTGAAGGATTGGGCGTAATCAGCACGTTTGCTCAATGCGGGTTGGCGATTTCAGACTTTAAAAGTCCAGGTTTCCTCAAGATGTTTTCCTTCAGCTTGTTACTTAGAAAGTACATATAACTTAGAAAAGTTACATTGGTACTAGCCTAACCTGGAATCGAACCCCCACACTCATACATGAGAGGCTGTTTTTTTAACCACTCAAGATGTATTCCTTCACCTTGAGTCATTGGTGTCCATGATATACTTAGAAAGTACATATAAGTTACATTGGTACTTGCCTGACCTGGAATCGAACCCGCGCACTCATACTTGAGAGGCTGGTGTTTTAACCACTAGGCCACCACGACTGGGCTGATCCTGCTCAGAGAAAGAGGCGTCGGGGAGGCAACCGCCTTGGAGCTTAATACGCCGAAACCCGCCTACTTATTGAGGTAGGTGGACCTTTGGGGTCGCGGGCACACAGAGCGGGGACTCTGCCTGCCCACTAAGTAACCCCACGGAAGACGGTGGCATAGTGGTCACGTGCTGCCGTGCATAGGAAGTTTAGGAGAGGCCCTCTTAGAGTCTCCCCTGGGATGTGCCTTACAGGCGTTGCGCAGGGCGGGTTCCGGAATTGGTCTTTTAAGAGGAACCGGGACCACCCCTAGGCGCAGATGGTGATCACCGGGGTGGTTTTAGTGAGGTAAAAATTCCACACTACCCGACCTCATTCCTCGGGAGTCGGGTGCTTTTTGAAGGTTTCCAAACAAAAAAAAAAGACCACCACGACTGTTCACCTTCATAATATCAGGCCAAGATTATGTCTAGACGTGAGACTGTAACCTCGAGATTGTTTCGGCCTTTCATCTCAGGGTAGTTAGATAGGAAACAACAACCTCATTACAATTATGATTGACGTGTGAAAGTCTATATAGGACGACAGTAGGTCAAGCTACCCGAAACTGTCAAATATGTATTTCTCGAAGGTAGGCCATAACATCGGCTGCCGGCAGAAGTTACCACACACCAGACAAAGTCAAGCGATTCGTCGGGTTCCGGTATGATGTCTGGTAAAGCCGTACGGAGGACGGGTCTGAGCACACCTCGCATCCGGTACACATCACAACACAACTAGTGTTGCGATGTGTGCCGGTATGATACGCCAAATGTTGTTGGGTCGGGAGTTTAGTCGTGGAGGGTCTCCAGATCAATCTACCTCTGGCGCAGCATCGTTGGTTGTGTTGTTGGGTTTAATATTGCATCACCTCGCTCTACCGCCGTCTTCCTTCCTATTAACTCAGTTTTTTGAGTGAATAGACTCTTAATAAACTAGCGCGCTTGACCACCAACGTAAGCCGTACGGAGGACGGGTCTGAGCAGTGTTGTTGCGATGTGTGCCGGGTACGATGCGCCATATGTGTTGTGTCGGGAGTTTGGTCGTGGTGGATCTCGCTCAACTGCCATCTTCCTGTCTATCAGTTTTTTTGAGTGAATAGGCTCTTAATAAACTAGCACGCTTTACCTTCAACGTATGACTGCTTACCATCATGCGGGATGGCGGTTAAGCACTAGTTTATAATTATAAAAAAAAAAACTCAATCAACCTTGAGCTTTACTACTTTAGCGAGAAAGTTGAAAATGTAATAAAGAAATCTGACTGATTATAGTAGCTTAATGTGCTTTCGTCTGTACAATCTTGCTTAGAAACAAAATTAAATAATATATTTTAAATGACATTAGATCGTCACTCCACCTTGGCTTTGGTCTACTGGCGATATCATCCTTCAGGTGTCCAGTGAGTGACTATTTTCTCACATCTCTCTGTGTAATCTATACTAATATACGTATAAAGCTGAAGAGTTTGTTTATTTGTTTGTTTGAACGCGCTAATCTCAGGAACTTCTGGTCCAATTAGAAAAAATATTTTTGCGTTGTATAGACGAATAATCTAGGAAGGCTATATAACATCACGCTGCGACCAATAGGAGCGGAGCACATAAAAAAATACATATCGAAACCTATGCGGGTGAAACCGGGCGGCGCAGGTAGTATTTACATAATTGGTAATAATCTTATCATCTCCAAATCTAACATGGCCAAAGATCACGCAAGATTGTGAGGTTTGGTTGGAAGACATAGGCCATGGCGATGGCTTTGTCCATGAGAGAGACACTAAATTGCTTAACAAAAAAATGCCTCTCGTGTCTGTCCGTTCTCAGCAAGAGCAGTCCAACAGTGCCTTCTTCTTCTTCTATCTATAGAAATAATTTAGAGCATTTTTTATAACCCTATTATCTCTCAACCTTATCGATTTCCTGTTAAAAAAGCAATATTTCGTCGACATCCTAATGACTCCATGATTTATCACCGACAATGTCCTCCAAAGTTGTCAAATTGCACAATTTTACCGGCAAATTGGGCAATTTGGCCGCATTGCCAACCAGTTGAGGATATAATTTTATTTAAATAGTCGTAGAATAAAGTCTACTAAGTATTTAAGGTAATCATCGGGTAATTTTAGATCTTTATCACATTGAATCTTGACATTAAGATGGTAATTGTGTTAAATTACTTATTCTATGGCACGTATCAAGGCTAAGAGGTTAGCCTTTTCGTAAATGCGGTAGGCACACCGAATATCTTTTATGTAATCTACTTACTAGGGCCTACTTTATCCATACTAATATTACCTGAGTGAATAGGTTTACCACCCCCCGCTTAAACCTCTCAACCGATTTTGATGAAATTTGGCACA